>OY754337.1:96601308-97134725 GCA_963573305.1 Pyrrhosoma nymphula
ACGTTACATCTCCATTGCTTTCAATCTCATTTTCTCTGCAGCATTGATTGTCCAGTGCAATTATGCGATGGACTATTTCGGTATTATCTCATTGAATAGTAAGCGCTTTCAAGGATACGACTTCGGTGCCGTTCCCAAATTTGACCGGATTCATGTGTTCACCGGATTCAGTTTCTTAGCGTGAAATACATTTTAACAGGATCCGTAATCATCGCATTGTGATGGTATACTTCCATCGATGAATAGACACCTTTACGTATGTGCCCCTTTCTCTGTCTCGCGACTGTATCTTCTTCCATTCGGTTTTATTCTTAAAGATGACAAACACGATGATGATGTGTGCGAAATAAAAGTAAACTAATCTTTTCTGCAACTGAAACAATATTTAGCAGAACGAAAACTCAACAGAAAATAATTATCCTCTACCTTATGATGACGTGGAAATGTTGAAACACGCATCTAAATAAATAAATTTTGAAGAAAATTTCAACTGAGATTCTTTAAATACTCTTTGCTTGTTTCCAATAAAGTGCATTCATAAATGACATCTACAACATGACTTAATTGCTGAAAAAATTACGATAGTGAATTAGTAAAGAGAAAAGTCGAATAACATATATTTTAATTAGTACGTTGCTAAGTTTTAGGATCAGACTGCATTGCCATTTCTTTTGAACTTACGCATGTTTGCAAATACATTTTGTTTAAAATAACGAAATGACATTTTGCGATTATTAATACGAATATCCACAACATCTTGCCTGAAAACATCGAGGATACAAACGGAACTGTGGAATTATTTTCACCTAGGCATTCACGAGAGAAGCTACTTAAGGAGTCGGGAGTTTGAGTGCTCGTCTGGAAGAGTACGAGGCCTTTAATATCTGCCTCGCTCCTACATCATCTCCGCTCAATGGGATTCTTGAGCGTCACGCACTCCTTGGCTGGATAGGGTTCGCATAGCGGGCGGAATGAATGACTCGCCTTGCCAAATGGTTTCCGGCCGCGGCATCTGGATGCACGCCTCCCGCACTTGTTTGCCCATGCGAGACACATCCCCGAAGCACTTCCAATATGGTGAGCCCGAGAGAGCAGAAGAAGGAAAGTGCCGTTTTCACTTTCCAATGTGGCGAGCTCTGCCAGCGCGGACCATTTTGTTTCCTGCCTAGGAATAAAAGAATAATCCCCGATAGCCCAATGGAGTTTACGTGCGGATTCTCTTCCAATAAATGAGAGTCGATTCGCAAAGGAATCAGTGCTAAACTCTATGGAGTTCCCGTCTACGCAACTAGTATCCAATCGAAAGTGTTTACCTACTATTAGAAAAACAAATGTTAATCTTCTTATATATAAAAAAGAATGTTTGTCTGTTCGTTTCCTCCAATACCATTCATCCGATTGCAACTAAACTTTGGTGAGTTGTCGCACGCGACCCATAAAGGTTTTTGAATTATAAAAATGTCAAATTTTGTTTTTTTTTTTACCCCAATATTGTTAACATTTACTCTCATAAGAAAAGCATTGAATTCGGTGCAGGAATTTCTTTATTTGCATTTTTAAATGACTTGCACTCAATATATTGGATGTAAATTTATATCATAGAACGCATAAAAGAATGGAGTATTTAATTCTTTCATTCAATTTTCTTATACGCTTAATTTTTGTCCAATTATTGCGTTTTTATCTCGAAATTCATACATTTTTCTTCCTTTTCAACAATAGAAATTTCCTTGGTAACCAGGCGTGAATATGCATTTAATAGCGATTTCATGAATGGATATTCACTCCTGCAGAATTCACAGGCCAGGTTCAGTGGCTAATTTGATAGTTGTAGTCGAATGACTACAGTTCCCCGTTCGTCTTCCCTTCTCAAAGACCATCAGAAAGGCAAAAGGTCAATCGCTTCAAGTGTGTGGATTAAATCTGGAAAATCCATGGTTTCCACATGCTAACGAGTGAGCAGCCGCAAAATGTATTTGTTTTTGCAGAGGGTGGTAAGACCAAAAATAATGTATATCCCAAAGCACTTGAATTCAATTTTTCAACTTTAATTTAACACTCAAAAAGTCATTGTCTATCATTTATTTTTACATGTAATTGTGTCTGCTTTGCATATGCGTGCCTACTAAGAAAGAAAAAGAGGCATTGCAACGCATGCCGTGGAAACATTGGTGAGTTTTGAGCGCACGCTTGCGAAGGTTTGTGCATTTTTAAATCCATCGTAAAATAGGTGGAGCGTGAGTCGTTTCAACAAATAAGTGTTAGTACGTTAGCTTCTCAAAGAAGTGATGAACGACTAGCAAGCAACGAAGCAGATCGTTTACAATTTGCTCAATCACGTGCATCGAATCGTATCAGTGAGACGTAATATCGCGTGCATCAGATTCATATAAGTGAGACAGATTTTGTGTTTAAAGTTACGTAATTTATTTGTGTGTAGAATAATAATTAAGAGCTGCGGTCTCTTTTTTTGCATATTTTATATTTCTATTTCCCTGTTTCCATTACTTATGATATGAATATCAATTTTTTATCATTTAATAATTATTTAAAGAAGAGGTTATGAATTTTTGCATTATATTGTTCGTATACGATTTTCTTTTTCCTAAACTTGGATTTTTAAGATAGAAAATCTTAAATTTTTGCAATACGTCAACTATAGAATATTTTATTTACTTGGAAACTGCAGCATAGGAATGTTCTAGAATCTCATGCCATCATTTGTGCTTTACGAATTCCTGTTTAGGTACGAGGAATGCATTGGACTAGGTTTCAAATTCGTATAGGGACCGAATTTGAACCCCAAAAATTTTCGTGGGCTAATCCATGAAAAGTATGGACATCAATGGGGACTTCAAGATAGAGTATTTTATTTTGAGAATACACAAATAATTATTGTCCTTCATTCATTTTGTACATGTCTGCTTTGTATATGTGTGCCGGCTTAGAAAAAAGAGGCATTGCATCACATGCCGGGCACAGCTAGTATTGATAAAAAATATTGTCGTAACTTCCAGGGGAATCTCCATTTAGAATGAGATTTCTTATCAGGAAGCCGCACTATACCAATTTTTTCTGAAGATCAATTCAATGTTTTCTATCTTTGTGAACAAATATTTACATCATTAAGCAATAAAACTACTTATTAACCCTGTGCGTTAACTATTCTACTTTTCAAGCGTTCCAATGAATATATACAGAGAATTAAAAGAGGAAGTGAAATATTTCTTTCCTGCTCAAACTATTACATATTTAACAGCCTTTCAAGAAGCAGTTTCATGCTATAATCAATTATAAAACATTAATTACTGGATTAATCTGCTTAATTCAGCTGCACACTTTTATATTAAACAGCGAAGTTTTCCAGGTAAAAGTTTTCCAAATTGTCATGAAGTATTCATATCTTGTCCAATGCTTAGAGCCAATATAAAAATATTTCCGAAAACTCAAATAGGTACGCAATATTTTGGGGAAAAAATTGAAAACGTCTTCTTTTCCCAAATAATTTCCTCATGCCCATTTTTCTATAATCCCTATAAGCACTCGTTTTTGCTTTTACCAAATTAGTTACAATGAACGGACAAAACAATAACATAATAAGTGAGCCAACATGTTATGATGTCGGTGAATGACAGTATTGTGTAAACATGGATACAGTTACTGACTACCAGATGAAAATCTTGCCTTGTTATCAATAACTTAATTAATCTTAGAGCTTTTATTAAATTTCCGTGGGACTGGTAAAGATGCATCCTAATAACCTTTTCCACATCACTGTGAAATACACATTTGAAATAGTATGCATTTACGAATGCGAAGATATAACACCTAAGGGATAAAATTCACGATGAAAAAATCAGTTGATATTGTAAGAATCATGATTTGATTTTGTTGATCATATGATCAAATGTAGGATTATTAAACCGAATTCACTCAATATCCTTACCAAGCAAGATTGGAATATATACATTTGATGGTAAATATAAACTTTGTACGAAAGGACATATTCGATCAAGTTGAGGTTCAGATAAATATGCAAATATTGCTAGGGTCCTCCAACTATCCTCACATTGGAAAATGGTTAGAGAGTCAACATTTGTTTCCGTGAAGGCTTCCGCGGAGTCTATGGCTTGGAGAAACTTGGTTTTCGGGTCTTCCTCCACGTCTATCCATATTCTCCTGGAAAATACTTCGCCGACGTTCCAGCTAGTTTTGTCAGGTCCGCTGAAGTGTCGATGCAGTCTTTCGTTCGTCTATTTGTGCTCCTCCGTTTTTGCACCTTTGGGCAGAGTTGTGTTCCGATTGGTCCCTATTGTTGAAGACTCGTTTCCATGAGAGTAGTTTCCATACGGGATTGCGATTGAAATAGCAAAAACGCCAAATAATGCCAACCGAGAAGACGGGTACACTCTCGCCTACTCATGGAAACAAGTCTCGCTAAATCAAAAATTGTTTCCATATTTTTAATGGCAGAAACACATAAAAATTAATGCAATAAAATAACTACCATTGACACAATGGTATACCTTGTTTGTCGGCCCAGGTGGCCCCCGGCGCAAAGTCCTCTCCTGCTAATCCAAAGGTCGTGGGTTCGATTCCCGCCTTAGTGGATTTTTTCATCATTCATGACATGGGTGTTTGTGTTCGTCCGATGTTACTTGTTGAAACACACAATGTAAAAAGTTGAAGAATTTAAAAAAAAATGGAGAATATTTTATTTTAGTTTCAGAATTATGCCATAGCTATAAAATTTACGTGATGGAGAGTGAGCATTTCAATAAATGTCTGAACAACGGAATTCAAGGGTAAAAAGTTCAACGGGTTCCGAATCTCAATGACAAATAAAAAAATTGGTATACTCCGTTGAAATATAGCCCTGCGGAGTGGAGAGCACTCCTCGATATCAGCCTATATGCGTACTGGGGTGAGTCAACCTAACGCAGAGGCCTCCCACCACTTGAAAGCTTTTTGGGCGGGTCAGTGAAAAGGGAGCGGTGGAAAGTGGTGGGGGGGGAAGGAAGGGAGAGACTTAGAGGAGAGTACCTTACTCCTCCTTGAAGCCCTGGGGAAGAAGCTTGCACTGCTTCCTCTCCGCCTACGCGCGCTCACACACTGCCGCGCGCGCTTAATAAATAGAACCCGGCGACCAAACATCCCCAGGCAAGGCGGGAGGAGAGGAGAGTGGAAAGAACAAGAAGAGTATAAAGAGACCGGAGGGGTTGGAGGAGTCATTGCCTCCGGTCACACGGGGGAGGGGGTCAAAACAGGGTGGGGGACGGTGAGGAGAATGGGAGAGGGCCGTGCGGACTAAAAGGAGAATGAAAGCCGCCATTGGGACCAAGCGAAGTTCGCGATACTAAGCACGGATCGCCGAGATCAGCGAAAATCACGAGAATATTCTTTTGCGGAAATCCTACTTGAGATCCATTCGTAAAACACTTTTGAAAATCGTATAAAAATTACGACATTTAATAATAAACATTTTAGTTTTTTTAATTTTTTTGTTTACAAAGTAATCTATAGATTGTCTGAGTCCCGACTCTACGGGGTTCCGTAATATCTTATGTCTATTATCAGTTAAGTAACTGCATTGCCAAGAAAATTATGTATGCACTGTAACTTAAGTACTGCTTACTTTATCACAGTTTTCAGGGGATACCATTTTCCTGCTGAGGTGCCCAAAGATGATCAGGGAAATTAGGTGAGAACTTTATCTACAGTCGAAGTATAATTTATCGAGGGAAATACAAATATTTTTTTTAAAGATTTTATTTATGCACAGCAAATTTTAAAATGTAAATGGCAAAACAATCAAATCTACCTTGCTACTTTTTATTCTCATCACAATAGAAACTACACAGGGTTAAGGAAAAGAATCTCAAGGGAAAATGTCCGTTGTTTTTAATACAAATGTCTATTTTAGGGAATGCCATTTTTCGTCATTCTGGCTAAACAATTCATTGATTTCACAAATACAGTTTGCCTGTCTGAGCAGTATATAGCACCGTGTTTGCACCTGCAGCGGCTTCGAATGACTTTTCCGAAACAAGTCATCCTTTTCATTTGAAATAAATAATTTCGTTGGAAAAAGCTCTTCACGTGCAATGAAATATATTCCAGCGTTATTTAAATATCTAAGCAGTGCTATGATAGCAGTAAATCTTCTTACGAATTTAAGGGTGAAGAAAATATCACACCAGCTAAATATAAGGCAAGGCTTACAAAATTAAACGGAGAATAATACATTTGATCCAGCAACCAACAATTTTACCTATTTTGGAGTTTTTTTACACTTTCAAAATATAATAACGCTAAATAGGCACCATAGCGTGATAGGATTATCATAGGATAGCGTGGACTGATTTCATTTTTTTAAGTGGGTCCACAGAATATATATTTCTTTCTTATACGAAACACATTGAACCTTTATGGTTGAAAATATGCGTAGATTACCAGGCAAAACTTATATTTGTCCCAAGAAATAAAAGTATTACACAATAACAGCATCGCATATCTTATTTACCCAAGTACTACTAAATGGATACAGTTCTTTGCAGTTTACATTTGCTTAGGGTTGCGGTTGGCTCCTCAAATTAACATTGAGAAAATTGTTTGAAAAAAGATGTTTGCCAATAAATCGGTACCTTTCGTGCTTCCCCATCACCATGTAACAAGAAATAAAACAAGATAGAGACACATAAATGGAACGAAATTAATCGAAAACTGAGAAAGCATTTCATATTTTATTCACTCCCGCAGTCACGAGCCAGCAACACAGAAAATCTCCTTCGTGACACCATTTCGAGCAACTGCCCCGCTCATCAACAAGAGTAAGATGTAGTATGCAGTAAATTTTCCGTTTTGATGTTCACGGCGAGGGCGTTAACGGAAGACAGACGAAGGCAAGTGACACGTACACACAAGCAAGAGGTTGTCAGCAGGTCTTTACGCTCGACTTTTCTGATGAAGTATTGTCACGGCGCGGGAGTGCAGAGTGCCAGGAAAAAGATTTCAGAAATTTTTAAGTTTAGAATGCACCCTAGATGATAGGGTCGTGAACCAGTTATTAATGTACAGTAAATCAAGGCTATAAATGATAATTTAACATCTCATTACTCAGGTTAGCGTAATCATAAATGTATAAAACATTTCGTATGATTGGGTAGTTTATGCGGAAGTTACCAAAATCGTAGGTCTAAAAAACTGGAGTCATGTTGTTGACGTCTCAGAGCAGTATCAGTTTAATGTGTTCGTTTATATATTATTAATAATGTGCAAAATTTAAATAGTTTCAAATGATAGTCACTTACTCGTAATTGCTTCAAGAGAAGTTACGTGTGGTTCAAAAACTGAAAATTTTAATAATTCATATTCTAATATATGATACGTTGAAAAGGGAGATCGCAGAACATATTATAACAATACTACATATTCTCCATTCTAAAATTTGTTCTGCCTACATTAAAGGCGCCCAAAATACTATCATTTCTTATTCCTCTTACACTATTGTGAAATATTCTGTATTCCATCATTAGCTACTTCTGCCCATTATCAGACACTTCTGCTTCGAAACACTTTTTTGCCTCCTTCTAGTTTGCCCAAAAAGCTCTTCTGCTCCTCCACCGTATTTAACAACACATCGTTTGTCCTACTCTCTCCCGAAATTTTCATTTCCATCCTTGTCTAAACCTACATCTCAAAAGCCTTCGCTCAACGCTCATTCCTTTTCACCTTAGGCCAAGTTTCGGAATCATTTAAGGCTACAATCCATATAAGAGTTTTGACTAATCTATTATCCACACTTTTCAAGTGAGTACCTCTTATTAGTTTTCTTCTCTCGTGGCCGGTTGCACAAACCCGGTTGCATATCGTGATGCAATGAATAGTTATGAGATCCTTAACGCCTTGGAACTCAATTATATCACCTCTAATAAGTTAAGAAAGCAAAACATTTATCGAATATTACTGCAGTACATGTTTAACGATTTCCTTCAATTATGTCGTAGATATCGCCACTCTATTGAGCACACGTGTTATTGCTGAAATCGGCCATTGGTAAACACATATTTGACCTGGGTCGTTTTTCTCTTCATCTTCTCTACTACGCCTAGTGTTCTCCGATATGTTACCAATCCCTTTCGCACCGCAGCCTTGCGATGGAAAATGCTTTCCTAGTCAAGAGTGCCGTAAGAATGTCACTCAGCTGCTCTCTACTGGGCTCTCTCGTGGTAACGAATCTCACAGGTATACTTTACGTCCGTTTTGGGACCCAAGTCCTCAGAACACCGAACCCTTTCCTAGGATTGTTGGAGGTAATTTTGACTCTTTGCTTGAGCGCTAGCCCATGTCCACAATTAACTATTTTTGTTTACGCAGTGGCTTGAAAAAAATACAATTCTTCCATGCTCGGAAAATATAGACTCAGATGTGCACTACTTATATTTTGCTGTGTATTTACAAATTTAAAAGAACCTCAACGGTGTTAATTAAAAAAGTTCTTTGTTAAGGATTCTCCCGATAACTTAACTAAAAGAAACATTAGGAAATCTGTTTAGAATCTGTAAATCATCATTTGAACTCAAGATATTTCGGAGCCAATGTTTTCCGAGTAAGCAACAAAAATGTTTTTAGTTTATCCAATATGAAAAAAAATTACAAGTAACGGTCGGGGCTGTCGCTGAGAGAAAGGGTATATGTAATTCCCCCCCGAAGGCCGAGAATAGGGTCCCGTGTCCAGTACAGCAGGGATAGGTCTTTAATGACATCTGGGACCTTTTTTCCTCCTTGCATCTTGCTTAGACAAGGAACCGTGTAAACACGGCGTTCATTCTCTTGCGTAGAAAAATTATTTCCTTTCATAAATGGCGTTCGTTCACATGAGATGAAAAAAAACGTCTCCATGTTAACACGGCGTTCGTGGCGAAAGGCTTTGACACGTTAATTTCTGCACCTTCATTTCAGGTGTACTCACTCATATGTTACCCTCGTGTGGTAACTCTTGATAATCTCGTTCTCTTGTTGTTGACTCCAGATAAAACAATTTCTAATGTTCTCTAGTGGTTGATCTTATCCCATTCATATCACCATATTCAATATCTCCTAGTCTGTTTACCTATCTGCCCAGGTTATCCTTTCCAGGCGTCCGCAAAGCCGTTTCCCGAAAGTCTCCGATTTACGCTCATCCCCATTCCTCAAAGAACAAGTTTCTGAGCCATACAACGGCACTTCCAAAAGAAGCCACCTAATAATTGACTCGTTTGACGCACTTGTAATGCCTATTCTGATAGAGTTCATAAGTAATGGTACACATTTTTTCCGTTCATAAATCTATAGCCTTTCTTTCAGGCTACAGTCAATGTTACATTGAAACTCTCCGAAAGGCACCTAAAGACGTTATCTACGTCACTCCCCTTTCCGCCAATCTTCGCGACCGCCGCGCCGAAGGGCTTATACTGTCTTCCCGTCACCGTGAGTCGTTCGAGTCGTATGTGGATTATATATTTCTCAATACATATTCAAAACTATTGAACAATTATTATTAAAAAATCTTTATTACGTATGCATAACCTTAATTACACTCTCGCTCGTGAATCGTTTGTTCAACGATCCGTTATTTATTTACTGAATACGTGAAAACATATCTGATGACGGATGTAAATCGGCTTATTTTTTTACTCGTGAATGAATGATTATGAGAAAAAATAATCAGCAAAATAATGTCTTAATTCAAGGAATAAAATTTTAATTTTGGAACTGAGCATGCATCTTAAATTAATGGACTGAACAAACTTCGGATTCCCCGGCGATTATAGTGAACTTATTTACACCGGGTTTGCACGTTTCAACAGATAACTAAGGCATCGTCATCAGGGCTGAGACATAATGCTTTATGCCTGGTGTGGAATCACCACGTGCCACACAACCCAGCGGTGGCTTGGATGGTACTTTTTAGATGTAGATGTAGATAACCATTTGCTGTTGAGAAGATGGTATAGATCTCGTAAGAGTTTCTGGCACTGCGCAGTAAACAATTTAGGGGCATGGGCTTAAGGAACTTTCAAAAGGCTGCGAAAAAGTGAGGAAGAGCATTTATTGCAGGTGTTTAGAGGACCTTCCTGCTTGTTGCCAACAGAAGCGCTTCGAAAAGTGGGATGAGTCACCACTACTTACCATCGAGTTTTGTCTCATCTGACATTGTGACATCAAGACAATATACCTTGTTAAGTCATGGCGACGGTCGATTTTAACCATTTGCCTCGCATGTGTACCTTGTGCCTTTTCCACGAAATAGTTTGGTTCCCCTGCCTCTCTCTCTCTCGTTGACTCCCTCTCCTCCCCTCCGTCCTTTCTATGCACCCCCTTCAATTCTATCTCCCCTCCTTCTACGCCTACATTTACATCCAAATCTTCGATCCGCAAAGGTGTGAGGCAGGAGGTGTGAGGACAACAGTCATGAAAGGGGAGGGAATAAGAAAAAAGGAGAAAAGAAAGGACAGAGGTGTTAACGACGATGTTAAAAACGGTGTGACAGTATTTCAACGAAGTTACTTATGTTAGTGTCATGCCATTTTTGTTATAATCACTAATGTGGCATGGAAAGAAGGATTTTTCGTATTCATTGGTTCACCAGTGTTCACTCCTTAATTTTGCGGCTTCTATCAGTTTTAGAGATTTAGCGCGGGGTCAAAATAATAACCTCCATGTCGTACTGAAATTCACCTAATTTGAATTTTTCGAGTAATCCGAGTAGGTCTTCGCCAAAGACTCTTACACGTTTTCAAGTGTCATTTTTTCCGCAAACGAAAAGAAACCATATCAGCTATCAGTAGAACTTTTAACTAGGTTTCCCGATAGGTAGTGTCGCTAATTAGTAGATTTTCATCGTAATACTTGTTTCTCAATCTGCCACGTACTATGGAATAGAATGTTTCCTGTTTTACTCGTGTCTCTCAATGAATTTATGTAGTTGCAAAACACATTATTACAAATAGTTTCTCTAATTTCGGTACCTATAATGCAGTGCATGCTGGTTAAATTTATCCTCCAGAAAAGTGAACTCATTCCTTTCAGGCGTAACCGTCCATTATGAATAATGACAATAAAAACTATGACAATAAATACGGCGTATGATGATGAATCATATCGGATGATGTGGGTACCTGACTATGAAACGTAGTGTTGAAACTAGTTGTACTAGTACAAACTCTGTGGATTGAAACATAGTTGCTATTGTCTACACTCCAGAAAAGTGTTTTCAGGTTTTTGCTATTGCATTGATAGTCGCAGTTTCACTAACTTTATTAGGGTATAGTCTACTGCATGTTGGGGATAGCTTATCCCTACTACACACCCTCGAGGTGGCTTTCTATGCATTATGTAGATCTAGATATACCTGACATACTTCTCCGGTGCGATACCTTTGAAAACTCCATTTGACCCTATAGCATCGAGTTACTTTGGATATCGCACATGTATAGCACGATAGTCTAACCTCGATTCTTCCCCTTGTAAAAACATGACTCACGCCACGGTTAGGGGTTTTGTAGGGGGAAAAGGGGACTCAGGCACGCGATGCGAACCAAGGAGGGAGCAGCTATCTCGCTGAGTGAGCCCAGAGGCGTTCACAAGGTGTGAGCCAAGAAGGTGTTCTCCTTCCCCCCCCTGAGCATCCACCCTTCATCCCTCACCGAGCCACAAAGACAAACCCCCTTACTTCCCTTTTCGTCCCTTCACCCTTCCCACCTTCAAAAGCAACCCCGCTCCATCCCCTCCAAGGCGTGAATGTTTTTCCCTCCGCGGCCTATAAATAAAATCAGGCCGCGTTATCTGTATCAGGAAGGGAAGTTCAATCGTTCCACTCCATAAATTCGTCTAAGGCCAAACAAAAGGCTTTAAAGAGCCAAGAAGGAAAGAAAAGGGCTTTGTCACACACGGGTGGCGGAAAACGGCTCGAATGAATATTAGTTAGATTTATCTCCATTTGCACTCTGCGTCAACGGCAAAGTAATTACTTCGCAAGGTCGGAGCAGAAATTAGCGGGGACATCACAAAGAACAATTGTCGACTACTGTATGAAATATTAGCTTAGCAGTGGATGGTGCTGCCGCCTCTCCTTTAAGCATTCTCTTTGAGAAGTCGTGAATGAATGCATCGTAAATATAACTTCTAAGTTCACTGCCGCTTCCAAAATTATATGACTTTTGAATCTTCTTAGCAAATACTTTAAATTGCTAAAATATGCTAAAAGACAAAATACTATCCAAAAGATATTGACTTTGTAATAAATTCTGTAACGAAGGACGACCTATTAACCCAGTCCAAGAATATAACCACATTTTAACTCCCTGCTATCCACCATGGAACTTTACCAGACTAGAAATCTTAGTCCTTCTAGAAATGTTATGAATCAATCGGTTCAAGTATATTAATGGTGACTAGCCGTTTCAAATACTTCTCCGATATTCACTCAGTTTTCATTAAATTCATTAGAAATTTGCCCCATAGTTATTATCATGATTTTAGAAGGCAGTAAGGTTTCTTTGAAAAATAATAAGACGAAATCCTAGAATTATCACTTTCAAAATTCGGCATGTTATATTTTGAACTGGACCTTAATCCTAAGAAAAAATGGGACAAAAAATTTTATTACTGACCAAAAACCTCAGACATCTATTGTTTCTCGAAGCTTTATGCAGTAAATGGGCTCAAAATATGAGATATGACATATAATAGGAAATCTTTAGATTAGGATCGATTTGTTAACAGAAATGTTTAGAATTAATATTCTAAAATTAGTACAATGTTTTTGCACAAGTTCTTCATTTCTCTCAACAAATCATAGTGACAATGTTTGAGGTCTGACTAGTGAAAGTAAACCGCTAACCACCTCGAACCACGAAACTAAATATCCCCCAAACGATAGCGGTACGTTTCGTGGTAAACACTAACCCATTAACGGCCCCCAATCGATTAGTGATTCGAGCAATTACCGTATTGAGAGCGAAACTGGAAACGGAATACAGGGACTAAGGTGGGTCTAATGGTCCCAGAGCACCACTCACCATTTCCACACAGAGCAAGGTACTCTCCCCCACTCCGCCCATGCACCCAACCGGCGCGGCGCAAAAAAAAGAACCGACCGTTGCCGGCATAGACCCGAGGCTAGCCTCCCAAGGGTGTAAGCAAACACACACGCGAGTATTGATGAGCTACCTGCTGCCTGTGTCGTACCAAATGAATCATCCAGTCCAATCGATATAACATAGAGCCATGACGAACACTCTTTCACGGCCTTGGGGGGGGGGATAGAAAATGATGGTGGGAGGTAGAGAATCCATTGGTGGCGACAGCTCACCACACCTTTCATCTGTTGACGGAGCGGTACCTCGAACTGGTGAATCAGTAGACCCCAAACATCACGCGATTTCGGTGGAAAAGTGATAAATTCCCGTCAGAGTTTTATATCCCATCGCATCCTCCAGTGAGTCACATGTTTTAGTGTTGTCCGGACTCTTAAACAAAAACTGTATACCTGTCACTCTTCTTCCAAGGAATAACTCAGGGGAATAAACTGACTCATGGTCTCGTCCTTAAGATTTCAGAAGATAGGTACAAGCGAGTAATTATTTAGAGTTGGATTTTGATTCTAATGCGGGGGCGTCGACAAGTTAAACACGATTCAGGCGTGTTCCGTTTCCAAGGGGGGAACACTTGTGCTAACGGTTTCCAAAAAGCCACTCTCATCAAATAGATAAGAGACCCGTTGCATTTTCTGAATTAGAAATTGGTGACCATCTACTATAATTATCACCGATGTGTATATATATGTCAGTAACATTCACACAAGAAATACACGGGAAGTTGAATGGCTGCAGATCTTTTTTTATTTACAAAAGTAAATAATAATAGTGATATAATAATAAGAACTTTGTAATATTCCACACTGTTTTATTACTGGTAAACAAGCCTAACCGGTTTCAATGTATACACATCATCATCAGAGGCAAAATTCAGCGTACAGAGGTGGTGGCTTGATATACATATACAGGGTACCATTCGGGGAAGGATGTAAGGAGGAGGTTGGGAAGGGTGGGGAGAAGGATATTAGTAGAGAGGCTGGAGTTAACGGAGCAAGGTCACGGGAAATTTAAAACCAACCGCGTTAAGAGTTGAAAGAGGAAGGGAGAGGCACAGTAAAAAGGGGGGAAAATTTCTCCGGAATAAAATCATTTAAGACCCTATGACTAGATTTTTTAAAGGCTAAAGCAATTTCAAAATTTTCTAAAAAATCCAATTTGGCGCCTATGCCACAAAAATAAAAAAAAGGTTGGGATTAAAATTAGAAATGTGCTTGTGGTCATAAAGATGCTAAGCAAACACAGAGCTGTTGTCATGATTTAAAACGCGCTTTTCTGTTAATGTGAAAGGTACCAATTGAAAGAAAATAAAATAAATATTCTTATTCCTTTGATTGAATTTTTTTATTCCAGTCGAAATTTCAAAATATTTGCTAAAAAGTATCGATTTTTTGAAATATTTGAGCGTTTTTGAGTCGACGTCCCCATAACGACCATATTTATAGTTTAAGTCGAGATTCCGTGTATATCTAATAACTCAATGATTCTTTGCTCTAAGTAAGATATGAATGGTTTATTTTAATGTATTAGTGTTGATTTTTTTTCTTCCCGTTGACATTCAACTGCACATTCTCTAGTCTACTATAATAATCACCGATGTGTATATAGAGATCAGTAACTTTCACATAAGTAATACACGTGAAGCTTAATCTTCATTATGCTGCAGACCTTTTTTTATTTGCAAAATTAAATTTGAAATAGTGGTTTTCTTTTATTGGAATAGGTACCAATAGAATGAAAATAAAATTAAGATTCTTACTCCTCCAATCGAATTTTGTATTCCCGAATAAATTCCGAAATTTTGCTAAAACGTAACGATTTTTCGCAATATTTTATCGATTTTGAATTCTATAACGACCATGCTCATTGTATAAGTCAAGATTCCGTGTATATCTATTAACTCAATGATTCTTTGCTCTAAATAAGATAGGTAAATGCAATGTTTTAAATGATGTATCGAAATTTTATTTTTTCTATTAAATGGTAAAATATTTAGTAAATTTCATCGAAATATTTGACGTGGTACGCAGTCACGCGAAGTGTTGATTTTTTTTCCTTCCAGTTGATACTCAACGGGCACCTTCACTAGTCAAGAGATAAACAGCGGTTGATTCAACCAAGCACGTGCTCTGGCGAAAGCCAATGAGGACATTTATTAACGAAATACTTCTACGATCACTAGTATAAAAACTCTATTCATTGCAGCTATTGCATACAGCATAATCAATTATGGATGAGCTTTATGTAAGTTTAAAATGAAAACACAACATGTTATTATTTGATGGTAGCCATAAACAGGTTTTCCTATTGATAATTTAATGTAATATGCGTAAAAATACTATCGAAAAATGTAGTCTTGGCTTCGAGCCAAAGAGAATGAGGAGGAAATGTTGAAATAAATGTTTTATAAATAACTCCATTAACTGTTAGTAAGTAGCTTCTTAAGGTACGCACTTACATTGTTAAGTAATTGCCTTGGCCTCACTACATGAGCTATACGTATTTTTAAGTGTAAGCACAACGTGTGGCTACCATCTAAAATGTGATGGTAGCCTGAAAATAGGTTCTCCTTCAAGGCTACCTAAAGTTACTCAAAATTTGCTATTGAAATGTATTTTGTGTATGGAGTAATAAACTTACTTACTTACTAAAAATGTTGAACCGGAGTTAAACTGACTAATGATCTTTCGTGGGGTAAGAATATTCGAGAAATTACCAGCCAAACTAATCGTCAATTGGGATTTGTTAAAAGAGTCGGAATTGGCAAGGTCGACGATAAAGTTAGAGAAATTAGCTTCTTCTCTCTTGTTAGACCTCAATTGGAATAAGCTCTCAGTGTTTGGGATCCTTATGAGGCAGGCTTAAAAACCGAGTTTGAACGCATGCAGCAATGATCGGTAAGATACTTAATAGGCCGGTGTGATAACCTCGTTAGTATTACTGACCTTTTGCAACAACTGGGATGGGAATAGCTTTTGGACCGTCAATTATAATTTAGACTAATTCTATTACGTAAATTCATAGCCAATTTATTTCTGACGACGTTAATAATATTTTACGAAAACCGACATAATACGGTAGATCAGATTATGAGAATAAAATAAGGTTGCTATACTGCAGAACGGACAGATTTAAAATGTCATTTTTCCCGTGAACGATAGGAGGCCATAATTTATGGGCCTCCTATCGTTCCCGTGTGGTCCATAGTAGCTGCCAATGAGACTTTTAACTAGGTTTGTCAATAGGTGGTGTAGCTAGAATTCATTCAAGATAATAGTGCAGTTGAAATATACTGATTTGGCTCCGAAATAAATTAAAAGTAAACAATGTTTTCACAATCGTATGATTTAAACAAATGACAAAATCATTGTTTATTCGGTCACAAAATCATTTATTCTTCGGTCTTCCTTCCCCAAACGGCATTGGACGTGTTAGTTGATTAATTCCCTAATACTTGTTTCCTTTTCTGCTACCTCGTACTAACAGCACGCCGTGTATATATGTTCATTTATTTAGTAGAAAGTTACATTAATACTAACGGACCCTCCATCATTAGTAGCATAGTACCTATAGTTGAGGGGAATGTTTCGAGGCTTCGCTTCCTGGAAAGCATTAGCGATGTATGCTAATGCACCAAAATTCGTAGTAACACTAAATTTAACAGGGTATAGTTTAATGCATATTGGTGACTACTCACCCTGTCCTACACACCTTTGAGGTGAATTTCTGTATATTTAATAGATGTAGATCACCGTAACATATTCGCTCATTTGACGGAACACCGGATGACAGAGCCAACCTCGTCACCAAACATATCTAGAGAGTTTTTAAATGGAAATAGCATACAGCGCGCCTTTTATTATTGAACTTCCTCGTCAAAATTGAAATCAGAATTACTATATATTTTGCATTTATATAGTTGGATTGAGCAAGGAAATCAGCAAAGAATGATTTCCACACATGTGCCGAAGGAGTTGCAATTATTATTACAAAATTGAATTGATTCACTCGAAAAAACATGCAATGTGAGAGAAACGTTTATCGATTCATTTTCTTCACTAAAAAGTTAGCATAAGTTTTAAAAATCACTAATGGTCAATACCATAATATATATATTTATTTTTCTGCTAAAACCAACGCTTGAAGAGTGTGGCAATCAACCTGGAGGACGTACTGAGACGTGATTGAATGTGGAAGAGGATAAAAGAGTAAATAATGTAGCGGATGTGAGGAAATACTAGAAGAACAAACTATTTTATAGAGCACGAAGGAAGATCGAATATGCACGCAACTTTGAGGGAAATTTCATGCAGAAAAAATAGTTTTCTTTTCCGGAAAATTGGTGACCCCACAATGGGGATTTTAAAGAATAACCAGGCTGAAGACGTACCAATATTTTTAGATCACAGTTTATTATTCATGAAATATCTCTTAGCTGTCATATGAAATGATATGATAATGATATGTTAAGAAAGCTGCCAATGTATGTAATAAAATCTTTCTAGGGTTAATTCGAGCTTCCATTATCTATTCTCCATCATCAATATGAACCCTAGGTTTTGAAAAAAATTAATCCATTGGATTTATATTCCATGCACATTGAAATGAAAGATGATGCACATTCTTTGTTTAATCTATGCTTAATTTTCTCTACATTACACACCTTGTCGAAATGAAATTTCTTCAGCGTTTAAAAAAACGACAAATAGACGCACCAATTGCTTAAGCTCTTATGTTTTAGTGTACACATACGCACGACACTCCTTTTAATCTACGCTAACGTTAACAACGTTGAGATCGAGATTCGGAACGGAATACTAGATACAACTTTAAAGTCATGCATTATCACATTCGGCAACGAAGGAATAATATTAAACTCGTTATAAGAGGTGTAAGTTTCTACCCTGGATTTTTATTTATTGACAACCTTTCGAGGCTTAAGCCACCATCGTTAGGCTATTAAACTCAAAAGGTTAAAATTAAAAATCCTACATTTTGTGAATAAAATGTGAATTGATAATAACGGTATGATTGTTTTAATTTATTAATGGAATAAAATAAGAAGAATTTCAGCAATCCATGACTAACTAATGAGATTAAAGGAAGAGGTTTGAATTACGAATGATTAATATATTGGAAATAAAATGGGATTTCTGGATAACAATGGTGCATATGTTTATGCATTGGACTCATCACCACTTTTTTAATGCGGCTTCATCTGTATTTAAAGCTAAAAACGAACAAATTTATTGGATAAATGAAACCTTACGGTTTTATGTTATGCATGGGAAAGTATAGATATAGCTTATGAATTATCGCAAGGCGGAGTACAGTGAGGGTAAGCACAAGACAATGCTTTTTTTCGCAATGTGGCGATGACCACTCGTGTACTCAATATGCAAGGATAATTTGCCGTACAAAAACATATGTACCCTTGGTCGGCCGGTCTGGTTGACTTACTGCAATTACAAACAAATCACTCCCGAGCAGCGAGATCGTATTAATTAATTTATATTCTTGATTGGACTCGAATTTGAATTGAAAAAATCGTTGCCAAATGTATGATGAATCATCACTAACGTATTAAAACACTAAAGTTAAAAGAGGCTAATAATCTACAAGCAGCCCTAGCACCGAGTGATTTCTATGCGCTATAGTTCATTGGTGTTAATTATCGGTAACTTTAGAGAGCGGGTGCATTATTTGTACGAGCGTCATGGGTTAAAATTGAATAGTCCTTCAAAGTGACTGCAAACCAATGAGAAACCAAAATGAAATGATACCCAAAATATTACAACCGTGATAACGACGCATTTTGATTGACGCTTGAAACAGCAAGAAATAGATGATTAGTTGTGTACGAAATATTTGGAAGATGATTTCGTGATGAATCAAATAAACGCTTCGATGGGAAGAATAATGTTTCACCACTATTAGAGAGCAGATAGGTAGAGATATTTCATGGAGCAAGAAACTTGTAAATGTAACAAAAAACGCATGTCATAGAGCTTCCTCCTTTTTCTCAAAAGTATAAAAAAAAGATCTGAGACATTCCTAGCGTGCGATATAAAGAAGCTCTATTTTGGATGTCCACTGTGTTTAAGAATTCACGGATGCAGACGTTTCGATGGCCTTCAGGCCCATCGTCTTCAGGCATGAATGTCGTAATCTCATGTGGTCCGGAATATATACCCGGTGGGTGGAGCTGATTGGTTAGAATATTCCCGCCTGTATCTGATTCCTCTCGAAGCTTCCTGAGCACCGGTTTCCAGGAGTTGCTTTTGGAGTATCCTGCCTCCCTGTTGAAATTATTATCCTCCAACCGAATTTCAATAGCTTCTTTCGTGAATCTCTCCTCGTAATTTCTCCCGCGGCAGAGATCTTTTGCCTTGTCCGATTGGATGGTGGTGATGACATGGCAGAATACACAACACCAGGATCCCAACTCTACTTATTCACTAATATTTATGTTTGATAAAATCCATGATATTATCAATATTTCTTGTTTTTTCCGAAATACATTTTTTGTTATTATGTCAAAATTTAATTACCAGAGCTTCGGATAGAAATACTGCTTTCAAAATCAAACTTGATGCACCTAGAGGCCTTAGGCACCTTGAGTTATGCCATAAGATCACTTCAAGACATTTTTATTGCTTTATAAATGATAAAAGACATTAATAATAATCTTCCCAATTTCCATTGCCCTTAAAGTTGGCATTTAACGAGGTACTCGCACTTGGCCAACAATCATACTAAAAATATTCGACCGCGGAAAGCCAGCTATACGATAGAATATTTTCGCCTCACTTAAAACAATAGGACATAGTAACAAGGAGCCTAGCAACTGATGTAAATGGGTACGCACGCAAAAAAACCCAAGTCCCCCATGCTACGAGCATTCCTTACAATCACGTACAGCTGCCGCACTGCCCTGACAGCATTTTTTCCCGCAAGAATAGCACGGCAGCAAAACACCCGGGCAAACCACCCTCATGCTCTCGCTATCCTCGAGATATCTTGGATTCTAACCCTTTCCTCACCGACCCAACAGGGCCAGCCCCATCCTAATACATACCTATCATCCTTCCGTCCCTTGCATGGGAATCAATCTCTGTTTACCCCATTACAAGCCTGGGCAATGTTTTTACTCCGCTGCCCTTTCCCCTTCCACCACCACCACCTCCGACGCTTTTGGACCCTACCGAATGCCCTTCATTCCAACAGGGGAAGAGAGGCCCTCGGCAGCAAACCACTCTATCTCAGAACAGCCCTTCCTCTTTCTACTCCCTCCTTCCTCTTCTCGCCCCCTGCCATACCTCTCTCCTCTTCCCTTCACCCGCTTGCGCAGCAGTTCCTCCTAGCACGAGCACTCCATCACGGTGCTAACAAAAACAAAACACTGAGAGACGAAGGGGGGGGGGGGGTAGGGGAAGGGGGGCGTTGCATGTGTGTTTGTGTGCGGGTGTTTGGAATGAGAGCGGGTCTCTGGCTTCTCTCCTTCGAGGCGGCGAATCGGGAAGGACCCAAGCAGCAGGAAAAGGAGAGTCCATGATGATGATGGGAAAATGCTAAGAGGAAGGATGAGGGGTCGCAGGAGGGTCTCGAGGATTGACTTAGGGGTTGGTGGTGGAAAGAGTTTGGAGCAAGGTGGATGGCACGGGATAGCACTAGCATTGCCGTGCTCACGTCAATTGCCTTCTGCACGTGAATCCCAATCTTCACGTGAACCGCGCAAAATATGTCACTTCACGCATTTTAAGGGCGGAGTATTGTACTCGACGAACGCATGTTTTCGGCAATCATACCGGGGGGGTTATTTTGTAATCTCACTTAAGTCAGAATACGTCTTAAAATGTGGAAAAGTACGCCATTTTTCGTTGTTCAACTCCGCCACCCACGCGGCACGGTGTGACCATCTTCGGCTCTCAAGTGGTGAACTGACGGTCTATTTATTTGATTCATCTGCTCTTTCGACTCTTGGTCCGTATCTTTCGCCTCTTGATCCGAAATATTTGGCTTCGAATTTCATTAGTTCCTTCTCACCTGTCGTTAGGAACGTGAAATGGAGCCGGACCTTGGCCGATCGTGAGCCGATCATTAAGAGAGCGAAACGGATCTCCCGCCTTCCCGCAAAGAGTCATTAAAAAGGTGAGATTACAAAATAGCACCCCTGGGGGGTTATTATGTAAATTCACCTCACGGAACATGACGTCACGGATCGCTGGCGTATATTACCGAAAGTGGAGTTGTAAACCGTGCCCGCCAGACGGCGAGACCACCGACTCGTTCATTTCTGCCGAGAATGGTTCATTTCCAGTTCTTTCGGTCGTTGAATTGGGCTTCAAATGAGTACTTCGAGAGCGAAAAAGCTCTAATGGATCGTTCTTTGAGTTGGTTCTCTTCCAAAAGAGCTATTTTGGAAATATAATTACAGAATAACCCTCCTGGACGATATATCCTGCTTGTGGACTCTATTTCCGCTTGATTGTGCACTACCCTTAGCCCAGGTTCAATGTTTGATTTTTTTTCTGTAAATTGAATTAAACAAGTAAATTCGAACCGATGCCGTTGATAGCTTTTTTCGTTAAATTAATGCAATTTTTATGCATAAAAAAATAGCCGTTCATCGATGAGCTCTTGTAACGATCATTACCATGCATCTGCTAAATGTTAACGTAAGTCATAGGTGTTCCTATAGTAGAAAGTAAATTTAATTTTTTGTGCATTTAAATTTGTCTTATACATAAAACTAAAGAAAATAGGCAATTCTAAAAATATTTTTTTTATGGAGAACTTTTGCCATTTTTAGTTATTGTCTTAAGAATTGTTTGCAATAAGTATAAATTACAATACAAAAGAATAATATTAATCTTGAGCACCATTTAGACGGTTTTTAATTTATCACTCTAAGGGAACGCGACTGCTTTCTTGCGTTTTAACTTTAAAAAGTGACTGCAAAATATTCTTGTTAAAATGTTCCGAGTTCCCGTAGCTCGCTGATTAAGGAGTTGGACCAATCAATCATATCATCGTATAACTATGTGGCAGTCGTGGCCGAGTTAAGGCGTCTGACTAGAAATCAGATTCCCTCTGGGAGCGTAGGTTCGAATCCTACCGACTGCGAATTTTTTTTCTCGACCCCGGGGTTGAGTTGGGTTTTTGTCCACCCGGGACATGGATTTTGGTCACATATGTTGATACATTACCTTTTGTGGTGCGCTTTATCGGCTGCTTTCAGCGGAATTATTAAAATATAAAAGTACGAATATAAAAAGTTTAAAAAACACCTATCGTTGCTCCGCTTTGTGTACAATTGTTCATCAGTGGATTACTCATGCTTTTCGCCAAGACTCATCAGTGATCAGTGGCAAGAATTGGGCATTAACGTTAACATAACAGGAAAGACGAGAAGCGATGACAATGAAGTGTTAAGCTAGCTTTACCCGGTGATCGATACTGCGTCACTCAAAGCTATATAATTTTGGATAATCAAGAGTTGAATGAACGTGAAGTGAAATAAATAGTGGAAATAAGAATAAATTACAATACAAAAGAATAATATTAATCTTGAGCACAATTTAGACGGTTTTAGATTTATCACTCTAAGGGAACGTGACTGCTTTCTTGCGTTTTAATAGTGACTGCAAAATATTCCCGTTAAAATGTTCTGAGTTCCCATAGCTCGCTGATTAAGGAGTTGGACCAATCAATCATATAATCGTATCACTATGTGGCAGTCGTGGCCGAGTGGTTAAGGCGTCTGACTAGAAATCAGATTCCCTCTGGGAGCGTAGGTTCGAATCCTACCGACTGCGAATTTTTTTTCTCGGACCCGGAGTTGGGTTTTCGTCCACCTGGGACATGGATTTTGGTCACATTTATTGATATCTTAACTTTTGTAGTGCACATTATCGGCTAATTTCAGGGAAGTTAATTAAATATAAAAGTACGCTCCACTCTGGGAGCGTAGTTTCGAATCCTACCGACTGCGAATTTTTTCTCGGCCCCGGGGTTGAGTAGGTTGGGTTTTTGTCCACCCGGGACATGGAATTTGGTCACATTTATTGATACATTACCTTTTGTAGTGCGCTTTATCGGCTGCTTTCAGGGAAATTAATAAAATATAAAAATACGAATAAAAAAGTTAAAAAAACCTATTGTTGCTCCGCTTTGTTTACAATTGTTCATCAATGAATTACTCTGTTTTTCGCCAAGACTCATCATTGATCAGTGGCAAGAATTGGGCAGTAACGTTAACATAACAGGAAAGACGAGAAGCGATGACAATGAAGTGTTAAGCTCGCTTAAACTGGTGATCGATATTGCGCTACTCAAAGCTATATAATTTTGGATAATCAAGAGTTGAATGAACGTGAAGTGAAATAAAGAGTGGAAATCCTGTGAAAACGAATACCCTCCACTGTCAATGCGAATACGCAAATATGCAATGCAATTCATCGCAGAAAACGGCGAATCAAACAAAACACCCAGGATAACAAGATTAACGCAAGCAACTTTCATGGGGTTTATCTAAATATGATAATACAACTACAGTTGAAGTGTAATTCGACGTCACTTACGCGAAAATTTAGAGAGAAAATCAACGTTATTGCGTTATTGTCAGCAAAGTTAGAACAGTGGCAATGTTTGCATTCCCTCGCCTCTCGAACAGCGAAATTGTGTTGGAAGTTAACCTTTTAGGGTAAAGTTTTTCTTACTCAAAATTCCACGTAAATGTTTTGCACAAAATATTACCGTGTTAAACTGACTTTTATAAATGGGTGATGAACATAATAAATGGGTGTTGTGAATCAAGAGGCGAAATAAGTTTTATGAAACCTACGCAATTTATTAGGAACATGCTAATGGCTCATATCTAGAGATGTTATTTAATTCCCAAAACTGCCTTGGTGCGAAAACGGAATGGATTAGGAGAATGAGGAATTAAAACACTACGCAAGGTTGAAAACAACGAAGTACTTCTTTGAAACGTGTACGGAACACGGTAGTCATGCTAGAAAAGTTAGAACAACAGTTACATTAGGAAAGAAAGCAATTTAAATTAAGCGTTTAAATGTTTTAAATTAGAATTAAATCGTAAAACGAAGTGAATGACAAGAAATAAGTCCTATGAGTTGAGAAGAAAAGGAGTTTAAGGAAAATGCTGCAGAGAGACAAGTATGCTGGAAAGAAAACTTCCACGGAGCAGTCTTGAGCCTTGATGATTTTCAACAAATACTCCCATGTCGGTTCATTCTGTAGACGACAGTTTCGCGAGAATTCCAACTCGCTCCAGAAAGTATTCCCGAAAATTATCAAATCTCAAGAGACAAGTATATTGACTGACTACCTCAGGATCTCATCCAGGTGAGAAATATCATGGCTTCCAACGTATTAATGGGTGGCTCGAACATCACTCTCAGGGGCAGAGGGACAAAGGCGAAGATTTTGCCAAGAATTGACGGGAATTATTAAGTTCCTCACCCTGTGGTGATGTTCAAAAGATTTCATTCATCAAATATCTCGAGAACTCAGGTGATTTTTAGAGAAGCTCATTGACCATATTCCGAATCATAGTTACGAGTGGTCGTCAAGGAATATTCGCTGAAAACTTTGGCAATAACATTGAGGAAAAAGTTTTATTGTGAGATTTTAGAGAGTTTATTTTTGATGATGTTTTGAACAATTCCATGGCTTTGATTTCATAGTCAAAAGATAAATGGTTCAGTCAATAAATCAGGCTAAATCGCTGTAGGAGTTGTAACACTGTAAAAAATGTAGAAAGGAATGTGTTCAAATTCATAAGCATATTTTATACGACAGCGTTAATAATTTCCTTGCAAGAGGAAACATCCTAAACAGCGAAGATATTATATAAAGCTGTTAGAAATATTTCTTACATAGCCATACATAGATATTTAAATTTGGCAAGGTAGAGATTTTTTAAATTAAACTTTAGAGAAAAATAGGGAAGTTAAGAGAGAAGAATCTCATTTCTTCTCACTTTGAGGCTTTCATTCCTAGGAACACATATTTATTTGCGTTTTTCGGTCGGTCCCTTAGATTCAATACAACTAAAAAAACAAATGTGTTTATTTGTCACTCATCCGTAGTTGTTATATGATTAAACAGATGAAATATATCACTTTTATAGTTTGGCATTGTTAGATCAATAACTAAATGCATCATAATAACTTGCAATAAAATTTTCTCTCACCGCGTTCTGACAAGAATGAATCTCCACGGTTGCTAGCACTTTAAAGAAGAATCTTCAAAGCCATAAACTGCTCGTCATAAATTCAGGGTTCTCATGCTCCATAAAGTAAGATGATTCATTTTCTTTCAGTTGTAAAACACTGATTATTACGATATGTTTTAATCGTTATTCTTGGTAGAAAATAGTCCAACTTTCTTTTTGATAAACAAAATTGTCAGCATGGCAACAACATTTACCAATAACATTCAATGAGCTCAAAAATAACTTCTTTTAATAGGCAAGTAATATAAATAACTCATTAAATATATGCAGGCTAACTAGGTACCTGCAATGGAATTAATTTGAAATGAACTTTTGGCTTTCAATAATATTTATTACCGAAGATAGGAGTAAGTATATTTAAAAAGTGAGTACTTCTCGGAAAATTAGTTCTAGAACGTGAAGAGTAAGATTTAGGTTGTAGAAAAGTATTTCTCCTGGAGAGAAAAATAAGAGAATTAGGAAAAGTAAGAAATTATAGGGAACCCTTACTTCATTTCCTTAAAGATGATTGCGTTATTGAAGAATGAAACTATTCTTACTTAATGAACAAAAGAAATTTACGAAACTACATGAATAGAATGAATGTAATTAAACTTATCATTATGTTAGACTAAATACAGTAGACAGTCACTTTATTGTTACAGAGGCAGTTTTCCATTGATCATTCAAGCCAGAGTTGATCTTGACTGGTGAATATAAAATCAAGGATACGTTATTAGAAGATTGATTTAATAGTCCCTATTATACAGCCGTTTCAGAGCATTTGAATGAAGCAAAATTTCCGGGTATTCCCATTTACTCGCGATTCCTCTATCAAGCTGTGTAAACAAAAAAATACTACGAACCAATTGACCGGGTGAAGAAAAAAATAATAAAATGTAGGGCATTAGCAATTTTTAGCATTCATGATCGCTGGGGTGGAACGCGGATAAACAACTACACGGGTTTGAAAGAGCCAGAGAGAAAGTTGATTGAGGCAGTGACTATTTTCAACAGGGTAATGAAAGCGATCAAACGTATTTAACATCAAAGGCAAATAAAAGGGCGCCAGAGACCACGCCCAGGTCCCTCGGAGTTTTCCTCGGAAAACGATAGGGGTGATCGTTCTCATCCCAACGGTGACGGTGGCTCCGAGACCCGACATTTCAGGAGATTGAAAATGCTTGCTCGTAGAAAATAAAGCCAACCCCGGGGTCGCAATTAGCTGGCCGTGTATAGACGTGTATTGGCACACAGTTTTAAATCGACGTTCGACTCTCATCCTCATCCCATACTTTAACTCACCCCCCACCTCATCACCGCCCCCGACACCAGTTTCTCGCCGGCTATCACCATGTTCCCAAGCCCCTCTCTCATATATCGATCCCAATGTTTTGTAGCCGTTCTTTTGAGAGGTAAACAAGGCTCAAAAGGGCTCTGTGTATCCTGCCTTCTGCGGTGAAGCGAGTTTCCGATTGCGAGTCCCTCGTGTACAAGGCGAGAAAGGCTCTGTCCCCGCTGTCGAGTGTGTATGCGAATCAGGAGCGGAACATCCTTTTTGAGAAGAATATTCCGTTGCGAGGGCAAATCCTAGGGTATCACGCCAATTCAGCACGTGTGCAGGAGCGCCGCGGATTTACAGCGTTCGAAATCACTCCACTTAATCAAGGATTTCGTTTCGATACAAACAATTTTAACCCCCAGTTTCTAAAATGTTTCCCACACTTCTATAAAAGAAATCAATCGTATTTCCCAGCAAGCTGACGATCCGGAATCAATTTTACACGCATTAACTCCCTATCACTTACGCAGAAATTTAGATTCACCAACAATTAGTGTATTTTTGGCTTCGAAGCACACTTAAGGGACAGTTCATCTGAGCGGATTAACTGTGGTAAGGGAAATTTTGAGCCGCGTGAAAAACATGAAATCAAGGAATGAAATGGAATTTTTCAAATAATGTCTTATCCAATGGCATTACAGCCCGTAAATTATGTTTTTGTATACTTCTTATAGTATGCACATTAGGGCGTCCGAAGACAAGGGAAATTTGTTTTCGCGCAATCAAATATGCATACCCTCACTTTTTTTCTGTTTGACCTTAATAACTCACATAATAAATATTGTTGCGATTGCATTATGATAACACGTGCCGACTCGATCACAAACATGAGAAATGAAATTTTTTCCTGGCTTAGTATGGAAGGATTCTAGAACTTAATGTTTATTTAGTAAATAAAACACCAATATGCCCAAATCGTGTTAATTTACTGTTTAACATGTAAAACACATTATTCTTTAAATTTTATTTTCAATGTTTGCTTTTTGCAGTCAGGATACATCTTCCGGTGTTCTTGTACGCAACGTAGCAAAAATTGCTTTTTTCCTCCTCAACCGTGATTAAACCGTGAAAGTCTTGCATCAACTTGACCTCTCTTTCAGCTGTATCGTTCACTGCCCTCAGCGTTGAAACCTTCTTTCTGGCTTCTTGAAACGAAGCATTATTTGACCACATAGTAGGACATTCGAGGAGAAAACTGTCATCAATTTTAAAACGAACGCACAATGACTTGCTAGGTAGGTAGATTTGGTAGGTATACGCGCCTTTTCCAAAAAGATAATACATTCGCGAATAGTGAGATTTGCACTTTCATTGACAATAATATTCACTCCACGGATATTATGAAATAAAACTGGCAGAACATGTCCATTAGAGGGAAGTTTTGTACCTTTTATTTGATAAAACTGATGATATCAAGCCTGACCTCGTGGAAATTATGAATATCCAAGATGAGAAAACCACCTTTGTTATATCTACAAAACTTTATTCCGCTGGCATTCAGAATAAAGTTTTGTGGAAATAACAAAGTTGGTTTTCTCAAAATGAACTTTTGTTTGATGTTTTACGCCCCTATTAAAAATATACTCTTTTTAGAACTACGTAATTCCACTGACATGTTCATTGTTCAATGTTCATCGATTGAAATCAATATGTTTACTAACAAAATAACAAGTGATTACAAACACATTGACGGCTTCGACGCGTTAACACCTTGTCACAACGCACAAGCAAAACCTGCTTCACTAAACAATCACTACGGACTACCAACGTGACTCTAGCGAGTTCCAGCTATAACTGATAGCGTATCACATGTTCAATCGAACACTCAGCTATTAGTCTCATTACTTTATTTACACAACTTGTACAATGTACAATTTTTCAATGTACATCGTACATTTTTCGCGAAATTCGCATTATCCGGTGGGCGCACCGCCGGAGTTTCTTGGTTATCAAAAAAACTGTCGGGTGCACTACCTGTATGTCTAGCTAATTGTACTTCGTCTTATTTTGTGCACATTTTAGCAGTTATTGTGTGCTTACCATCTGTTTGTCAGATCCGTTTGGGCGTTCAAACTTTAGGTGTCGGACCCCCTAATGCACATGGAACTGGATTATTTGAAGTAAATGCCATTGTGAAGTAATGAGTTACTACATCTGCCACCTGTTATTGTCATCGCATTGTAATTTATTGAATAAAAACAAGGTATTGTTAATCTTTTGCCCAGAAAAAGATGACCCCAGTCAGTAGAAAATAATAGCATCCACAGCAATTTCTCAAATGGTCTATCTTACAACCTCCTTTAGTTTTTCATATTTTCTCGATCCTATTAAACCGTCCAAAAAGCCTTTTATCTTCCTCTTTCTCCTTCACATTACTAACATGAATTATTCAGTGTGCTATTAACCTGCGATAATTCTTTCATTCATATTTACCTCCTTTGAATATTCCTTATTTATATCAAATATTCACATAGCCATATTATAAAACACCTTCATTATTTCCATCATCCTTCCTTTACCCTTTTTATGTTCCTCTCCATCCTTGGCCATCGATCGTACACTCCGTGCCATGCGACTATGCGGTGGATTTTAAGGTGATTAAAATATGAAACTCATGCATCTCTTTGTCCTTTGCCTTCTTATTTGCTCATTTCATCTGTCCTTCGTCAAAGTCAAAATTAAAAACATTATCCCACCAAAACATGCATATCCGACTCCGAAGTTATGAAACCGTGAAACACAAACTTTGCACACATATTATTTAGGATGGAGCCGTATACTAGGAAATATTCAGTACCAAACAGAACACAACAACATTGCAGCGGTATGCTACTAAACGGAACCCTATAAGTCCATCTGGAAAGAGTGAAATTTATTGTTACAGTTCATAAGTACTCCTTCTCTTTGTTGAATTACCGTGCATTGAGGAATATCAATCTCTTTTTTTGCATTGGCATAAGATTTTCTGTAAAGTAATTTAAATTCGCACTGGCGATTTTCATTTATTCCACTATTTCATATTGAATGTAAATTCGGTCAATTCGTCACATCCGTGATAAATCCTCATTAAGTAGATTAGGATTACTCATTACAACATTCTTGATATTGTGATATTTCTCAGGTCTCTTCTCGGTCTACGATTACTGACTTCGTTAATGAAACTTGACATGATAGAGACAAGTGCAACTGGGTCAATGATGCAGTAGACCGTGGTGAAGGCAGTGGAAAGCAGTATGCTTCGTATGAAAATCAAGTACGACTCTAGTAAAGGAGAAACATTTACGAACAAGAGTGTGTAATCTCCAAGATAAACTCGTCAATGCTTATTAAAATGCCGAAATCACAGCAGTTAAGAAAGAGAATACCAGGAAACGGTGCCTTCAAACGTACAGAATCTCACTTTTAAAAAATTACCTCATAAAAACCACGTTTTTATTATAATCCCTTTATTTTTATATGCATTACGACACGTTTTAATGCCTCATATTCTCAGTGTACTTTATTATATATTTTTCATTGTTTTACGGTATTTTTTCCATTAAATATTGTATCATCACATTGCTAATAAATTTAATTTGTGAAAGGAAATCATTCTATCTTCACTGATATGTCAAATTATTCAGACATTCGACAACCATTAGGAACATTAGTAAGTCGATATGACATTTATATTCATTGTTGAATATTCAATAGTGATAATCACAGTTGTTGGATCACCACGGTCCATCTCCCACAACGTCCAAGGGCTAAGTGCTAGCTTTGATCGCCGTCATTAATGAATAATTAGCGAGTAAAATATTGCAAAAAAAAACGTTTAGAGGGTAATGCGATGATGAAAACCAAATTTCTAAAGATGTAAGTGAAAACGGCTATGAAAAAAAGAAGAAAAATAATTTCACCAGCAGGGAATTGAACACCACACCTTCCACCACAAAGTCCACTACCTTACCTCTGGCCTACCGGGTGCTGGCAAGAATAAGCAGATAACTGGCCTTAAACGCTCTTTCATTTTCATACAAATACATTTTAATATAATTAAGTCAGTGTGTATTTATGTGTGTGTGGGTTCGTTAAAATTAATCGTTGGTCACAAGGAGTCAATGGACCAAATTTCAGATCGATTGGGTGAGGGGAAATGGGTTTGTAAGCACACAAACAAGCAGACAGACAGTGTGAGCTAATATGAATAAAGGGAGTAAAAAAAGGTGAAAGACCAAGGAGGTTAGAAAAGATTTCTTTGGCTTCCTTGAAAAATACTTTCATTTAAAATAGCATTGAGAAATGGGAAACCATCGACGATGCATGTATGACGCACACGGCTTCCTTCGCGAGGTCTGCAGTGCTCCGTTTAACTTGTAACTCAACAACGTGCTAGAGAGAGCATCTTCCGCAGTAATTTCGCGCGAGTAAATCTGCTATATTCCCCCAAGAGTTAATTTAGGAGCACATTGCATGAAACATCTGATTCATAATGCACGTGCACCTGGGGAGCGATGGATATACATAGTAATGCATCCCTGCCCTGAGAGTACTTCGTCCAGAACATACACTGGTTAAGTACTACTCCCTGGTAGTTAATCTTAGGAAATTAGATTTCTTCTTTCATAAAACATTTGGCTTCATGATACGATTCGGAGTAATTCATCAACTTGAGATTTTGTAGTAGTTGGCAAATGAAGGAACAAAGATGGGCATTACTTTTTTCCCAAGGAGTTGAAGTGAGAATGGACGCTTAATTTTAATGCGGTACACAGCAAGGTTTCAGTATGCTTAGACAAACATTGACACTATAAGATATGGAATCGATCGATCAAATATAAAAGGAAATGCTAGGCTAGTTTAAACTCAGTAGTAATACATAATTACCTTTTATCACTACTACTGTAATTTTTATATTCCACTACTTTCTACTAAAACTAATATTAATTTACTACTATTTTAACTACTAATTTTGTGATACAATTTTATCTATAATGCTGTGATAATTTCTCCTCCCATTCCGATATTTTTGTAAATTAACACGAAATACGGCATACAAAAGTGTCTCTGAAAATGAAATAAAAAATGATATATGGAAGTTCCGTCTTACTTAGAGCTACCACCGAATGTATAGAGTTGATTAGGTAAGTACATATTCCTCCATAAAAATCTTTTGTCACTAATTTTGTTACATTTATTCATTCTATCGCTAAAGCAGTGTCATAATTAGAATAAACGTAGGGGAACGCCACTCTGCTGAAAACAAACTTAAATAGAGAATTCGTGGATATTTTTCCATAATCATGTTACTTGTATCTGACCGGTTTTTTTGTTTTCATAATTATGGAAAAGACCACCTTAACTGAACTTGTTTTTCTACCTTAAAATAAAAACACCGTAAGTAAGTCATATAAAATGGACGAACTGCAATATGCCAGCAGGTCTGAAAAATATGGGCATTCGGTGGAGAATAGGTGGCATGGTTTTCAAAAAGCACAGAGGTTGCGAGTACAAAGTCTATTCGTAGAATGGCATTATTTATATAACAATTTGAATTCATCAGCTAGTATTCATATAAATTTCCCCTCTCAGCCTAGCATCATAAAATATATGCCCTAAAAATAATTAGGTAACTGCTTTGGTTGGCATAGTAGACAAAGTTTTAATATACTATTCCAGGGATGGTCATCAATGTCTTGTCACGGGTAAATATTAATGTATAGTGAACGGACTCGTGTAATGAGTTCCGAATCTCCACCGAGCAGTTTGGATCAGGTTACAGTTCTCTCGAAGTCATCAAAGCTGTGCCTTAATAGTTACAGAGAAGGTCACGCAAAACGCCCCTCATATCAACTGCTCATATTACTATATGTTTTGCCCATTATTACATGAAAATTTTAGTTAACTATGATTAATTTGCATCAAAATCTCAATTACTATGCAAATTAGTCGAATAGAGGATATTATGCTTGCTCCAGTCGCATAGCTGACAAAAATATCGAATTCAGTAAATAGCAATATTTTTCTTCAGTAAATATTATGCGACGAAAAATTTAAAAACAAACACAGGAACTTCAAAGTTTCTATCACAATAATAAGTAATAAGCAATAAAAAATACCATTTGTGCAGCATTTTTGGAGTATATTATCACACATTTCTAATTCAATAAAATCATAACATCAGATACCACAAAACGTTAGCTTGCAAGAAGATTATACCGTACAAAATTCGCGTTATACGGGATTTTATATTACCACTGTGCATCAGGAAGTTGCTACACAGAATATAATTTCTTTAGACTGAATCTGATGGAAATTTGGGATATCCAAGGTGATTGAAAGACGTGGTAATCAATACTTTTAATTCTACGCATTATAAGTATTATTTTGTATATGCACTGAGCCTTAAATTCATCATGAGTTTCACAAATTGTACGAGCTCTGAAGTAATTTCTAAATAACTCTTGAATGTCGCTGAAAATGACTGATAGAGCAATGCGAAGCTATCACCTTAAGACCAACAAGAGAGTATTATTCCTCCTAGATTCTTTGAGCGGATATCAGATTCTTACGACTATCAATCTAAAAAAATCGTTTCAGTGTATTCTTCCTCCTTGACTTGCACAAAGGTTTGTGATTGCTGCAACATTTCCCTCGCGTACCTCTACTCAGCATTATGGTTTCTTATTCCATCCCGTGAAACTAGGGCATATGGAATATATCGGCCATTCATAACATTCTCTTTCTGCGCATCCTTGTCGTTCGCTTTTAGAAATCCTTTCCGTGTTTACTCGCAACCTTTCCACTCTTCCTCCAGGCTATTTTCCACCCTATTTTTGGTTCACCGCCTCACCGGTTATGGTATGGTGACGCGGAAGCCTTCTCTCCTCGTTAGAAATCCTTTGATAGAGAGCTTTCATCCTACTCCTTTTCACATCCATAGTGATATTCCAGGCTACTTGGCGTTCGCCTTCGTCAACTAAGGGGCCCTGGTCACCTACGGGACACTTATCTCCTTCTCTCAGCCTTGGAAACTCAGGGAAACTCAGGGCTTGTTTACTTTAAGAACAACGGAGAAGGTCCCGATTTAAAAAGTAATTTACCCCCACCTACTCAAAAACTAAACCTCTATTTTTTCTCAGAGGATAAATCCGAGGGATATTTTAAATATTTTACTCGGCTTAAGGTGCTTCTTTGAAAGTGCCAGAGATAACGCTTCATCTCCCAGTTTTTTCAACCAGGAGGTAGACCTGAGATACATATATTTGCGTGGCAGAATTCTAAGAGGATACATTGGGATAAGGGAATTGCGGTTAAGTTTAGATTTGAAAATAAAGAGAGAGAAATAAATTTCAGAAAAATCAACCAAACGTAAATGTTAGTGAATGTACGTACGTGCCTAACTGGAAGTTTTAATAAACAGGTATCTACGAACCTAAATATTTCTTTCGTCCACGATGTAGCAGCTCTTCCTGTTGAAATGTACCCAAACTTCATACTGAAATTAAAATACTCATAGCACGTAATTAAAACCATACGCAATGCAGGGTATTGCTTAATTTGAAGGTGAGTATAAACAATATATTCTACGGCCCATATTCCTAAATAACTGAAGTATGAAATAATATTTTAGATAAAAATACAGTATTTGCAGCATCAATGTAAGCATTTCATGGAAAGAGATTTTACTCAGTCTCTTTTCATGAAAATGGCACAGAAAAATAAAATTTGCAAACAAAAAAATAAAAGAAGAGTTACTCTACATCCTCTCAACACAACATGCCGTGAAACTTGATGGTGCATTGCATTCGTTTAGGTAGTAATTGGCCGCGGAGTGATGTGGGGTCCTATACTCACTGAATTGTTTTTAACGCGAACTCAGAGGGTCTTGCTACAGTGATATTGAAAAGGAATTAAATGTACATGAATATAGGCAAGATTTACTAGCGTTTAATAAGAGGATTTTGTTTAGTGTTCAGCCACCTGGCTTTCACTATGTCTTAAGAATTCGATTCAGACGATTTGTTGTCGTTGTTTGCCATAGCAAGGTTTGGCTGTGGTGTTAATAGATGGGGAACCTGAAGATATCACTAGTGCGATGAAACCGGTCGTATTGAATAAAAACCATTGTAAAATTTACAAAGTTTGTATTGATTCTGTTCTGTGAATAGATGGGGGGATAATGTAGAAATAGGGATGTGGGAGTGAAGAATTGCCATTATAGAGGTTTAACATTCCGCTTACGATCAATTTCATCGTCCATATTTAAAATAAGTTCGTTTTCAGTGACGGTGAAGCTGCATTTGAATTTCATTAACGCTCATATTAATCTAAGGTAGTAAAAGTCATAGTTTGAAGTCCTCTCTGACTTGCTTGTTACGAGAGAACCATGGGGCCTCTATAACTCTGCGTGTCATAACGTTTCCAAATGATTGTAGCCTGTTTAAATGTAAACTTTTGAACTGAGAGGGAAGGGGTATTTCCTGTAAATATTCGGCCAGAACTGCTGCTAATGCAGCATTTGTTTTACCAGCTGAATATTTGATGGGAATAGCCCATTTTATCAGACTGTCCCAAATCTGTTATTAGCAGAATAGAAAAGCTAGCATAATGATTAACGTGTGAGGAGTAGACATAACCTATGTGCAACTGTTCTCTAGTTGGCGTACTACGTGAAAAAGACAGCAATACTCATATGTTGTGAATAAACTCATAGAATATGGAAGGATAAAGAAAGAGGTGTAAAATAGAGAAGGAATATCTCTAAAAAAAAGTGTATGGTGCAGAAACTTGTCCTTTGTGAAAGAATTCTAGGATGCTTTTGGGATGCAGGCATGAAGAAAAATGGCAATATTAATGAGGGTGGAGAGTAATGAATGAATAAATAAGTGTTGAATAAAATTGGAAAGGGAAAATAAATAAGAAAATAATTGAAGGCAACAAAAATAGTGACGTTTTAGTAAGCAATATGGTTCCAACAGATCGACAGAGATAATATGTAAGCTTTGAACGAGAAGGAATACATGGAATTTCAAACATAACCATTGATTAGTTAATTATCATTAATGAGAAAATTAGTTTAATTAGTGTTTATATGATGCATTTGGCATGACATGACGATTTGAAGTTTTATCAGGCAGGACTACCCGAATAAAAAACAGATTTTACTTTTGTTTATAAATGAACATTTTCAGGGAAATATTTATAAGTTCCTCACAGAAGTGACATCAAGATCAATACCATGCAGAGCTGGGACGTATTAGTCCATGAAGTTGATGAGAATGGTTGTACTTAAAAGATAATAAAATAGTAGTATCACTTTGATTATCTCTTAAATTTGACGCAGGCAAGAGAAACAGTTAAATTTTAAGGCAGTGTCTACCTTTATCTATATAAACAGATATAGAAAATATTTCCCTAAGGGCTCAGCATTCAAGGTTTAGGCGAAAATACGTCACTGAGTAATTATATTTGCTTCGCGAGCAACTGCATTGATTTTGGAGTGTTTTACCCCACAAAAGATAGTTCCTGGTTATTTCTAAAAAAAAGTCGATTTTTATACTATATTCTTAGGTACTTTTCCTTTGAATTACTTTTTTGCATTTTTGCATTTTAATTGAAAGCAATAAGCAATCACTACTTCCAGAAAACGTGAAAAAATGGATTAATGATTCCAACATAATCAGTTTAAGGTGTGGACTAAAACACATGATAAGTGCTCCGGCCAAAATATTTTTTTAAATATAGCATACTATGCTACAAACTATGGAAAAACTCATTAACAAAACAATGTAATGCCTGACCGTTTCATTTTACTTTTTTCTTACTTTCGGTAAACGTTCATCGTTTGAATTTTACTTAGATAAATTCCCAAAATAATCAATGCCTGCCCCATGCAGGAAATGATAAAATCTTATTAGTCATATACCTAAGTTTAATGAATGGCACAAAGTTGACGGATTGCAAACTAAAAATCATACAAATTGAGGGTCCTGAACTACGAAATGCTATGGACAAACCGCGTGATAAGAACTGTCGGCTAGGGGATGTAAATGCAAATTAGCTTTCTTTGACGGTAAACAGGACGTGAAATCATTTGAACCAAATAATTTATTTAAAATACGTTTTATTTAACTAGATTGAATCAAATGTTAGATAAATGCTTCACCGTCATTCACTCAGACAACAGCAGCATGAAAAAATGCAATGTTGGACTGCGAGTTACCATTCACTCGGAAGCTTTTTGGTAACAACTTTACCGGTTTGAATTTTTCGTTAATTTGCGTTTCATTTCTTTAGAAATACCAATAGTTTCCTTATAAGCTAACGAACAAGCTAAAGGCAATAAAAAAAAGGTTGGACACAAAATTATTTAAAAAAAGCTTTGACGTTAATTACATTAACAATTCATGCGTATCGTATGTAAGAAAGTAAAATCATATGAACAATATCCAGCTCAAAAGAAATTACATGAATACTATCGGTTTATAGATTTGATAACATTCTCAGTTGAATATACTCTCTCAATATGTTATGCATGTGCAATAAATGTATAATTGCATGCAGGTAAGCAACCATGGACTTGAGCTCAAGTTCAGGGACAAATGCAAACAAAATAAAGGAAGCTTTTGCTTTGTCCTGGCCAAAAGAAAATAATTGAGATCAAAGACTATACATTTCTCCATGGCTTTTGCAAGGGTGAGTTACGCCTGATGGAGCAGCAGTTCCCTTTCTGATGTACACATCCTCATTTAAATAAATGTTTGTTCAATTATATTTACCTGCGCACTTTACAAGATGATCGTTAACTTCTCCAGGGTTGTCTTGACTCAACGAGTAGGCACAATAACGGTAAACAACCGTGAATACGGCACTTAAGTATTGTTGAGAAGAGGTGTCAGCAAACAGAACCCCCGAATCCCCCGAGAACACCTGGCGCGTCTACTAGGAGGTGGAGAAATAAAAAAAGCAAAAGAAATCACGTCCCTAAAAACACAAGGAGTAGATAAACACGCAAGCAAAACTTGCCCACAGGCGCACACTTCTTTGCACGATAATGTTCCGGATAACGAGTGCTTCCCTCTCGTGAGGATGACGGGCGAACTTTCGCTGACCGCGCAAAAATAATATGGCGACCGTGCGCACCTTGCGTCCGACGTCCGACTGAAGAGTGATGCTCACCCGGAGCCATGTGAGACCTCAAGCCCCTCAGTCTTTTTTAACCACCTCGAGTGGCTTGGAAGTGAAGCAGGGATAGGAAGGGGAAGCTGGGAAGGGTCGTGAAGGAGAAAGCCAAGGGTAGGGGACTTTTAAGGGGTGGTTAACGGGACCCCCTCTCTTTAAAAAAAAACCATCCGACCAATGACTTCGCGTGTGGCTTAGGGGCAGATTCACGCGAAGGCCGTGCGTCGAGGCCATTGAAGTAGATAGAATGTGCTCTCCTCTATGTTTTCTAATTTCTGAACCCCTAAAAAAAATAATCGTCATCGTATTTTCTCACACAAACCACCAACAATTCTTTACAAGATATCTCATAAAAACAACTCACAGGTTTTTTACATATTTCTGTACACCACAATAAATCAACAATAGTATAACAGAAATAATTATAATAGTATAACTATAACAACCAATATGAGAATATATAGTAAATAATAAAAATAATATATTCTTTACGGTAAAAAATAATCCGGCAGTCCTGTGAGTAATAAATACGGAACTGCTCGTACACCACATGGAACCATACCAGTATTAGCAAACCATTGCGCATTAGGGAATAACTAGTTTTCTTAATTTTAACTCTTCTTTACATGCTCCTCAGCTTCAACAACTATGAATATATTTAACTTGGATTTATGTCTACACACAGAAAAACAGCATTTGATGCTACAAACTCACTTTAAAATTTGATTTTTGTTTGCTTCAGGGAACGGCGCAGGGGAATAAAGAATGTGCCTGATTACGTAAATAATCAACTTTTTTCCTCACTTATTTTTCTTTTGATTTTTATTCAAACGCATTGATTAAACCAAAAAGCAGATCATAACTGTACCTGTTTTAAACAAATTACCAGAAATTTATTTTGAAATATGAAGCAGCTAATTTATATCTGAAAACTGATGTATTTTTTTATATTTTAAATCGAGTCGCCGCAATACAATCCGCCTAAACAATGCAGCAAGATGAAATATTGGCTCCATTTGCATTAACTAAATTAACCAAAAGCAGTCATGCGTCCGACACGTCTAAACTTGCCTGAGTGGTTTAGTTAAAGTGAATGGGGATAGCTAATATATGGCGGATAGTGGTCACGGGCGGATGGTGGACGATGGGTGGGTGGTGGTGTCTCGAGACGTCATGCCCTCTCCATTAACTTCAATGGTCGAGACTATGTTCGCGCCGTCTCCATCTTGGAACCGTATGAGGCGCAAGCTTTTGAGAGGGGTTGGAAGAATTTTTGCAAAAGAAGCAGGAAACCACGCCTCCACACACATACCTAAACATATTTTTTCCTCTTCCACCACGCCGTCCCGTCTCTTCATAAACATATTTCTTTTTTTTTACCCCTGCTTACATTTTTCCTCCCTCGTCCACCGAGCCGCGAAACCCTTAAGGGTATATACTCCTTCTCCTCTTCCCCCCTCCCCACAATTCCGTCCCTCATCACCTTTTCACCCCACTTAACTCCTCACTTACCCCTTGAAGAAGAGAAAAAAAGAGTACCACCAACCCCCAACCACTTCCCTTTTCAAAGTAGCCACGAAAACAAAGGCCTTGCGAAAAAAAATATAAATTTCTGCCCCCTCTATTTTCCATGTCAATGAGGGTGGGAGGGAAAAAATGTGCTGCTCGACTGAGTTTTTTTTTTAGACACGCCTGTCTTCGCGGATTCCTCCCCCGTGTCAACCCATTCCGCTTTGGGGATCTTCCGGGACTAATGCGAGAAGCTGTTGTCGACTAGGAGCGTTATAGTATGGAATAATTTATTGATAGCTTCCTAGCCTATGCCTGGGTCGTAAGACAAATTCTAATTTTACAGGTTGGAAAGTGACAAAAAATAAATTTTCTACCTTCACGGATTTCCAAAAGATAGTTTAAAATGCCGAATTCAAATTTGCGTAGCCTAGACCGGCAATATTGGTAAATTTTGAAGCAATAAGCATGTTAGTATCACTACTCAATTACAATACCTTGAATGAGAAGTTCAGAAGGCATAGTAAAGTATTGATTATCCAAGAAAATTTGGACCGAGTCCACCACGGATAACCAAAAGCTCGGGTAATACGGAAGGATTATGTGCGGGTTTAAATTAAGGCTAAAATGTATCTATTACTTGCCGTCTTCCAGTTTGCGGCACTTTAAGCATAAAATAGGGCAGTAAATCCCATCATATGAAAGATCAAATTCATTGCCCTATTCCGACGCTCGTTTGCACGAGCTGAACAGACTTGGTAAAATAGTATCCGTAACTCGGATAATAAGGAGCATCGGAAAATCGGGGCTTGAATAGTCTAGGCTGCAATTTATAATGCTAACTAAAAAAATAACGATTAAATATTTTTAATGAACTGAAAGCCCATCTTTATTATAGCGACGCTAACATTATTTGGCAAACACTGGAATATTACGATAAGATAAGTCGTGAACGAAAGTTTACAAAAATATACTGATGTACGGACAGGTGTAAATCCTTTTCCTATTTACGAGAAATTAAGCTGGATTCTCACTGGTGCAGTCTGGCTTTGTGGTAACTTGCTGGCTCAGAGTGTTATGTGTAAGACAAAACTTTCACTTGGTGCCTAGGAATAGGTGCACCCTTGCTCCTACAATTTAATTCATTTCAACTGTTCAAGACGGAGTCGGAATCAGGTAGTTAACGTACGCTTGGAGAATCTTTTACTGAATGGGCACTAGCTTCTGTACTTTATTGTCTTCCCAAATGCTGAAACTACGCGCTTCTTTGTCCCCGGTATTTTTTGTCAAGGTGCATTTAAACTTTAAAAATTTGGTTGAAGGACTTATCAATATTTGTGGATAAACCGTACGACCTGTATGGTCTGTACGACCATATGGCATAAAAATATCGAATTCAAAGTCATGATGCAAAAAAAGGACTCAAAATGTTGTCATCAATCTCCTAATATAAAGAAAAATGTCACCGGATCACTATTGGAGAATCTCAGGGTTTCTTTGAAGTAAAACGCTCAGGAGATCTTAAAATAGCATGCTAGACGCTCCACGGTGGAGAACTTTCCGTGTGATGACGGCTCTTGTGAATGTTTTTCCACGAATGCAGGACGTCATTGACGTGGGGCTAAAAATTATAGATATATAACTTATAGCCAGATCCCGATCTGGCTATAAGTTATCCCGATCCGGTCGGGTGAATGTGCGTGTGACGGGATGTGCAGTGATTATTGGAAAGGTTAAGCCTTAAAAGGAAGCAGCTACATGAACGTAAATGTCACAACCTTATTGCAAAAATATGAACTGATACCTTTAATTAGAAGTTCAGACAAAAGATTAAAACTAATGCAACTATTAAAAAAAACATTCCAACCTGATAAATTCCCTGATGATGCCAAAAAGTAGGGCTGTAAACATGTGACAATAGATTTAATGCAAACATAGATTTTCAGGAATATGTTTCCGAATAGGCAGATATGAAATGTCTTTCTTAATATAATGTTAACTTGAACTACAGGTCGGGCATCTTAGCTGAATAATTGGTTAAATAAAAAGAGCTTTTAGGTGAAGCTATTTAACTATTCCATTCAGCATGCATGGAAAAATTTAAGTTAAGCAAACAAAAAAATCAGAAACGTCGACAGTTTCATACCTTCCAATGTCATGGGTGTCTGTTTCCCAGTACGTAATTTTTTAGATTTTCCAATGATCTCAAACGACATGCTACTCCTATCGGCTAACGGGAAGGTTGCGTGATCATTAATATACCTACATTAATAGATGTTATTTACACCTAAAGTCATAGCAATTTAGTACAGATTTTTTGTCACTCTCTGTTGCTGTTTTCCTTGTAGAACGAATAGGAAAACCAGCGCAGTGAACATATTCGGGGAAATGACAGAGCCGATAAAATTTCAAAGAAAGCAGAGAAGATGGGTGTTGAAGATACTAATGAGAAAATGGATTTATAAATACAACGAAATCACCACTTACATAAGGTAAGAAGATAATTGAGAAATTTGAAATAGAGAAAATAATTGCTGTATTTGCTAGCTTATTAAGACGCACTTTTTCCCGCAAAAAAAGAAATTAAACCATTCTTTGTCACATATGGTCAACCTCCTAGTTCAATTCTGCATGGGACGAAATGAGGCATAAGAAAAGTCGTGGAGTACCTTGGGTCACCATATTTCTTTCGGAATTCGGTAAAAGAATGCTTCTCTGTTGCACCGTAATCAATATCTGAGGGTAAGAGAAAGTTTCATTATTATTTTGGAATTCTGTTGTCAAAACTATAATGCATATGTAATATCAGTTAAAAAGTATGGCAGCTGTTGAGTTATTTTTTAAATAAAACTATGAAGGACAGAAGAGGTGTTTTTATAGAAGGAATGATCGTAAAAGGAGTGGGTGCTCTATGAGAGCTCTGGCAATTTTATCATTCAAACAGAGGAACTCTTAAGATCGCCCTATACCTATTTAGTACATTATTATCGATGGTGATTAAATCGCAATTTTTTTCGAACATTATCATTTTTCTATTATTAAAATTCCAATGTAGTATCTCTTGTTTTCAATACCTCAGTAAGTTTCTCTTAATTTCAATTCACTAATGTGAAGTATTTTCTATCTCTCAATATATAAATAATACATGTGCTTTTCCATTATCTTATCATGACCATAACCAGCCACGGACAGTTATTTCACACTTCACAACGCAAAAATTCCGTATAAACCTATTTTAACGAGACACTTTTTCTCATACACATTTATAAATATCATTGAAAGCTATCCATGCTACATAAAATAAATTATAGGCAATGTTGAATTTTTCATTCCATTAAAGTTCGATATTTTCATGTAATTCATCAAATGCGTCATTTATAATACGTTGTTGCAGGTCACCGTTTCCATGAATTCCATATCTAAAAAAATGACAATAAAACGGTAATACGATCCTACTAGTAGCATGAAAATATTTGCAATTATAATATTTTAATGGTGGTATTAGAAAAATATGAAAAGTAATATGAGGGGAAAAATGAGAGAAAAGGGAATCTGTCGCCAACTTGAGTTTATAACAAAATACCATAGTCGGAAAAAAAAAATTTGGAAAGAATCCTATGAGTAAAAACACGTACGATTTCTAAACTTATTGAAAGAAATATATTTCATTAATTTTCATTAAGGAATCAACATCACATATTTATTATATGCATGATATTCTTGTTGATTAATGTTAAAATTGATTATTGGTTAGATTTTATGATGAATCATGAAACCAAATCTTTCTGGAATATCTGGGTGGTTGACAAAAAAGCGTGATACAGGATTTCGGCATTTGAAATTCACTACGAACATAGGGGACTGGTAAAAACTTGATAAGGTGGCCATGATTGATAGCAGCATGGTCTTAATAACGATGATCAAAACAAATATGGTCGAGCAATGGACAAGGATGAAAGGTGTAGATAAGAAAGCTTAATGGACCATTTTCAGATTCCTCAGGGCAGATATTTTTCATTCAGACGGGTTTGTACCCACTTCAGTTGGACAACTATCGAAAATTCATGGCTCTGCAAATTTCGTGTCATGTAATGAAAATGGTCGCTATTGGTCATTCCCAGTAGGAGATGGTTCCTCACAACCAATATCCGCCTGATATTATCAGCTGATTTGATCCCCGCCGTTCCTGGTTTAATTAAATGCCGTCGATCAGCGGCTGTGAGTTGCTGACCATTTGGATAACCAAAGGTGAATATTGGGAGAATGTAGTAGGTGGGTGACTGTTGGCGGAGGTGATTTTAGATGCAAGGAAATCTTGCGAACAATTATTATTCCGTATGACAATTTAGACCAAGAATGTGGTTATGGAAAATATTTTACCAACTTATTATCGGAATCAATCATTTTAAGGTATCCGGCGAAAGTTTGTGGAAAATTGTCACAGACTGTATTGTAACAGAAACACTTCGTAAAAATTTCCACATACATTTTTATTTTACCGACCTAGGTTTCGGAAAACATTGCCTTGCAAACCCTTGCAAAATTGCAAAACCTTGATAGTGGCAATATTTGCGGAAACCTAGGTCGTTAGAATAAAAATTGATGTGGAAATATTTACAGTGTTTCTGTTACAATGCAGGAATCAATCAGTACAAAATTATTCAAAAATTAGAGGTATAGTAAGAGACAGGTTCTGTACAAAGCATGTTAGGCAAGGATTTATATTCCTCTACATCTGCGACAATCTTAGATCGTGATCTACATGCAACCCTGTGAGCCACCGCTAAGGCGTGTAGCAGGGGGTGCAAAGACACCATCCGTGAAAGAAGATGGCATAGGGAAAATGAGGGGCGGGAGGACTGAGGTGGATTGCATGTAAAAGTCACGGTTCACCACGGAAGCGTTTTTTATAGTAAAGGGTTTGAAGTAATTACTCTGATTCAAAATAAAACGGAAGACTGATTCATATTTTTCTATCGCGCGTGGCGTTGTAGGTTTTACAATGCTGTTCATTGTGGAAATAGATAGAGAATGGTTATACAACCGACTTTAATCGGGTGTGGTAAAAAATAGATAATGAAGTATGAAGGAAAGTACTGATGAGAATGAGATGAGAAATTTTTGCCGATAACCACTGAGAAAAATGTAGAGACGATAAAATGAAAACACTTTAAAACGAAGCATAGTTTCACATGACTCCGAGACTAGGTCGTTGAGGATACAAGATGTAATCAGACCGTAGGACGTGAGATGAAGTTGGAAAGAAGAATGCAGAGGCAAATCTTGGTAACAAGGGAGAAAAAGGAAAGTGTAAAATATAGAACGGAAGGGGAAGGAATAGGTGAAGGGGATTCGGTGGAGTTAGGAAAAGTGGATTAAAATGTCAAAGCGAGCAATAAATGGAAAAATGTGGGTTAATCGCGAAACTAAAAGGAAAAGAATATAAATTTTTAGGACCAAATAAATGGAGATATAATACATTGAGGGCAACTGAGTGATTTCATTCTAGAAAACTAGAAACCTGTATAAGAGATAGGAAACATCGCGTGTTTTGATTGAATGCTCGATGTTAAAAATTCAAGTATTTCTGATTTTTAAACAATTATATACCTAACCTTATTCATTCATTCCTGCGATAGCATAATTAAGAATCAAGTTTTGGGGGATTATCCCGAGTTGCGTGTAATATTGTGTTTAGTTTGTTAAGAGCAGGGTTTGACGAGAGGGACAAGCTGAAGCTGAGTCATTGATTATTTGGCCAGAAAGAAATATTCATACCGTATAGGTTAAATCGGAAACTTAGTGATTTAGGCACGGCATTTGCTCAATATTTAAGGCTATGTGAGCTATAAATAACCATTATCAGACAAAAAATGTTGCCTTCACCTTCTGTGTACCCTAAATAAATTAATTTTCCTTCCCATATCCTAACTGCATTACTAATTACCTATACGTTCTTCCAACCGGAAATCGATTTACCTAACATACGTCTTCAGTAACATGTCATACAAATAAATCCTCCTCCTGGAGGAATAATTGCTCACTTCGGTTATAGCTGTAAAGAAAGTACGCTTCGAAGATCGATGACAAAAATATACTACTTTCATGAAAATAAGAAATATTATGCCCAGAAATATTATGCAATCTAAAAAGAATTTTCTTCTACATTTTATAAAATCAAATTAAACTTCTAAATCCAAGATTTGAATTAAACATATATATTTAATGCCAACATTTGCTTCTCTAGTGCATAACTCAGCTTTATTCATACCTCCTTTGCGCTAGAGTACTCATAGTAACATTTTAAGGAAAACACTGTAAACATTTTCATAGAAAAGGTATCATTGAACCATCATCATAACTTTAACCTGTTCTCATAGTTTGAGACTCGTTCTGGAAATACTTTAAATAAAAAGTAAGCATTAATTTTACATCATATGCTTAAAATCAAAATAACGGGTGGTAACTGTAAAATACCTCATTTTTCATCTCCCTATCCCTGTCGTACACACTAATGGTGACTCAAAATGCAGTGAGTAGATTGAGTCTTTACAAGATAAAGTACATCTGTAGGTAAACGAAAAACCTGAAATTTCGAAAGATTTGATGTTTACAAAGATGTTTAGTGACACCGCGAGCAAAAGAGTGTTGGGGAAACTATTATAGCATTGCTATTTGGTATTTTTACTTAACTTGAAATAATAAACTTATTTATTGGCCCTGACTGGACCGGAAAACCATCAACTAAACACCTAATAGACAAAACTAAAGGTCGAACATCATAAAAATCTGATGAAAGGCAAAGCGCATTCATTTGACTATCTAAGAGAGGAGATAGGGATCATGTAATTTTCTAAAGCTGTTTCTTCTTAAACAAGGAATGGTGAAATATCGGTGACCGTTCAGGCTTGGTAAGCCATTTGGAATTCCGGAGAAATCAATTTTGATAGAGGGCAAGACAAGGAAAATGGGATATGTATCGCTGAAGAAGGAAGGTACATTTTGTAGAAAACCAGGAATAATAATTTAATTGAGTGGCTAGATACTGAAATATTGAGCTATGATATTGGTAGGAACAAAAGAGGAAATTTTGTTGCTTTCGTGAAAGGATTAAAACAAGAATTCAGGGAAGAACGAGGTGGAATAGTTCAGATCAGGAAACGGAAAAACTAACAGCTGTGTCCTTTAGGTTTAATATTCACACATTTCCAGAACAAAAGACATGAAATAAATCCCTAATGGCTAAAGGAACATATATACGTTGAAAGATGTTATTCGTCAATCTAGGGCAGAATATATGTATATCATAGCATTTTACACTCTCCGTAGATAGATAGGTTGCACTTCTGTAATTTATCCCATTATAATGATATATAATTTTTTTTTCAATTTTCAAAAATCTGATTAGCTTTTGTGAGCACTTTATTTCAGTTTTAAAATAACTAATGACCCTTTAGTGACATGAATGGGATACACAAATTCTGACTACACATAACAAATGCCATATTGACGGCTGCGATTGGATTATTTCATGATTCTGGTTAAAAATGGATTCCATCGGCTATAATAATATTCTCAACTGTAATATCATTAAATTAATGTACATTAAATTATTTTATTCTGACACAAGAACAAATTAAATTAAAACGAACCAAAACGTGTACCAGCACTGAGAAGCATGGCACGTGCGACGACGATCCGCGTTCTGACTGGCGTAGGGGTTGCTATCCGTCCCTAATTAAGGCGATACACACCCAAATGCGTGTACATATGTACCGACTTGGGTTTTTGCTCTACCGCGCGTTTCCACACAAGCCGCGGCATAAAAGTGTACCCACGTAAGGACACAGGGGAAAAAATAAGAGAGGCAAGCAATTTAACGAGGGTTCGAGAGACGTGGTGATGTAAAAAATATTTAGAAGAAGATGAAGAAGAGGAAAGAGAAGGAGGAAGGTTTTCTAAAAACGGGTGACGCTAAAAACACATGGAAATGCAAAAAAAAATAATTATATACGTGTTTAAAACCGAGTGCGGGCCTGACTGAAGGAAAGGACGAGAGTTTCCCCAGACTCACTCCATTGGTTAAGGCTTGTAGAGTAAGCAGGGGAAAAAATGGAATTGATGGAGGCCCCAAAAAACGGCTGACTCGTTTGAGGAGTTCTAGATTATGAGGATAAAAAGAGAGAGAAAATGAGTTGAGAGGAAGATAAGAGTGAAAGGGAAGAGCGAAGGACGAGTTGGGAGAGGAAAAGGAAAAATGTAATTGGGTACCATGAATTTATGTACGGTATATACACGTGGAACGAATTAATGCGAAAATCATGGAGGAGGAAGTATTCTGGGAGATTAACAAAAAAGAGGAACCCTTAAAGAGAATGTTATATGCCTTGTACAGCCCACTAGGGTATAAATAGGTGCAGCCGTTGCTTATGAGATAAAACCCAGAGAAATACCGAGAGATATTTTAAATAAATCGATTTTTTTCTCTTAACATGTCCCATTTTATCCAATTTATGACAGATTTAAGGCAAATTATGACAATTATAATTAGGCTTATTTTTAACGTTTACCGTTATAGTAACTGACATAGTGTAGGTACACATAAAACACCATATCCTTTAATTATGACTAAAATAACAGCTTCTGGGTAAATAGCAGAGATGGATAATAGGATCTTCAATGCGCAAAAAATTGGCATTGCATATGCATAGCATTGCTGCGTTCGAAGCAAACTCGAGAGCAATGCTGGAATGAATTGAGGGCCTGAGAGTCAAAGTAATTCAAGTAACATAAACACGATAAACGATATAAGTGCCTATGTTTTAAGTTGGTACCGTCGGGTACCGATAGGTAGCTACAGGAAAAGGAGTACAAGTGTTCAAACGCATGGTGCTGCGATCTAGCCACCGTGCACTTAAGATACTTTGCATTTGCCCTTTCTTTCCGGAGTAGAGTGATACATGTGACACTGGACGGTGTTTGCTACTTGTATTATTCTCAGGCCCTCAATTATGGCACCGTAAGTAGATTCAGGTAGAAATACGGTAGAAATTGTGTCATAGGTCTTGATGCTTTTTCAACGAGTTTATGATTATTACGAAGAAAGCTCGAGAACCTTTAATGATATTAACCAATCTTATTCCCCCAACAACTTTAAGTTAATCCTGTAAACTAATTCCTTGAAACAAGTATTACATTTTAAAGATAAAGGTAGAAAAAATATTATGCGAAGTTTATTTTATAAATAGGTGTTTGAACAAGGATGTTTTTGGAATTTCTCTCAATATCTGGTTCATTTAGGACTTTAAGCAGCTTTAATGCAAACAGCTCATGTATGCATACACGCTTTCGGTATCTGAAGGGCTAAGTAACTGATCATCGATCTCGATACAACTGTAAAACGACCAAGGAACTAACAAGCAAGAAACGATATTTCTTCGACAAAGGAGAACTGGATTGATGATGTTGATATTCAGCATTAGCTTTTGATATGGCATTTATAATTTTGCGAATTTTCATCCAATCAGCATGCAGTCAAGAATAATTAAATAGGATCATTCTTTCAATAAATTGACGGATGATATGGGAACCATTGAAGACAAAAAAAATTCATTCAATTATATGGATCTTATTTGTAAATATACGCTGTATTTTACCCCAGTCATTTTTAAGTTTCATGTTGCACCTTAAAATGATGGTTTTTTTATATTCTTAAGGTAAAAATTTAAATTTTATGGGTATCAAGTAATTATTAATAAGGAAGATTGCAGAACATACCTTACTTCTCGTTACTGTTAAAACTATTTTCCTATCCCCGTGTGTAAAAGAGACCTTTTTTATTGATGGTACTCTACTTCCAAAAATAAAAAAAAACTAGTCCACTAACTGCGGCAATCATATTTCATATCAAAACGTCTGATGGTAAAATTAAGCAAAATATCAGAGTAGAGAAATATGCAATCCTTTCCATTAAGAAATATGCAATCACAACTGGAATTATAAGTCAAGGGTAGACTGTTTCACGCCAACGATGGACTGTTTCACTTTTGCCGAGATTTATTGTTTCAGTAACCTAATGAATATAGTACATTCCTCCGACCTAGTTGGGTGACCACTTGAGGTCAGCCATATTAGTTTATCCCGAATAAAGCAATTTTTCACTCAATTAAGATCACCTCATGATTTTAATTTTATGATCTGGAACCTGAAAGTCAGCCAATTTGATGCGTGGATTCGTGACAAGTTACGATATCAAAAGTGATTTAGGAAGACAATTTGATGAGACGAAATTCCTTTGGGATGTAACCCATTCGTCGTTGGCATATGGTGTGTCTACCAGCACCGTGCTCATTTTGTCCCAAAGTGATGTTAAGCAACTGGATCGATTTGCAATTGCTGTTTGCAGAGCGAGAACGCAAATTCCAATTTGCGTTCTCGCTTTGCAAAGAGCACTCTGTAATAGCTCAGTGACCACCGTCCTACATCACGACCCATATTTTTTAAATTTTCTCGCGTTTCTGGAGCCTCATTTGGAAGCTAATGCAGCGCAATAAATCGATCCAGTTTCGTACTCCCATTTGCGTATCACTTCGTAGTAACACTTCATTACCGATTCTCACGTTTAGGTTATTGATAAGGACGAAGAATATCAATAATTCATAAGAATTTAACCGTACATGATGAAGCTGCAAATTTTTAGCTTCAAAAGTGTAGACAGAAGGAACGAGCGGTATTCAATTTAAGTCAATTCATAGCGTTATGATGTTACTAATGCCAATATGCTTGCCTTAAATTAGAAAATGTTGTCGCAAATGAGAAATATTCCTCAGTATGGTCCGTTTTGTGTCTTTCCAATCGTAAATTTATTCGATAACACCTTCGTTTTAAACAAACTCAAATTAACACATTCACAGAATCGGATCATTAACGATTCCATTAGCTATACCGCGTCTCAAGCATTTGAAAGGTAAACAATTTAAGGATTTTGAGAATAAAACCAGCAGCTGTTTTTCAAAGTTTCAAAAAAATGGTACCATAAATCCAAGGATGAAAATCTAAAATAATCCAAATATCTTGAAAGTAAGGTAGTGTATCCCAACCTCTTTTAAGTTCCACACCCCTTAAAAATTTAAATAATGTTTTCGCACCACTTAAAGTAATATCTCGCATCCCTTAAAGTAAAAACTTATTTAAGAATCAAATTAAAGGTAACCGAAACAAATTTTATGATGAATCTATATAAATAAACATGTAAATTTTCGTTTGTTCTTAATCTTAAATCTCCGAAAGTTCTTCACCGATTGTTTTGAAATTTTGATTCAACGTTGCATTCAAACATACACGTGATTTTACAGTAAAATCAATTGTTTTTACTCCATTATTGTTAACCTTTATAATTCCATATGAAAAGCATTGAATTCGGTGCAGGTGTTTCTTTATTTGCTTTTTTAAATTACTTGCACTCAAGACATTGGATGGAAATTTTTATCATAGAACGCATAAAAAAATACAGTATTTAATTCATTCATTCAATTTTCTTATACGCTTCGTTTTTGTCCAATTATTGCGTTTTAATCTCGAAATGCATCAACTTTTCTTCCATTTCAACAACAGAAATTTCCTTGGCAACCAGGCGTGAATAAACATTTGATAATGATTTCATGAATGGCTATTCGCTCCTGCAGCATTTATAGGCCAGGTTACGTGACTAATTTTATAGTTGTAGTCAAACGGCTACAGTTCCCCGTTCACCTTGCCTTCCCAATGACCACCAACAAGGCAAAAGTTCAATCGCTTCAAGTTTGAGGAATAAATCTGGAAAATCCATGCTTTTCACATGCTCACGAGTGGGGCAGAGATACAGAGATAGACCCAGTGGAGAACCCGAACAGTATTCAGATTTACTTCAGACAGAGCCGTCAGACTAATCAGGTTGACTGCCTTCCAAAATAAGAATATTTAATGTATGATTCCGGACACAACGTAGTCAATCCAAGCTACATGAATATGTTAGCACAAATACACTCTTCAAATCTTAAAAAAAACCACAGAATTAACAGTGACGGTAGGTAATTCCCCAAGCTAAGATTGTCAAAATTCTGAAGGAACGGGAAAAAAGAACCGGAATCGAATTCGTAGCAAATTTTCGTCGATATGTGAAGTTAGCTACCTACCACTAAAAAGTACGAGATTTGAGGCCCTGTTGGGACGTAAAAATGTCAATATCTTAGAGCCTGTCCATAATGTAGTGGGGTGGGGGTGGTAGTGGTGGGGTGGGTCAGATTCACAGCTTATGATTAAATAGCCCAACAATATATCTTCATATGACCCCTTGGAATTATATTTGAAGTAGTGTTGATTCAAAATTGATGCATTTGATTGGAGAATTTAATTATTAAAGGACTTCTGTCATCTGTCATTTAACTATTTTTATTTTTTGCGTCCAGAAACGCAAAAGTTTACCGTCTTTAACGAAGTTGAAAGAAACTCATGTTTATCACGTGAAACATTAGCACGTTTTCAGGCAGTTACAATCTTCTTCATGCCTATAAACTTGCCAATATGAGGTTCTTTTTTATTTTAGTTGCTGCTCCTCAACATTAAATTTACGAATGGTCTAAGAATGGCAAGACACTAGGCACTAAATTAAATATTTACTATGTGCACCTAATAGGGATTGTCATTTATGATAGACTGCTATTGATATCCCGCGCTCATCGCGCGTTTTTTAACATATCGAGCAGCAGCTAGCTTTCTTCGAAGTACCGTTGCTGTTTTATTGTTTCCTTGTTGGCTTAAGGTATTTATAGTGAGATTTTTCCTTAGTTATGTTCAAATTTGATTTTTAAATTGAATAAACTGAAATATAAGCATGAAGTAATGTAAGACTTAGTGCTTTCCTTGCGTACAATGTGAGTGAAGTCTTAGCGGGTTTTCCACCACGTGAGTTGTTCAGCCAAGGCCAACGTGTCAATGGCTGAATTTGTCATCGTCCTCTGGGCGTTGAGAGAGCCACTCAAGTCCCTGAGGACGATGGCAGAGTCAGCCATCGAAACGTCGGCCTTGGCTGAACCTGGTGGGAAACCCGCTAAGACTTCACTCAGCATGAAGTAAATATTATAAAATCAATGACGCAAAAACTCAGGTTTTATTACTGACTTCTCAGCAATTAACTATTTTTACGCATTTTAAGTTTTACCTTAACTAATGTTTTGCATTCCACACGCTATAAACGCCTTTACAACCGGAGAGTTTTTTATAATAATGTCAAAACTACAGCAGTGATTATATGATTTATTTAAAAAAATAGTTAAGAAAACATAAAAAATACATACTGTTTAATTTCTGACGAGATATTTGCGCTATAAGTTCCTCATTTTTAAATAATGTCTCTTGCGAGTACATGCCCGTACACACGGAAAATGGTTTGTTCTTTTTGGAAAACATCACGAGAAGTAGCAACGTAAGTGCCTAATATCTAATTATCATAGGAAATATGAGATATTTTTATTGAAATGAGGCTTTATCGAGTAAATGTTACGTGATATCTTGCTCTCAATACGTCAATTTTTCAACTAAAGTTTCCAGATACTTGTAGTTGTAATTATTGAGTTTTATTAGTCTTAACTAATCAAATCAACTCACTGACACCGATTCATATAAAAAGTGAATTAATTCGTTCCGATAACAGATCTTGTTAGGGTTTGGTTTTAGTAAGAATTCCTATAGTTATGAAACAAACTCTCCCTCCATTACAACTCTATTTCTTTTCAAATATTAATTTATATTAACATTTTGAGAACCAATTTAGTACTTCAATAGTATATACTTCATATTATTTGCTTGTTAATTTATATAATATCTCATTCGAAGCAAAGAGTAGATAAACAATTGACAGTTAAAATATGTCTTGTATTATTTCCGTGTTTACCCGCAGCATCACACCGATTGTAGAATTCATAGTTTCACGGAGTTAGTTTTTCGCTTAGGGTAATTTAAATTGCGAGTCAATTTTTGGTAATTTGTAAAACTGGTTTCAGAATGTCTTAAGTTAGTTTTATGATGGAATTACATGGTTAATATTCGTTAACTGTAAAAACATGTGTACCTGTCAAGCTCACTTCCCATGTGATGGAGGTAAAAATACTCTAAATTTGATTGCCCGTAATTCTGCTTAACGGGCTTTAAAAAACTACAGAGAAGGAGTGCAAAATGAATTTGAAGCTCATAAGTTATATTTGATGACTTTTAGCTCCTGATATTGAATTAAAAAATTTATATATTCCATTAAAATACCGTAGAAGTGTGGGTTTATGAACACGAAATATATCTCTCTGCTCTTCATCCATTCTCCATACGTACTTCACCTCATCTGTCGGGCACCCTTACAGCTTGACAACTACTTCTAAGGAAAAGTAGGTGGAAACTTGAGCCTTGATGGTTTTTCAATGCCCTGCACAATTTTTATTCAAGATACACACCCAATAATTCTTCACGGGGCACAAATTCAACGCTAAACCACGACCGCAAGAGCGCTCCCTACCCCCCCCAACCCGCAACCAAAATGGAAAGTTAATAGGGAAGAATATGTATATATATATATATATATATATATATATATATATATATATATATATATATATATATGTGTAAGACCATGGGAGGACAGTGAAATACGGTGCCCTGTATTTGCAGACGATGCGAAGTTAGGCCCCCGGGCGCCAGGGCGGGAGCATTGTGGACGAGAGTGTATGGTGGCGGGCGGGGGTGGGACGAAGGACAGAAAGGTGGACCGAGGGGGGGGGGGATGTGAGAGAAAGGCGGGGGTAGTAGGGAGTGGGGTAGAAGGGAGGGGAAGGGGTGCAGGGAACAGGGGACCAAACAGGAAAAGCCGAAGGGGAAACTGCTGAGGGTAATTAAGTGCGGGGGTGGGTAAGATCTTTCTCTCTCTCTCCGTGTGGATGAAGACGACGAAGACGACGAAAGAGGGCGTGAAAGGAGAGAAACAAAAGACAGCCGAAGCTGCGTCGTGAAGGGAAGGAGGAGACGCAGAGAGAGAGAGGGTGGAGGATGAGTGAAGGGGAAAAAGGAACGAACGGAGAAAGTAGACTGTAGCCAAGAAACTTGAGCGGTAGTCAGGGGGAGTTTTTTGCGGATTAGCAAGTTCTTATGGCCACCTTATTTGAGCTTAGTGCTCTAATAGGGTGCCGTATGATTGATGAATCAATTTATGCCTCGTGGGGAAACATGGACCAGGGGTTGAAGGAGCATTGCTTAGGGAGGATGAGAGTGAAATCCGATCCCAGAGTAGGTTGCCCCTCGCGACAATAAAGGGATCATGGCTTGGGCAACTGCCTCAGCAGATACCCTATTGGAAGGGATGGACAACTTTCCATCGTCTTCTTTTCGTCCATTCCCATAGTTATTTAGCTATGCCCTAATCCCATCAAAGGGTTAAATTTATCCTGCAACGTCATTGCGGCGAGTATTAACCGGTAACTAACTTGGATAGTTTCATTCGGTCGAAAATGTCGCGCTGATAACCCTATAATTCAAGGATTCCATTTCCGCTAGGATATATATTGTCCTAAGGAAAGTTTAATATGACCATAAATGTTAGAATCTCGGTAACAAAAGAAGGGTAATCACATGATAACGCACCTGAAAACTACTTACGCTAAAATAGAGACTTAATGAACATAATTACATTCTTGCCTTCGTCTTAAACGTTAAATTTATAGATTTAACTACAGAGTACATTGCAAGTCCACAGTACTCAAGGTGGAGACGAAAACCTGAACGTATTAAGTTTCTTTACAAACAATTATTTGAATAAGCATTGCATAGGATATACTTAATAAAAACAGAATTACGTTTCATACATCTAGTTAAAATAATATTGTTTGAAATTATTTCAGTATTCATAAGTTTCCCCCTCGTGACCTATACTTAACTTTTGGAGGATGATCGTTTTTGCCGGTTTAACTGGGCCTCTCCATTCCTTATTTAACCTTTCCAGCTTTTATCCCCGTTGGTGATACTGAAGCATATTTTAATTAGTTTCTTTTTCCCACCAAAGTCCATCCTAATATTCCTATCATGATTTTCTAACTGTCTGTTCACATAAGCCTCCTTAGTACATATCTTCACACATTCCCATTTAATTTTTTGTTTTAATTTGTCCTATTTCATGAGGGTTCTTTACGGTCATGAATGGATTTGTACGCCAAATCTCGCTTCCAAAAGTTAGACATGACCCAGTGGGGAACCTTGAGGGCTCTACTGACTACATGTTTGTGTGTAATACCAACTAAATCTCTGTCGATATGTACGACAAGATCAGGTACATTCACCGGGTTCCATTCGCCATTTACTTCGTGTTGACACCTTTCTTCAAATCTAAAACGAAATGTACTCGCATTTTGCAATTATTATCACCACATCGTTTGATTTTAACCAGTTTTCCACATTGTTAGTAGGTACCATGAGACATCGCAAAATAATCAATTACGAGTAACTTTTGACTAAATACAATGTAGTCGTCGGTGAATAGTCATATTTTGGAGAACATAGTTTCAATAAATTGGTGCTTAAGTTAAACAAGACGCGTTAGTTAAGGTCTTTGGTTGAACAAATAATACATAGACTGAATATTGCATTATACACAGAGTGGAAATCAATGAAAAGTTAGGGTGGAAACAACATTCCCTACTGTTGCAAGTATCATTCTTCGTCCTTAAAACTTGTATTTGCATCCATAAAGAACAAGAGAGCCACTGCTTTCATGCATGCTACGAAATGTTTGCAAGCTTAGTTTCGTTAACTTAAACTTATCATCAATTGTAATGGCCGAATTTTGAAAAAGATCAAGACAGGCTCAAAAAGTGGCCAGACTCAACTTAGAAACATTTTTGCTTAGATAAATGCAAATTTCATCAATGTTTTCGATAAGTGACCGTAATGTACTCAGTTTAATGGGTAAATTTAAAAATAAATTGTTTTTACATGCTTTTATTGTTACAAAAATACGAAAATTATGTATCAACTTTACCCAATCAATTTTCACAATTTTCTTTGTAAATTTCGCCACTTCGATACGAAATGCGTTTAACTAATTTTACTTCATGCTGCAACACATAAAGTAACATGAAACTCACTTCCATATTCATCCTAATAGGATATTACCTCAGCAATAAAACTCCTTTCAAATATGCCTCCAAAATGGAATATGACGTAGATGAATTCAAACCCCATGGTCGTTTTCTCACTGATTCTATAGTAGAAATCAAATTGTGTTGGAATCCTATTTGGCTGTGTAAAAAAATAATACCTAATGATTATTCATTAGAAACATTTATTAATCCACCACATCTGTCTTTGAATCCAGATAGATATTTCCATCACATCAATCTTGCTATCGGATGTTCGCGAAACTATCCCACATTTTTTACGGGAACCCCAATCATTGATTCAGAAATTGATTTAGTGTCTAACTTAATTTGATAGATAGAATCCATACTACCTTCTCTCTTCAGCACATTTAAATTTAAATTATCCCGAACACCTTTTCTACATCCCTTGGTCACATTTTGTTGGATATTCAAAGAGATAAATAGAAGAGAGGCAACTTGGAAAATTGCATGGCTCTTGACCACAGATCCCGGAATTACAACCCTATTTGGGCATCCCACATTGCCCGAGCAAATTGTTTCCCAGGGCATCTGGTATTTCTGGGAATATGTAAGTGGTGCAAAGGAAGGAGCTGGCCATCATGCCCAGGAAGTGCGAGTTTCACACGCTCTTGGACAGAGTAGCAGGAATGATCTACGTCCAGTCATTTAACCGACCTCCTGGTTGAACGCTGTGATTTTTTAACCCATAAATCAAGTGGTGGGTAATCGACCTCTCGTTCTTCTGAAGTGCTCTTCAGCAGAGACCTCCTAAAGCATTTACGGATGCCAAGTTCAATTTCACTCGTTCATCGTACGTCAAACCTTGGTTTTATTTCTATCTCGCATTGGCCTCTCCTGCCACCGCCATGAAGATCTGACCGCGCCAAGAGGGCCAGGGTGAACACTAATGGATTAAATGAAATAGATTTCAGGTGAGTGGCAGCGGTAACACATCAGCCTGTTGAATGTATGAGCGAAGAAAGTGACATCAATGTACAGGCTAACTGTGCAGATGACAATTTTAAGTAGAAGCATGTAGGTATACCTCCGATCAATTTCAATCTCAGGGATGGTTTTGAAATCCCAAAATGCAAGCGACAGTCAAAACTTGGCCTCATCAAATCATCTTTCACTCCTATGAAAGTAACATTAACAAAAGGAAACTAAATACTCCCGGTCACTTTAAAACTCATAGCTAAGCAAAATCAACTATTTCCCTCGTTCTTCGTTGCTTTTTTCGGATTGCCATGGTATAAAGTTTCACAGGGATGTTGAAAAAGTAAATGAATAGTGATCCCATATTCATTCAGAGGACCAAAGAGATGGTGATCACTGAAGAATCAGAACGCATTTTCTACCCTCTCGGGATGAAAACGTAAAATAAAAATTAATGGATGGGATGGGATAGCAATATGTATTTCACGATGCTTATGAATTGAAAAGTTTGACACAACCATTTTAATGTTCACTAAACTATATAAATATTTTCTTGTTAGTCGGCCAGAGCTTCCAATCACATTCCTTCACAGGAAGTACAGAGGCTATTAGCATTCCTTAGAGTAATTTTGCCATTGATCATCCCCGAACCCAAATTTTCAGTTCAAGTACAGTTTTGAAGATTGGCAACATAATTTTGTGATGAAAATAACCTATTCTCACAACTAAAGTTCAATTCTAAATTCCAATGAAACCGATGTTACCGTGAAAAAGAAGAAAACTTCTGGCCCCAAAGTTATAATGTTTCTCATTGCTACGTTGTTGGGTGAAATGGCGTTTCATCAGGAATACACCGGCACACGACAATGGAAAAAATGCGAGGCATAAATCATTCAAATTCTTATTGCAATATATTGAAACAATTTCCTAACAGATAACAGCATGATACGTAGCTAACCAAAAGGAAAATGTGCGTCAGAAAATGCAAGAGGGCACTGTCTAAAGATCTCGTTACCGTTTGCGACTAGTGAGCTTCCATTTTAACTAACTACTGAAAGAAACAGAACATGGTCCCATAGGAATCGTTTTTGAGGTTCTTACTCTGATTTTAAGAATAAAAGGGTGGCTTGGCATTATTGCGAATGACACAATGGAAATGGGAGTGGCAGCTTGTGAAGATAATCGGCATTCACACCTTCTATCATTCAATAAAGTTGAATGTTTCTTTTATCGGGATTCATTCCACGATGTTTAAAATTGCAAAAAAAACAATATTTCGCTGGTCCTCCTGCCAGCATCATCAAGTTAACTGAACTGATTCCTTAGTCTCGCTCGTCTTTATATATTTGAGTGAGGACTCCCATTGTTGCCGGAATTTTTAAATTTGAAAAATTCGTTTAAGATTTCTACTCAACGTGTCTTCTCAGTTGACGTCCTCCAATCTCTTCGCAATTTCTATAGCCTCCCTGATTAATCTTGGGTAATAGCGTACCTCCTTTGATATTAATTTTGTCACCTCAAAGTTGAAACTATGAGTGGGGCCGCTGAGATGGTGTTCGGCTATTGCAGAAATGCGGTAATTATTATTTTTAATTTCCCTTTGATGATCTTGGAGGCGTAATTTTAGGGCTCTGCATGTCTTGCCTACATATGGATGTCCACAGCTGCATAAAACTTCATATATTCCTCCGTAGAGGTTCCGTGTAAGCGGGTCTTTGGCTTTCAGAAGTACGTCCCCTGTCTTCGTCGCGCATGTGAATCTGCTAACTACATTGTACTTCCATAGAATTCTGGAGATTTTCTTCGTAGTTCCAGACACATAAGGAAGAGTGGCATATGCCTTTGGCTCCTCTCTATTTTCTGTCGGGTCAGTGTGATTTTTATTCCGGACCACGAGAGAATTTCTTTCTTCTTTCCGTACAGTTTTCAATATGTAGTTACGGCGGAAACCATTTTTCTCAAATGCCCTTAATAAGTGCTGCTTTTCGCCGGCGATGGTATCGGTGTCAGAGATAGTAAAAGATTGATGGTACAGCGTTCTCATGACTGAGGCCTTCTATTGAGGGTGGTGGTGCGATGTGGCATGTAGGTAGCGGTCAGTGTGGGTACATTTACGGTACACAGAATGACCTAAAAATAACGATATATAAAGACGAGCTAAAAAAAACCCTAAGGAATCAGTTCAGTTAACCTGATGATGCTGGCAGGAGGACCAGAGAAATATTGTTTTTTGTGATTTTAAACATCGCGGAATGAATCCCGAAAAAAGAAACAGCCAGCACTACATCCGTGGAAGCCTACGAGCTAATTCAATAAAGTTGTTTTTTTTAGCAATGAAGAAGTTTCTAGTAAGAATGGAGTGCTAACATAAACTGCACTGGAGCTTCAGCTCTTGTGCTTTACCTAATTGATCAAGTCTCCCGATATATAGTTAGGCCCAAATAATTTATTCGATGTTAGAAGTGCACTGGAGTGCCTTTTCGTCCACACAAAGTAATGAACTAACTCCCACCTTCTTAATCTAAGGGATTTTTAATTCATCCCAGCGAGTTTGCAAAAGCCCCTCCCCCCGGCACTTAGACACTACTCGTTAACAGTGTGAACAACTTTATCTAGGCTTCTTCGAACTTCATCTCATTCCCATAGTTTACAAATTTTCCATTGCCTTCCATCCATTATACACAATTAGTAGTTTAAAAAACGTTGCCATTTTTTTCTCATAATTTTTACGTTTTACAAACACAAGTCTAGCTCATTGCAGATTGTAAACTGGAAGGCATAACTTTCAACTACCTTTCGATTGCAGAAAGTATACAATATATTCACACTATTTCACACACATATATTTAAAACCTATCAATATTTTGCTCGATGACCTTTTTAATGTGCCTATCCACTTATCTCATTGACCATTTAATTTAATTCAGATAGAGCTGTAGGTAGGTTATAAAAGAGAGATATACCATTTTTATTTATGTGGCGAAAGTAATAATTACAGGTTAATAGGCCAAAGGCTTTGGTTTATGAAAAAAATAAAACGTAGAAAAGTGAAAGCAGTCAATTAAAATCCAGAGATAATAATTGTTTCAATATTTGGGTAAATGGTTACTTAAAAAGATAAATGGAATGAAGTTAAATGTAATGGAAATAATTAAAGCATAACGAGGGAGGACAGCACAATTTTAGAAGTGTTTAATGAAAGTAAGAAGCAAACGGCAGTTGAATAAATCCGCGCGCATGACATTATGCGCAAGTGCCATTAGGATTAGCAGTGGATCAAGTCAGTTTTCGTTGCCGGTTTTATTAATGACACGCTCATCGTATCCCAGGTTTCTGGTGCATTACCATAGAAATTTACCGATTTATATGCTGTTACCTGTGAGGTAAGTTATCCAATGATTAGTCAATTGGCACCCCAAGCGCTCGACGATTTTCCCGCGATATTTTTGGTCCCATCCCGGAATAGGCCTTCATGTGTGCCTTAGTTGGAAGCCTGTTAGTGAGAAACACAAGAAGGTATAGAATCGCGGTGGAGTATAGGAAGATATAATTGAACAGGAAAAATCAAACGAAGAAGTTCTGAGTTAGCATGGATAGAGATAAGCAGACAAATTTTTATTTCTCGTAAGCGACCGATGAGCGTTGTATAAAAAGCAAAGGAATCAGCAAAAAGAGAATATGTTCCAGATTTTAATTGGGAGGGGGAATGCATGAAAAATTCTCAAGATTTATAGCCGCTGATGATGAAATCACTATTGGTTGCCCATCAAGACTGGGCATAAATAAGTGAATGTGTTATACGTTCCAATAGCGCAGGAGAATAATTTGATGAAGAAGCATGTACAAATGAATTGGAGAAAAGGATAGGACATATGAGAATCGCAATTGTGACCTCATCTTTAAGTACAGGCACTTGAGTACGTGAATTGGAGGCAATGCAACATACAACTTTTTTAAGCTTTTTATTCGAGTTTTTCTTACTTTTCATCTTGTGAAAGCTAAAACTATTCAGTTGGCCACTAAACATAATTAATCACCACACAAAAGACAATTGATATAGAATCGCTTTTCCGTCCACTGGAAACAGCCCATTGTTAAGAATGCTTCGGCCTATTTTGATCAGCATTTTTTTTGGCCATGGTGATACTCGTGCCAGTACCAAAAATAACACGCTTTGCCCAGAAAGTATTCGGACTTTCAATTCGGCGCATTATTTGTATTTGCATAAAAGTTAAGTGCACTCCACACACTGCTCAAAATACCTCACTCAATATACACACTACTCACTGGCTGAAACCACTGGCTAAAACCCGAAGATACATTTCTCTTGGACAATCGATGTTGCGAGCTGAAATTTTATTTAACATAAAACGACAATTACTATCTATTGTACGCTGCACACTAAAATTTTAAAAACCTAAGAAACATTTCAATTAAGCCAAGCAAACCTCTTGTAATAAATCAGCAAAACATAAGATCGATTCAACAATGAGCTTATAAAAGTTCCCTACAGGTTACGGGTCGTGCGCAACATCTGCCTGTGTACTTAGTCACAGTAATGTCTCAACACCGTACAAATTTGTACACCTCAGAGCCAATGAGTGGAAATACGTACTGCATCATTCCATTGCACGGCGCAGTTGCACAGTGACAATGGGGTGTTATAATAACCCCGCTTCATTGTCGGACGAGTCGTGAGGGTGACAAACTTAACCCAGGGAACCTCCTGCTTCCGGAACAAATGGCGGCAGAGTATAAAACCATTAGCACATACGTGTTCGCTCGGAATATTCCACGTTGGCGCGTTATGGAGTGCAGCATGTCCGCCGGTCATGATACTGCAGTTCTATGAGTCTTAGCGTTGAGGACTCGGAGAAGCGAAGCGGTTTTAAGCCGATGAGGAGGAGGAGAGGGTCACTAGAGAGAGAGGCAGGAATGGGGGAGGGTGTGTAACCTGACTAATAATTCAAAAGGCTTTCCATCAACACCGCTATTCTCTCTCCAAGAAACTTCCCATCTCACACACCCCCCCCTCCCTCCTTCCCCCCAACTGTCTATCCCACACTCCCGCGCTCGCAGTGTGACGCCAGCAAGAAGTCCGAGACGGGGACACAACTGGCTGTAATTCAGGAACGGGCGGGTTGAGGGTGGTGGCGGAAGACGAGGGGGTGACCGAGGGGGTGGTGGGTGGGTGAGGGAGGGGGAAAGGGCAAAAAATAGGCGAGAGGGGGGTGAGGAGTTGAGAAGAGGGAGCACGGAGGGAGTCGGGTGTGGCTGGACTCGAATGGAAAGGTTCGTTTTGTGTCCCGGATACCATGCGGCATTCTCCTCCAAAAGTGTTCGCGTTTAAAACTCCACATCCGGCTGCCAAATTATACTCGAATATACGAGGAATGTTTAACGTCCATACCCAACTCCTTACCTTCTATTATTGGTAAAGCCACTCACAAAAAACGTCATCATCAATAATATGGGTGGACTATAGCTAAAGGTACGTTTACATGGACATTGATTCTATATAGAGTCCGTCCAAGGTAATAGACCAATTGAATTATACTGATTTGGCTTAGAAATAAATTAAAAGTAAGCAATCTTTTCATGGCCGTATGACTACCTAAATCAAAGACCACCATCATGGATACTTTCATCACGTCATTCCCTTCCTCAAACTGTGTTTACTGATTGGCAGCATTTATGTCAACTGCGCTATTATCTTGGACGGACTCTAAGTACCTACGTACCTACAGTCCCCTCAAAAACCATCTTCTAATAAAACTTCCTTCCTTTACTTACTTCTTACCTCTCTTCATTCAGTGCAGAAAACGTATTTATTTTTGCTCTATTAACCAAGTACCTACTATTAAAGCTTCCATCACGGTCTCAAAAATCCTACTATCCATTAATACTGGCTTCATCCACGTACTCGTCCTTATCGGCTTCTAGAGCTCCTTTCCTCACATACTATATTCAAAACTTTAACCTTTGTATTACTTTATATACATCGTATTCTTTTATTTATTACAACGTCGCCAACGTCCCCAAATGTCCACCTTTTTCCATCCCATTTCCTTGAAGTAGAGATTTCGGAACAATGCAACAGAACACAGCATAACAGACCCTTACTAGTACCTATATTCTAAAAATTCTCATGACTCAAGGTCCCTGCCATTAATAATGTCCTCCTCTGTTGGCACTTATTTATGTAGCATTAGAAAAAATTCAGATAGCAGCCTTAAAAATGAGTCCAAAATACCCGTCTCATAAGAAAATTTAACTTTAGCATTACAGAAATTTAGTAAAACTGCCGTAGTTGTACTATCCACTTATATTCTATGTAAATAATTACACTACACGTGTTTTGACGCTTAGGACGTCATCATCAGGTATCAGTAAACGACAATGCTGACGAGGGTGCAACATTTAATTGGTTATTTCCAGCTAATTAAACACCACAGAAATCGTATACCAAAAAGCAGTAGTTTAGTAAGTGTTAACATGAGATTCCGATTATATATTTTTGTGCAAAATTTGATATCCTACTGTTTGGAAAATTACAATAAGAAGTTTGAAATATAAGTACACTGACTCTAATATCATAGATGCATAGAAAGGTTAAAATTGTTAGTTACAGTCCTCTATTCATACTAGAATGACTCCTGGAACTATACCTTATCCATCTCCCTTCTCTCATACTGATTCAAAAACATAAAACCTCTTTTTCTACTCCTCAAAGTTTATATCCCACACTTCAATCAACTTCCAGGAACAGATTGGTTCAGAGGCTGGAGTACTAGTATCTGGATATCAGCTGGATATTGTAAAATCTCACAAATACTTATAGCCACAATTCAACCACCTCCTGTCCATTGTCTCTAATGAAGTAATTGTTGTTTCTTTTTAATTTCCAAGGCGTCCCTTAATATTTTGTCTTAAAGTGTTCATCTTCTGCAAAAATTGTAGGATTCTTGATATAATTATTGTTGTCCTGGGTGGCATGATCGGCACCCGCCAATTTTTCTTGGTAGCCCACTTGAATTTCAGCACATTGTTCCGTGATCCTCATCTTATTCGTCCGTCCCATTTCTCCTTTGTAGACTTTTGAGTAAGTTTTTAATGCTATCAGGTAAAATCCCTCCATTAAAGTTTCAATTTCCAGTTTCTTTCCCTAATCACTACTATGCTTTATCACTGCGTTCATAGCCCATTATAATTGCTCCTTAAATACATTTTTTTGCCTTTCTACTATGGCTCCCCTTCCATGATGAGCACACCTTGGTTTTCCTAACTTTAAACACAAGTTATACTCATCTACTCCTTCACTGGCCCTTCTAAAACACTCAAACGCTGGATCTGACCCATTCATCAAGACAACATTTCAGGACCATACATTCTCCCTCATTTTTCCTTACTGTCAACGTTTTGGATACGGGGTTCAATTACTTTCTTTTTTAACATTTCTGGTCCGGCGCTGTTCCACAGACTCATTAGTATCTACTCAAAGCACTTCTCCTGAGTGCTTGCCAATATGATTTCGGAAGAAGAGAGTGACGATATAGCACTCATTCGTGTCCTGCTGCAATAACTTTGGGAGAACCAATGGGGCTTTGAATTCATTCCCACCAGAATAACCCAAAGCCCTTTATAGCTTAGTTTGAACGATAACGAAAAATTAAACTTTTACAATCCACAATGTTTGGTCAAAACATGTATGCACAATCCGGATTGTGCATACATGGTTTGACCATAATTGTGAAATGTAAAATTTTCATTTTTCGCTAAAAAATGGAATTCCACCAAGTCAAACCTGATCTTATTTTTTACACGTCGTTTGAAGACAGCACAAATGAAAAAACCTCACTGGCGTACTATGTTATGAAGTGAAACTTGAGATATTTTTTCCTGTCCAATGATATAACTGGACGTCAAAATCAGTGATCAAATAAGCATTTCTCTGAAAAAAAAACATCCAAGAGTTGCTCTCCTGAGTTCTTGGTTTCCCGAACCAAACCCTTTGTGAATACTAAGAATTTAATATTATTACCTTAGTAGTAAAACACACTTTATCGTCATCTCTTAAAAAAATTAACTAACGGAAACATACCCAAAGCTGATTACGGTAGTGAACCATTTGAAGGTAACTATTGCTGGTTTTACCGAATTAGGTACGTGTTAAATGCTGCAGCGTAAAGTAAGTTGAAATATGCTTAGACGGATGATAGTTCAAATTTACACGGCAACTGAAATAACGTCTATGCTGTAGCTCGCAAATATTATTTCTGATGCTTAAACATTACCTAAATTAAGCTCCGTAAATGTACACTAAAAAGACTAATTCAAGGAGCTCTGAAGTACAGACAAAATTCTTTAAGCAGCCATGCAAGGGTAGGTTAAATAATAGCAGCCGATGTTTTCAATATGCATCCTATCCCATCCAACAATTCAGAAAACAATATTGTTACTAACGCGAGATTTTCAAAGGAGCTGATGGAAAACCTATTGATCCAACATTTGAAAACTATATCTAACTTTAAAAATAAAACATTATTTCCCCTGACAATTTGGTGATAAAAATTTGTCGTATCATGGTTATAGGTGACAAACGAGGAATGGAGGTGTTCATAAATAATACGATCGCAAATCTAATTGTTTGTTAAATAGAAAGTCCTTATACAGAAAACATAAAAAAATTAGATACCTCTGTTTTAAAAATTACCTCTAAATGATAATACGGTATACCTATTACAAGTATAGATGCTCCTCTAAAACAATAATGGAAGGAGAAATAAATAAAAAAAACAACAGAGGAAGACCATTAATCAAATACATCAAGCAAATCATGAAGCATGTCAAAATAAAAACATGATAAAGGAATGAAGTGTTTTGCGATGAGGAGAGTGGAGAGCTGTTGCAAACCAATCTTTGAATTTATGACTACTGATGACGATGATTAAATGATAAAACTTAACTGCACATATAAGACAACAAATACAATTTGGAATTCTACAATAGATATACACATCGATGTGAGGGTGAAATGTAGCAAGCAAGTATCATATTTATTAGCAATACGAATGGTTTAAGAGCGTGTTTATGCAAGCTAATTATTAAGGACTGATTCAGGCTTAAAAATACAGAACTAAGCCATCATAAATAAACAAAATAGCTTAGCATTTTCCACACTATAATTTAATACCAACCTTTTTTCAATTACATTCACTCGAAGATACTATTGTTTTTATTAACAATTTTTGATATGTGGTAAATACCTACTATGAAAGACAAACCGAGAGATATGAACTTACTTGCTCAATGTTTACAACGAGATTGATGCCAACTGTTTATGCTGCACATGAATGGGCGCACGTTTCCATCTTCCCTTCGACTTTATTAAGCGGACACAAAGAGAGTTTACGGCTAAAGAGGCCTTGGCAGCAAAGCGACGAAATGTGCCGATCCTATTGGCTGTCCACCAAGAACCTTTCAACCACTTTTTATTAGACCAGTCCCTCCTCAAAGCGGCACGAGTTGAGTGCCGAGTTCCTTCGATCTATAAAAGAAGGAAGGCATGTGTTTATGGGAGTTGTTAAGTGGGGCAAGTTGTTGAGTGCGAACCACCCCGAGCTCAAGAAACGTAGCTCAATTTACCTTACCTCAGATGGCTTATAATGCACACATAAGCGAATGAATTCATTAACTCATATTTATCTGCCTCCATTGATATTATGCCCACTTGCAAATTTCAATAGAGTGATAAATGAAAATCTCAGGTGAAATAACATAAAGAATTTCAACAGGTAACACATATCTCCGTGCCATTTAGCTTCTCACTCCTAATATCCTACGCAAGCAATTCAAACTAAGAATTTACAAAACGGCCATAAGACTATTTGTGTGGCATACAGTTGCGAGACGTGGACGATAAAACAGAAAAAAAACTTAAGAATAACAAACTTTTTAAAAGTGAAATGCATTAAAGAATTTGTGGACCAGTACTTAAAAGAGCAAGGTTGATGAAAAGTTAAGATAAATTCAGATTTAAATGAGGTGATAAAAGAATAAACCATATTCCGGTTCACGATATCACAAAGAATCCGATGGTAAGGTCACATAGACCAGAGACCAGATCGACAAAGAATACTATTGAATGGACATCAAATAGAAATAGGCCCATATGAAGATCTGGTAAGAGATGGATAGAAAATGTTACACAGTAAAATAAATAAGATCAGGTTTCACTTTGTGGAATTTCATTTTATAACAATAAATAAAACTTTTACAATCCACAATTTAGGCCAAGACAATTACGCAATATCCGGATTTCAATGCATGTGCATCATCATCAGGTGCATGAAGGTCATTCAAGCACCTGATTATGATGCACATGCATTGAAAGCCGGATTGTGCGTAATTGTCTTGCCAAAATTGTGGATTGTAAAAGTTTTATTTATTGTTATAATGTCACACAGGATTTATGAAGAACGAATATTTCAAGCCGAAAGGAGTTAGCAAAAGATAGACGATAATGGCATATTTTTTAATTAACAACAATGACCAAAAACAGCTCTTATATTGCCTTTATATCGGGGTATTAACAATTGACAACGGAGGAGCACACACGGCCATGCCCAGGGAGGTGAAAAATCCTCCCCAGGCGGGACTCGAACCGGCGACCTTTGGGTTAACAGCCGAGGAGGTTACCCCGCCGCCACCGAGTCCATCAAAATTGTTACTGTTGAAAATGTCAAAACCCGTGGAGGGTTGTAGCACCCAAGGAAGAAGAATAAGAGAAGATAAAAGGAATATCGGGGAGTCCACTCTAAAATTGAGTTCACTCACTGGTTACCAGCGGGAGATAAATTTCAGGAGGACATACTCTTCCACAAATGCAATTCAAAATGCTCATTCAGTGTGCAAACGTGTGTAAATGGCAGATACGAGATGCGACATTCTCCTGAAGGATCAAATTGATAGGTTGTTCCCCTCTGCGTTAGATTTTAAATTTCCAGTCCTAGCGGCTCAGGGAGTTTATACAGCAAGAATAACAATCCCTATGATTAGCCAAAATCGATACTCAATATCTAATGGCGGGCAAACATACATTTTATTTCTCACATTTAAAGTGTGTGCATGACGATAATTCCTTAAGGGCTCAAAAATGTGTGTGATGATAAGTGTGAACATTAATAATTACCTTTTAAACGTACAAAAAATAGGCACGTAATCCAAAACGCCATCTAAGTGGATTTGCGTCATCGTACGATATTGCTTCTCAGATCTACATGTATTTTAACGTGAAACATCATATAATACTAGTTCCATGTATTCCAATTAGCCATAGATGCTTTGGGATTGCGCGAGGTGAGATGGAAAGATAGATGGGACTATTGGAGTGATAGCCACAGGGTAATCTATAGTTGGGGAGATGAGAGTCAACGCGGGGTAGGCATGTTACTGAACACAACATTGGGACTGAGAGTGGTAAAGATTGAACAGGTGAGCGACCGGGTACTAGTGGTAGAAATAAAAGAACGCCCGACGAATTTCGTACTGGACCAGGAATACATGCCTACGAGCATGGGACGAAGAGGTGGAAGAGGTGTACGAGGACCAGGAATACATGCCTACGAGAGGGACGAAGAGGTGGAAGAGGTGTACGAGCAAGTAGAAGAAATAATTAGAGAAGTGCCGGGGAAGAAAAACCTAATATTGATGGGTGACTGGAATACAGTGGTTGGTGAAGGGCGGGATGGATTAGGAATGGGAGGGTTTGGGCTAAGAAGAAGGAGTGATCGCGGTGAAAAGGCAGTTGAGTTTTGTAGCGGAAATAAATTAGTAGTGACAAACACATGGTTTAAACATCACCCCAGGCGTAGGTACACATGGAAAATTTGTATAATGTGTATACCATGAGAGATTCCACATTGATTATATAATAGTAAGGCAGATATTTAGGAACAGTGTAAAAAACTCGCGTAGCTATCCAGGGGCTATCTCTGTAAAGGTTGGAAGATAAAGAGGTGGAACCTTGAAGCATTGAGAGGGTTGAGAAGGAGGTAATACCAAGAGCTGGTAGAAAACAACATAGGTGAAGAGGAGCGGATTGGTACAATATAGAGAAGATATGAGGTTATAAAAACAGGCATCGCAGGAGCGGCAGAGAAAACAATAGGAACGGTGGAAAAGAAGAGGGTAAAGAAGCAGTGGGTTACGGAAGAAATGATAAAGAAAATGGAGGAGAGAAGGATATGGAAAAACGTCAACACCGACGTAGGCAAGAGGAAGTACAAGGAAGTGAATAATAAACTCCGGCGAGTGACCAATCGGGCAAAAGAAAACTGGTGGAAGGGACAATGCGAGGAAATGGAAAAAATGCAGGAGGGGGAAGTGGGCTCTTTGTACGCCAAGGTGAAAATGTTATGGGGTGGTAAGAGAGGTCAAACGATACCAAAGGTTAAGGACAAAACAGGGAAGATATTAGTCGAACAGGAAGATATCCAGGAAATATGGAGAGAATACGTAGATGATAACTATATGACAGCGAGAATAGACCCTTTAGCCAAAACCTTGAGGATAAAGGAACAATAGATGAGGATAACCTCAGACCAGAGTTACTTGACAGCGAAATAGAGAGGGCATTAGGAGAGATGAAGGGTAGAAAAGCCATGGGAACCGATAACCTACCTTCGGAGCTACTGAAGAATATAGGTAGTAAGTGGAGAGAATAATTTTTCGAAGTTATTCGCAGGATCTACGAGGAAGGAGTATGGCCAGAGGATTTCGGGAAAACAGTATTAATACCTATCCCGAAGAAGAACAAAGCGTCAGAATGCGAGTAGTATAGAAATCAGCTTAATTTCGCTCGTGGCAAAAGTGTTGCTTAGAATACTAAATATAAGGTTGGAGAGCAGAGCAAACTGCTATTTAGGCAATGACCAATATGGGTTCAGGAAGGGGAGAGCAATTAGAGACGCGATTCTGGTAATGAGGACACTTTTTAGATAGAAACATAGAGCATAATCAGGATGTTTTCGTTTGCTTTGAATATTTCAAAAAGGCTTTTGAGAGAGTAAACTAGGAGAAACTAATGCAGATACTGGGGAAAATAGGAATAGATTGGCGTGATAGGAGACTCATCCGAAACTTACATATGAGGCAGATGGCTTAGGTGAGGGTAGCTGACGGTAAATTGGAGTGGGCAGTTATAGGTTGTGGGGTACGGCAAGGGTGCCCGTTTTCGCATTTAATTTTTAACATCTATGCTGAGGAAATGGTAAGAGAGGCGTGGGATGAGCTAGATGTGGGAATGAAAGTAGGAGGACAGTGGATAAAGTCAATTAGATTCGCAGACGACCAGGCGTTGGTCAGTCGGTCATCGAAAGGATTGCAAACTTTAGTAGATGCACTGGAAATGCAGTGCTAGAAATACGGGATGAAGATTAATGATAAGAAACAAAAGTAATTAGGTTCTGTAAGACCAAGAAAGCGAGGATGGTGATAAGAGTAGGAAGTCACAAACTGGAGCAAGTAGAACAATTTAATTACTTTGGTAGTACGCTAGAAGAAACATGACATAGTAGCAAAGACATTAGGAGGAGAATAGTGCTAGCGAAGGAAGCGTTCAATAATAGAAGGGAGCTGATGACGGGGACTTTAGCTAAGGTTGTATAAAAGAGGCTGGTGAAGAGCTTGATATGGAGTGCGGCGTTGTATGGGGCAGAAAATTGGACCCTGAGAATGGAAGACGAAAATATGCTGAAGGCTTTCGAGATGTGGGTGTGGAGGGGATGGAGAAGGCGCGTTGGATAGAAAGGAAGACAAATGAGGAAGTGCTTGACATGGTGGGCGAAGAGAGGAAACTTAAAGATGAGATCAGGGGAAGACAGGCTAGGTAGCTGGAAGGGGTAATGAGGGGCGATGGTTTGCTGAAGTCCGTGATATAGGGTAGGATGGGTAAGCGGGAAAGGGGAAGGAAGAGGATAGGTTTTATGGACGGGATGAATAAAGGTAGGACTTATGCTGAGATGAAGAAAGAATTACTAGAGGTAGAAAGGGCACAGCACGTGTAAGCGTTCGTTGGATACTCTCTGACTTTAATCACAACCTACCTCTAACCGGTAGATTACTGTAATGAACGAATGAATCGAGCTACAGGACTCAGGATGATATGCTATGCGTGGAAACGCAAGGGAGAATTTCTTCAGGCACCGTGCTGCGCGAGTAACACGCTGCGGGAGACGACGGAAGCCGGTTGTTTACTGTTTTTACTCGACGTGTGCTTACATACCGGCATTTTGGAGTTATCGTATTTAACTAGTAAAAGTGAAGCATTGGTGAAGGTTTTTCAGTTTTGGAGATTAAGAGCATTCATCAGGAAAGTAAGTACATGTTATTTGAACCTGTACAATGAACGTGAGCCATGATTGTACTGCCTACAAATGAATAAGAACGGATTATTCTGAACTTCATTGTGTGCCTCATGCTTAACAAATTTGTGCACCAATTTCAAGAAAGAAATAGCGAGTGAAAGCGATGAGTCCGATGATACAACCGATGCTTCAGTAGCCCAAAATGAACTTGAACTGTTTCCTCAAAAATATTGTTTATGAAACAAGAGTTCACTGGATTTTCATGGATGAATTTCATTAAACAATTTTCTTAATATATTTTAGATACTTTCTAATTGTTAAATGCCAATTTATTGGTCTCCTTCCGTATTTTTTACATTGGACAAATTTTCTCGTTTTTTTTTTAATCGGGAAATTCTTAGAAAAAACTCCAAATATGCTTTTTTATGCGAAATTGAGTGCTCTTTCACCCTGTTAGAACCGATTGTGAATATCGCTCATACTTTTAGAGAAAATTGAAAAAATAACTGAATTTTGGATTAAAATGCAAAATGTGTTTAGTTCTGATAACCGAATTCCGCGAAACCATTTTCTCCCAATTCTATACGCCCTAAACTACTTACATGCCAATTTTCAGAGAGTTAGAAATTTTGTCCGGATTTTGGTGAAAATATGACTCTGCGTACTGTACTACGCAGGGTAGTACGTAGAAGTAGATGCTAAGGTTCCCAATACGTCGCAAGTCGTCGACTGGACAGAACGTTCTAAGTCGATTGGGACGTGAGTGGGATATTCACTATAGGACTTTTTTGTGGATTTCAATAGAAATACTTTCCACGTACGTCATTATGTTTCGAAAAGGAAAAGAGGAAAATAATTGAGTTGGGAAGTGGTCACAATGGCTGCTGCTCAAGATGATCAGCACCACTCATGCCAAACTCTCGGTCGCTAGTCAACCGGCCAAATGTCGAATAGACCGCGAGTCGAAGACTGACTGAGATGTTTTAATGACTGTTAAATAACATAGCGAATGAGACTGCAATAACTACGTCCAATGTCCTTTTTTGCAGGACTTTTTTATCTGCAGAAAACTGTTAAAGATAGTCAATATACTTACTTAATACATAACAGTTAAACTGCATTACGCTAAAAAACAATGCTGATAAGTAATGTTCGACCCAAGTTAATGCACTTGCCTATGCACTATTGTATCACAGAAATGCACATTTAAACATTTTTTTAGCGATAGGCAGTAGACGAAGCAATGAGGCTGCACCAAATGTTTGTTGTACAATCCAGTAGGGAATTGCAAGTCTTTATACTGAAAGCCATCCGTATATCGAATGATCCTGTATAGAAGTAACACTCTACTTAATAATACCCGCATGAGATAAGCATGGAAGTAGGCTTGGCCTTGAAGATGATACCATAGATGATGATAATTTGGCCAATAAACCAGCCAACGAGTGGCATAAGGCAGACCCATTAGGTTCCGATCCCTATTCCTGATAAGGGGCTGGCGTTAGGAAGTGCGTCCAGCTGTAAAAACCGTTCCGGAATCAGAGGAAGTTGATGGATAAATCTCAATATATCCCGGTGTCAAAATAGCTTCCCGATTGGATGTCCGGGGGAAGCATTTTGCGAATAATCCAATTACCATCATGTTTACAGAAAGTTATTTTAAAAGCATATTAAGGATCAAATTACAAAGCACATTTTATGTATATAATAAATTCTCAAATTCTCAGATGCAAACATTGTTCCATGATTAGGTTAATTTACATTGCAAAAGGATACCGAAATTGAATTTTCGACACATTTTAAATAACATAACTGTACATAGTTCCATGATAAGGTATGACAGAAGCCAATATCATCATTAGAGATCTGACTGCTGATCTGAATGGAAAAAATAAAAACTTGATACATTTTTGCCTCATATTTTTTACCATTTAGTTTCCTTCTAATGTAAGCTTCATATTCACGCACCATAATTCATTAACCTTTTAAAATATTTTTTTTAGAGTGAGTTATCACTTCTGTAATTCTGCGCATCATGTGTTGACTAAGGTCTAGCAAGCCATGTTGACACAGGCCTAGGGCAGTGAGCTTTGGAAGAAAACCTCAAAAAATACCAATGGATGAGGGATTAGAGTGAGAGAAAGAAGAATAATAAGTGGGAAAAGCTAAACAAAGATAAAATATATAAAAAACAATGAAATGTTTATAAAACCATACTTTAGAAATAGATTAATTTCTTGATATCAAAATGAGTCTAAAGTAAATCAGTTCCAACTGGATTGAATCATACTTCTGGAATTAATTAATTTGCTTTTTAACAAGAGGAATTCATTAAACGAAAATGGAAATAATACACTATTGCATTTTTCCAAGTTGTATGTGGTATTTTAAAAAAAGTACTCACAGCATCTCATCTAAAGTCCTGACTCGTGGGTTTAAAGAATATCGGCATGCTATTATACACGCTTCAGAGCTTACGGGTGACTATATATGTCCTGAAAGTTCATTAACCTGAAAAATTAAAAAATGTATTTCTAGTGGGAACAATTTCTGAAAAACTTCAAGAATCAGCACTATTTTTGTCATTCTATCTCAAACAGAAGTATATTTGGCCAACATTTTACTATAATGGTAGATTATTTTATTTACAGAAAACTATAGTCTAAAGTTGAGAACGCCTTCGAGACCGAAATGTCTTTACTAAGCCGCATTTATCAAACTAAGCCACCGGAAACGTCCAGTGATAGACACAGGACACTTCTATTTTTGCATCTTTTTCCTCCCTATTTCAGAGAAGCTCTTTTCTTTGTAAAATCTCTACCAATCCTCTCTACTTCCGCTGGCCTTTCAAATAGAACGTTAAGGTAAGGAAGGAAGGAAACAAAAAAGACGGAGAGGATGAAAGATATTCTCATGTATTAAGGGATGTCGTTCGAAATATAATGGTAAATATTTGAGATGCGACTGAACCCTATACTTATACAAATATTTAAACGGAAGGTGACCTTAAACATTTATGTACAGAGTAAAGGTCACATAAACAATCATCGAGTTAATCTTGCAGTGCCATGGGTGCCTAACATTTTGGAGTGAAGCTCCTCCTCAAAAGGTTAAATTTTCTATGGAAATTTATAAGTCAACTGATACATAAACGTAGTATATAAGTAATATTACTTATCATGATATACAGTTTAATAAACATCTCTTTTCCGATGACAGTAAGATATTCCTAAATTGATCATAAAATTCATATAGATATATGCCTGTCCAAGAGCTCATAATACTTGCAGGCAAATATTACTATTAATAATGCAGAAGGTAATTTAGACCAGATATCAAATTTTATTTTTTTTTCAATGCAATAATTTAACGCATCATACTAAATTGTTATTTTTGGCTCATGTTTAAGCCCTTGAGAGAAAAAAGACTTAAGACGGCGAACCTGATTGAAACTGGCTCTATTTTTTGTATTTTAATTAAATTTTAATTTCTCCATAAACATTAGTCCACTGTAATGAGAGTTTGTATTTTTAAAATATTCAAGTGCACGTTTAATTAAAATAAAAATATTATTATATATATATTTCTTCCGAGAAAAAGACACTCGGATGGTTAACCTCTTTATAGAGAAATCAAGAGATTTCCATAAGAAGTTTATCTCTTGTAGAACTTTTATATAAAACATTGGTTATATCATGAATATGTCATGTTTACAAGATTACTCATCACAAATATACAATTGTGCCTATTCAAGGGAAATCTCTTTAGTTTATTTTACAATGGTGTGGCAATTGACTGAAATTGATGATCCAAGTACCAAGTCAAACTAAATGTTCAATTTATTTTTAACACCTATCCTTATGCCTCAAACACACAGCACACACGAGGAAGTAACTTCAGTCAGAGTAGCAAGAGATTCTAGATAAGCAGTGAGCAATGTTTTCTCAATCATTGATAGCACACAGAAGCAATCTCATGAAACGAAAAATTTATTGAAGATGATGGTTTATATAAATAGAGAAAACCGTTAATCTAGAACTTTTTAAAGACTCACATGGAGAAATGTTCGAGACTCTTTATTTTCATGTTTCTGATGTTTCCATAAATTAGCAATAGCTAAGCAAGTATATGAGTAAGCTAGGTATGTAAAAGATATGATATTAATTTTATCAGTCAAAATGTAATGGTAGCTATACGCATTTTAGCGTATTTGGATCATATCTGCAATGATTAATAATAAATCGTGAATTACAATCATGGCTACTGCAGAAACCATTGATGTGAAATTATAACTGTAACTACCTATACATTAAGATATACTCTTTATTTGATGCTGACTGATTCTAAGAAAATGAAAGAAAAACATTTAAATATAAACAGAAGCAAGTCCCGGAAAAAATACTCTGTTGGAGGTGTGCAAGGAAAAAAAATTAATAAGTAGTAAAGAGCGAACATTTTACAATAATCAGGCCAAACTGATGTTTTTTATCGCTCTTTAAAATAATACCACGGTCAGAAAGAAAATTAATTTCTATTTAGCTCAAGGAAAACTATGGGATCGATATAATGTATTACGAGGAAGGAGGCGTCTTTTTGTCTGTTTAAAAAATATTCAAGTAACGGAAAGAAGAAAGCAAAGCAAAAACGGATAAGAGACTGAGAATCCGTGAAATTATTTGCTCTGGAAACGCAGCGGTGGCATATGATATATAGGAATAAGCTTTCACAAAGAAAAGGCCTTTTATAAAAGAGATTTTGCAAAAATAGATGTTCAAGGAGATCCGAGGACAGCAACACACAAGAGCCCAGAGAAGCAAAAGTGACGGAAGAAGAGTCTGACACGTGGGTGAGTGAAAATGTCGATTTGAGAAGAAATAACCACTGAAGATGGAGCAAACAAAAGAAACGAGGCAGTGGAGGAGTTCTTCGAATAAATGTTATCACGCGATAGGCGTACCAGACTTTTAAAATAAAAGAAATGCATTTGGGACGTTTGAGTAGTGGATTTGGCATTTTATCAACACGTAAACGGAGACAAGCATTTAAGTAATTGTATAATAATTATTTGAGAATAAAAATTAAAGTACATATATTCCGTGAAACTCAATAAACTGCATGTATAAATTAAAGTAATGCGTTTCAACTCATTTTTATTGAGGGCTATGAGGCACGATTTCTTAAAAATAATTACTCCACCTAATAATCTGAGACTTGATTTTTCACCCAATATAATATACTAATAAGAGAAATTATACTTTATTATAAGAATAAGAGTATCTACCCATAACGTATCGTAAATATTATAAATACATTTTTAGCATGCAATACTGATTCAATAATAGCAATAAAACAAAAACAAAATAATGGGGCAGTTTTTTTGCACAGGATGGCGACAAGACTCAGGCGTTAGAGACCGATAGAAGCTTAAAATTGAGAGAAATAGTTTATACAGTCCTATTTTATTCCATCTCACCGATTTTAATGGAATTAACGCAAACATCTAACGTGCACACCAGTTCATGAGAACAGCAGAACACATCTATGATGAACAATCGTGAATACCTATTTTTTTTCTTTCCGAACACGATTCTGAGTTGAATATAGTCCCGACCCTCCTCTGAAACACCCTGTTTCGGACGTAAATTACACCCAAAAACCACGAGGGGAGGCGCGAAAATTACGGGAATCGCGGTGGCGGAGACGTGAAAGAACGTGGCTGGCGGAACAGTGAGAGAGAGGCACAGCAAGGAAGAGCGAAGGTGTCAAAAACGAGGAGAGAGAAGGAGAACCCAGAGATTATAGAGTTTCGAGAAAGGGAGAGATGAAGGAGGAGGTTAGAATGGCAAGGAAAGCAGAAATTGGGCCGTGTGCAAGGGAAGGAGATGTTGGTGGCTCTGCGAAAGGGTGGGCGCGATAGTTGGCGAGGACCCAAGATCTCCTCTGGAGAACTTTGAAAAGGGAGATGAGTTTAAAAGAGAAGAAGTGAAGCTAAGAGGGTGGAGAGGGAGAAGTGGCGGAACAGGGAAAACTGGGATTGTGGGACTTCCAAGGTATGGGAGAAAAAAACGCGGTAGGGTTGGGAAGAGGTGGAAGGGTGGAAAAGGGATAGGAAGTGAGTTTAGGCACTGCTGAAGTTGTCGTAGCAAGCGTAGAGGGCGGAATGAGGGGTGTGAGGTAGGAGGGATCTTTCTCATTGGCCTCCTCGGAGAGAAAGCAGGGGAATGCCCGGCTCCCGCAATCATCGTGAGGTAGGTACCAGCGCATCAATCGACATGAATTCCCACCACTTCTTCACAAATGTCACAAAGCCCACCAAGTTTCACTGAGAATTTCTCCGCAACAATACACCGCAACCAATTTCTCACAGTATAATCTTTTCTTGGGCCCCCACGATACGATATACCTACGCTGGGAGAGAGTAGTTGGGGAAAAAACTTTTATATTTTTGTGAGTTTTGACGTTTTCTTCGAGTGATACCTTACGGTATGTAGGTAAGGTTAAGATTTAAAAGTTACGACGGCGAGAGCGTGAGCTCAAATAGCGTTTACCACCGACGATGGTACGTATTAATCACGGCCAGTACATTAGTAGTCTTGACTGTTAAAAAGTGTAAGTAGACGAATGGTGTACTTCAGAGATATCTTAACACATGCGGCTGAGTTTACTCCACCTTTCTTCTACTGAAATTGTTACTACATAGACGAGATAGGCTGAAAATTTAAAACAATATAGGCTTAAAATTAAAATTGTTTTTGACACTTTGACTGCATATCTGTTTTTCCCAAATTCTTAATTTTCTCAAATTCTTAATAGACCATCTGCACTCCGCATATTTCAAACCCTCGATCTTGCGGTGACAATGGTGTAAATCTGTATTTATTAGAAAGTTTTGGAACTATTAAATCATCCAAAATGCGCGCCAATAGAATTTAAAAAAATGTTATCCCAGAAATGTGTTACCCCATTTTTACCAACCAAATCCCCTTCCTACTATGTACTTAAAATTGACAATAGTTTCATTTTATCCTCAGCAATTTCTCACGTCGAGAGGAATTAGCCAAACTTATTTACTCTTCCACATTGAGTTATCCCTTCAACTCACTTCTTCAACTTTCCCTCCTCATTGTGTAAAACAATTGGAAGTCACATGCATCTGTACAAATATTTTAAGCCTGATGATGACGTGTTAAAACATCGAAACCGGTCAGATCATTAAAACATTGCGTGGAGTATTATCTAGTGTTACTTATTGCAACCTGTCAAAAGTTAACAGAGATCATTTGCTCACATCCACGTTGATAAGTGAAAACGTTCTAAAAGCTACCATCCCCAGGAAAGTGGGTAAATCATAAGTAATGTTGCACGATATATAAACTAAGGCAAATAATATGGAAATGGGTTTAATTTTTACTGATGTATTTTTAATAGAGGTAATCTACCAGAAAAAGGTAAATTAAGATATAATTAGAAATACATTTACTTGTTTACAGCTGAAGGTTATGAACTCCATGCACAATTTTAATCCATCGCTCGGCATACATCCTACCTGCCCATCCTATTTCTATTCCCTAATCTAAAGCCTATTTATCTTTCCCTCTTTTTCTGATATTTTCCTCTCTCTTTCCCTCCCCGGATTACCCATCATCCTCCCCTAGATCACGGTCTTCCACATCCCTTTGCCCATCATTACCTGTTCCAGCCAACTACTTTGCCCAGTCGTAATTTCCTCCAGGATGTTCCTCTCCTCACCCACCACTTCAAGCATTTCCCCATTCGCCGTCCTTTCCGTGCGTCACACCTTATTCCCTTCTCTTCCACACCCACATCCTCCCATCCCTAGCGCCTTTAACATATTCTCCTTTCTCAGAGTCACCCCATCTTCTTCACTTTCGTATTTATTCTAGTTTTTCCTCCTCTCGATTCACTTGCAAACTTGTATTTCAAGTGCCTACTACCCTCAGTTTGCTGAAGAGGGCCACCTTGGGGCCAAAATACGCGTATCCAACACACACCTGCTTTCGTTTTTTCCTGCCTTTTTGTCGTTCTTTGACTACGCTCATTTTAAGCTTGATTCTCCCACATATTGGGCCTCTTTTTTGTAGGTTAGTGAGTGAATTTCTGAGTGCTTGTGAAACGTTTGTGGTCATAACCAAATCATCCTTAGTGGGGTACCATCAGCCATGCAGAAGGATCCCAATTTGGGTTGAGCGCATGTGTGTATGTTGTTGTGTCACTGGCGAAGAAGTAACATTCCCGTAAACCAACACACAGAAGGGTTTTCTGGTTGAGAGGTTGTGCTTGGTCACTGGCATGGAATCGCCCTTTTTTCCGCAAACCAACATGGCAATTGTTGTGTACTTTTGACGAGTAGTGCCAATTGATTACGGCCATTGGAGATTTTTTAAAACTTGTTACATTAGGAGGTTGAGCTTAAGTTCCCTAGATGTTAAAATTAGCGTTAAACTCTTCGCCAATCATATCTTTACATTCTTACTAAGTAGAGAAAAATGTTATTCATTTGAAAGAAAATATTTTTAAAATTTTAAAACACCAATGCGTTGTTAAATATTTTTTTCCCATTTTGGATAATTTTTTCATTATTCACTTGGTCACGGCAAATTCCTTTAAGGTTCATACACTAAAGGTTGCGGGCGACTTTATATGTGTTTAATGGTCAGAGCAAGGCGATTGTTGTGTTTTCAGATACGGTCATATTTGTAGCTATTTGTGGAGTCCTGATACATTCAGGTACATCCTAATGACAATATACGTCCAGGGTTTAGAAATGGTGCCGGTGAGGCTAAGTGCCACCAAACTAAACAGCATTTAATTACTGACGTTGTCTTACTGGCAGGTATAAATAAAGCGTATTCAATAAGATTTAGCAATTTTTCCGACACACGTACTGTGTGGAATAGATAACCAGGGACACAATTTACTTTAACAAGTGGGAAGAATCTTAAATGTAGGCTTTACATTGCTTTGAATGTAATAACAGCATTATAATTTTGTTGCAATTGTAAAGAATGATTCGTTTTACGATTGCTCCCATGAACTAAGCTACAACGGCTTTCACACATCAAATATATTTTGCTCATCCTTCCAAGGCCATCAAAAGTAGTCGTTTACTGTTAAATGGCTTCAAATGGCAAGGCTACATGATAAGGTTAAAACCAATTTCACTTCTCAAGGTTAGGTACTGCAAAGAGGCCAAATTAGGAAGAGCATATTTTGAAGGGCTATGAATTTTATTTCTCCCTTCAGGAATTATTGCCCTTCTAAAAACCATCAGTCACGGAGAAGAGTCCTGCAATTAAAAGAGGAAATCCTTCATGAGAATAGATAAGAAAAAAACCAAGAGAATGGAGTAAAGCGCCACCAGATGTTAAAGTAATTATTTCCGTAAATGAATTCGCTGCATTACAAATTTTGTGCTGTTGTATTTCGACCTGTTTAAATAGTAAATACATTATTATGACATGTGTAACAGTAAATATATACAAATAAATTATAAAATACGTACTTTTATACTGCTTAAATTGAAATGCTTTAAATGCTAGGAGGGTACTTCAAAATGTTAACTTATTGATCATACTTTTTGTAATAGATAAGTTCCTAATCCATGCATAAAGATTAATACAGCTCTGATTGAATTACTTGGTCTTCAGTTTTCAATCAAATTACGGTAAACTATTCCAAGTTAAGACATTAGATAAATATGACCACAAACGCAACCGCGTGTTTTCGTAAGATGGGAACCCGACGTCATGCAGTAATTAAGCAACGGTCTGAAATATCGCCAACTGTTTTGCGCCATTACGCGAGGCCTAAATCAAGGCAATTCCGGCAATTTCGGAAGGATTCGTAGAAGTGAATGGAAACAGACCCGTGTTTTGACAGGGAATGACCAAATGCGTCTAGGCACATCGATTTCTGTCTAGGTTAAATGATGTCAGTGTCTTTGGAGTGCTAACTCCTTTCATCTGAATAGAAGGAAAGGGACAGGAATTGAATAACTTTGTTTACCGGGACACGGCGGAGATTACAAATCATAGGAAATATCACACCATGCATCCACTACCAATTACTAAGTGTCTTTGCCAAGGCCAAGAACTAATTAGGTAAATTTAACTTTTTTTACCGTTCCTTGAAATGACGATGAAAGTACACTTTTTAGACACTTTCCCAAAGATACCAATGGGTGAAACCATGTGGTAAATTAGGCTATTTCATCAAAAAATTAATAATTCGTAGGAACTCTGCAGAAATATCATGTCCCTCTAAATGGATTTAGTGTTCTCTTAGGATACAGCAAAATAATATAGTGCATATTTTTTTTACTTTAGATCAGATTTCTGAAACTAATACACTAATTAACTGAACTTTTTAAATAAGCTTATAACATATGAGTTGTTAAGGAGAGTACACAACTAATTTAACGAAATTATGAGTGAATCTTCATTAAGAATAGACGACATAAAGCCATTTTGAATATAAAAATAGGGGAAAACGGCGAAATAAGAGCGGCAATAATCATAATGAGTACCATTATTAATGGGAATGAGAGTAAAAAAAAACATAATAATCAAATAGAGGCATTATGTAAACTATAGAGTGACAAAGATTCAATTAACTCGATGATAAAACGAGGAAATAATAATGATTCCGCGAGCCAGGGAACACGGCAAAGGCCAGGACAGCTTATGCACGGAAATCACCTGAGTTTTATGATTGCAAGAGGTACAAAAAGCCAAGGTATGATTGCGAGAGGTATGAGAGGAACAAATTATGCGTAACAAACGGTGATGAAACATCCACATTAGGAATTATTTAAACTACATTATAGGTAACAATCTAAAAACAATTAAAGTAATGATTTCCGACATAAATGTAGCTTAACAAATAAACAACCATATGAACTAGGGGTGGTCTGATTAAATATCTATTAGTTGGAGAAACTATAGCTACGATAAAACATATGAAGTTATTTTTTAAATTAGTATTTGTTTTTGGGTGCATATTATGTACCCAAAGACAAATATTTAGCTGCTAGATTTATTATTAGTATTTTCATATATTTAACCATAGCTATAGTTTCTCCAACTCTTATAAATATATAAATATTTAATCGGACAACTAGTAATGTATTTAAAAAATGCAAATTTGCATATAAAGGTGAGTAAAGTGAATCAATTTAACTGGTAATAGTGATTTATATATTTCAGAAATTAATTATAATTATTTTTTGGCGTAATAAACACAAGAAATATTTGTTGAATAGTTTGGTGTCCGGAATCTTTGGTGATAAACACTACCCATAGTAGCATCTTATGACCATGCTCAGGCAATACATAGGAGAAACATGCAAGCATATTTTATGAAAGTAATTAGCTACCTGTAAAAGTAATTTTTTCGTTAATCCAGTCTTTTAAGCTGTAAACGGATTCCATCTCAATTTTCAAAGGATACTTTCCATCAAAGCTCATCTTCAAACGTCGACTCAGGAGATTCCGAGACTATCCAAGCTTGCTTTACTAGTTCATTGCACATAATAGTGGAGTATTCATTACAAAAGAGGAGATATTCCGCAAAAAAAAACAAAACAAGGACGTACAGCATTTCTCTTTTCCTAGGGATTAATAATGGTAGGGAAAGGAGCGATAGAGAGAGAATTTAGGTCGAGGTAGACATGAGAAGGGTCTTATCGTGAAGTGTGTGATTGGTGGACCATGAACGTGGCGTCGGGACAGATTGCCTAAAGAACATCAAGCAACAATCTCGTGTGTAGAACTTCATTGTGACTACAAACCGCTTTGCTGAAGGAAAATATGTGCAATTTAAAAAAGAAGAGGAGATAATGTATGTCTTTTCCCGCACCTGACTCTCAATGAATGGAGGTACTTACGATAGAGCTTAAGAGTAAACACGCACCTGAATACTTGTAAAAATGGATAACTTATCTCGGAATTTTAGTTCTCGTGATTGTGTAAACAGTGTGCGTAGCAAATAATGTAGCTAATTCAATAAAGCAATGCTATGGATTGCAATAGTCAGCATCGAAAAAGTTATTGGCTCTAAAATAGTAAAAAATAAACATGATCATAAAAATTACAGACCCCTAGATTATTACAAGTACAGCCCATTTCCATATCAAGCAAAGATGGCAGATTTGAAACGTATCAATCATCCTAAGGCCATTGTCAGATATCCAAAAAACACGGACACTTAAAACCAACGGAAGTCATAAAGAAAGTGGTTGACAAAAGACAGCCAAAGATTTTCTACGAGCCAAAATAATTTGGAAATTATTCAAAATTCAACTTTGAGTAGTTTTCGTTTTTTTTTAATTATGACACACAGTAATTTCTTTCCCATGGACGTGATGAAATTCCTTTCCCACGTGATGGATGAGCATACGTAATCCAGAAACCGCTAGAGCATGAATGTAGGAAGCAGTGACAATTTATACAGATGTGGCAACCCCTGCTTGATAGATCAATGGATATGAGCCAGGTGAAAGGCAGTGCACGTGATTGTGTCACATAAAATGATACCGATGGGAACGATAATGGAGATGCCCTTTCAAATATTATACTCCCAGGTAAATTCGGAATCAACTATGGAGACATTTGGATTACAGCTTTACTATGACTAAACATTTCAGGTAATTGGTACTCGTAAGTTTGTTTTTTAACTGCGGGCGAAATATACGAATCCCAAACAATTATTTTTTTCATTTTAACCAAACGTGGACGCCATTGATGATCTTATGCCAAATATCATTTAAGGCAAGCCAATGATTGAGATGGCACTTAAGGAAAAACCCCGTTAGGTAAAAACTGCTGAAAAATGAAACTTTGAGTACCATGTTGAAATTCAATCTATAAAGTATCAGTGGAAAGAAATTTTATCTTCATAAATATAAGTTATGAAATGTTTGGGGTTAGGTAAAAGAAAGTTATATTTTAAAATGAAATTTTGGACCTCAGTAGAATATAGTGTAGTGCATGTTAGTAATAGCTAAACCCCTGCCACACACTCATGAGTTGGCTTGCAGGATATTATGTAGATGTAGATGAATACATAAAATGATCAAAATATAGGGGGTGGGTGAATGAAAGTTAAGGGGTTATGTAAGTGTCTCTTCAGGAATGACCGACTTCATATTCAAATTATTCCAAAAAATAAAAACGAGGCAAATTCAACTCACCAAACCTCCATAGATTCTTAGTAATTTGATAATGATTTGAATATTTTAAATTACAGATAACAGAAAAATGCTAGAGTTCAATAAAAATTGAGCTAGATAACACAAGTTGAAAAAACAAGAAAGAATGGGCTTACCTATACATTTTCAGAGGATGATATCTCTTTTGCCATAGCTTTCGATAGTTATATGTTAGATTTTTAATTAAAACAGTACATTTTCGGTAGCGTAAGAGGAAAAGTAACTTCACTTATTCATATTGGGTCCAACAGTCTTATAAGATGAAAATATTTTAACATGCTTTAAAAAATAAAATGTATTATTACGATGATTTTTTTCCTTATTATGGTGAATAGCATTTAACCTACTAATCAATGATAGTTGTAACGAAGAAGAAATAGCAGCATTGCGCTTGGAGAAAAATCAGAACCTACAAGCATGAATCATACTTAAGGCATGAAGAACTGGAACAAACAAAGCCATCATGCAGTACAGAACTTGCACTATGCCATCAAAGTTATTCCATTATAGTTCAAAGGTTTAGGACATTTTCCAATGCCTGATACTCCAAGTTATTCACGAAGATGAGAAACCGAAGCCACAATCTACTCACTTGTTGACTGCGGCAACGGATGCAGATAATCTGCAACTTCGGATTATATGATACTCTGCAGTAGCTCAGCGGTAACTCGTTTACTCGGAGCAATAACAAATGACGGGAAAAAACGTTGCAGGTCGCTTCTCGGGTCTACGAGTTTAAAGTCCATAAATAACGCTCAGTGAGGAATCTTCCTTTCTCTTAAAAAAAGATGGGACGGAAAAAAATCACGAAATAAGTGCTCGATAAAAGCAGTAAACACAGCAACCATGGACGTTGAAGATATATGACTCACGATCAGACACCAAGTTAACCCCGCGCTAAATAAAATGAAACAAAGGGAGGACAATATAAATGAGTTCGTGGATTAGAATAAAATGATTCTCCGGCGGCCTTCGTGCGAAAATCAATCGCCCGAAGCATTCACATGACGTTGGGAATTGTGAAGGGCCCTTCGCCCACACGGTCCACGCCCATCGTGAAAGAATAGCGAAGCGTAATGAAAACGCATGCACAAGACGTCAAGTTTAAATGGAGGCATGTTTCATCCTCAATTCACGGTCGCTTTGAAAAAAAAATGGACGATAAACCTTTCGTGGAAAAGCCTCTCATCCGTTCATATCGGGACGCTTTCTGCAATACCACTGCGGTTTTGTAAATACAATAGCCCATTGACACATCCATTAATTATTATACAACTCGGAAAATTGAGAGGAAAAGTTGACGGCCGAACAGGATTTTCACCAAAACTGTTGGGGTTAACGCATTGGCAGAATCCGAGGACGTGCTGAAAAGGTGAGAGTTTGCTGAACTAATAGGGCAGAGGATTGAGCAATAAAAGTCTGAAAATATGAAGAAACTACTATGGGAAAATATAAGTCAGATAGAGTGGAGGAAATTTTTAGACCTAGAATGATCAATTATCAAGCAATTAAACCATTTAAAAACATAGCACAACATTAAGACATTTTGTTAGCATGCAGTTTACCTTTTCACTCTCTCTTTCTCTCTATTCCAATTAAATTTTTCTATTTCCTCCTATTATTACCATAGTACTAACACCCCGCGCCAATTGTCCCTGTGACAGATTGAAAAATAATAAATACCTAGGTATAAAAATTTCTTATTGATAAAGGATTTGGCACATATTTTATCATTTTGTGTTTTTTTTCATGATTCCTTGCCGTTCCGTTCATGTTTTTCCGTGATCAAAAATTGAGACAGCATATAAATTAATTTTTTTAACCTACCAATCTCAATATTTACTAGGGTTATGACGTATTATATAAGCATGATTATCTGCTTGGGGTCAGAATGACAACATAGTGTCGTGTTATTTTCTAAAAGTATATCTTCCTTCTTTCTTCGTTTTTTGAGTTTCTATAGCTGTAGTTATGCAGATGACCAAGTTACAGTTACAATTTGTGGTAATAAATACTGATTTTAAAAATTGAAATTTTCTTTCAGTCTACGAAGGAATTACATTTTTCTTTGCCGTAACTCGGTCCAATTTACTAAACAAAATGGCACCATAAAATTATTGAAATTGAAATTTTAACGAAGTTGCTTTTAAATATACAAATAGGTTATACATGAAGTTTTGAATAATTAATAAATTTAAACATTCCGTCATTTACCAAATAACGAAATGCTTGCAAAATGAAACTATAAAATGTCATTATAGGTAGAGGGAGTTACGATGCCAAACATGGTATTTATGTTAGCAAAGCTACAATTTAGGAAATAAGAACACATTAGCAACAAGTAGCATGAGCACTCAGACTGGCACCCTTGCTAAGCAATGCAAAAACCATCAAATTTAAGCCGGAAGATTCAAATTACCGATGACACAACACTGGCTGGTTTGCAAAATTGAAAGGACGTCAATTCAGCAGGGAGATTTTCCAGGTGAATGTCTGAAGACCATGTAGTCAACTTTATCATTTCAATCCCTTCAAATAATCGCAGTGGAATGGGAAGATGAGAACCGTGTTTGATTGAGAGCTGTTACGATCTGCCGGACCAGATAGGAAAGTTTATATTTGAGTGCGATGGAAAGCTAAGGATTGGCTGGGTGAGCTAACCAAGGGGGTTATTTTGTAATCTAAGTTAGGTGAGAATACGTCATAAAATATGTAAATTACATAATTTTTCGTAGTTCAACTCCGCCACCTAGGCGGCGCGGCGTGACCATATTCGTCTCTCAAATGGTGAACTGCCGGTCTATTTATTTGATTCACCCGCTCTTTCGACACTTGATCCGTCATATTTGGCTCCGCATTTTATTAGTTCCATCTCACCTGTCGTTAGGAACGTGAAATGGAGCCACCATCGGACATTGGCCGATCGTGAGCCGATCATTAAGAGAGCGAAACGGATCTCCCGCCTTCCCGCAAAGATTCATTAAAAAGGTGAGATTACAAAATAACCCCCCAGGTGTCAAAGTGGACGGCCGTAAGATTCATTTTGTCTCCGTCCGAATTTGCCACTAGAAAAACTCTCAATTCAGTGTCTGTGGCAAAATATGAAGATCCATCATGGAAAATTCTTTATTCAGAATTTCGTGGTAGCCTAGATTATTTCGATGTTTTGGCAACATTTTCTACCATACTACTCGCTTCTCCTCAGGAACAGTAGACAATACGGCTTAAACATTTATTCTTTCAAGCTTCCTACTTCCTTTCGGCATCCCAAATTATACCGTTGAAATTTGCCTCACAAATTATTTGATAGATTTACGATTCGTCCCAGTAAGCGACGCCGCAACGTCTTAATTTGTTTTACGGCGCAGTTTGAAAAAATACAGATTCAATCCACGAGATAGCATTACTGTAGTGGAAAATGGCAATTTCCGCTTGCACGATTGTTCAACTGGTCAGCGCGATACGGTCTTTAAGGTGTATGTATATACGCAACTTGCACTGCACTTCTAAAATTCACATGCTTGTAAACTCGTCAAAAAAAGGTATTTGTGTAGCAGCCGACAAGATAAAGACCGCACATCATATAGGATCAGGGAAAATTTAATTAAATTCATGATTTACCTCACAAAAACACTCGTGGACTCGGGAGCTGGTGAAGAAGAGTATTAAAAGTAAACATATGAGAAAAGCACCAAGCTGATTATTTTCCTAGGAATTCAACCTCAATATTGTGTCAACATAGGTATCGAAGACCATAACGGAACGGGCCTCTCAGCCCAGTAATTGCCATGCAGATAATTAATCTTCATCCAGAGTTGGTCTGAAGTAAATAAGCTTCTAAAATGCGAAATTTCTCAGATTCATACTTCTTAAACCACATTTCACAGTAGCACTGTTCAGTACTGCAATATTATTAGAGAAGAGTATTTGCTCGTAGGATACAACACACAGTTGCATATTTTTTACATTTAATAACAGGACTCTTTCATTAGAACAAGAACAATAAAGGCATACATTGGCACATCAAAGATGGCTACTCTACATTGCCCAAATTAAAGGCAAATTCCGTTTTTTTATTATAATCTCCAATCAGACACATATAATTTACATATTCTGGTTATCGAAAAATGCCGCAAGTATTTCAGCATGGTGAAAACTGTTGGAATCCCCCATTTATTTCCATATTCGCCATTCGTGATTATGATACTTAAGATAATTATACATTTTATAGTCCTAACACGCAGACATTAAAGCGGAATTGGCCTGATAAAGGAAAATTTTAAAGGATATCAGTTAAAATAAAATCGCATGATTTCAGACAGTTTGATACTTTTATCTGCCATGTAATCAAAAATTCTTTTGCCATTACTGTTCTTATAAATGATGTTATGATATTCGCGGCAGGAAATCCGTATCATAAATTAGAAAGTTGGGAATTCGGAGATATTTTTACAATAAAATAATAATGCCCATTAACTGCAAATGCAATCTAAAATGTGATTAAAATCTTGAATTGATGAATTTAAAATACAGATACAAACACTTATTCTTTATTTAAGACAACTCCCAATAATCCTTTGCATTTTGACCATAAATAATAATTTTTAAGTAGTATTGTGTATAAGTCAACGTTTTAAAAATCAATATGTCATAGGTAGCAGTCAGATGTTTTCGACAATTTTTATTTAACAATTAAAGCAAATCTTTTGGCTTCATTGGGTTTTCTTCTTTTATCTTTTTCCGTTTTTCATTTTATTTAATTATCTTTATAAATGCATTACAAATAAATTGTTTCCATTGCAAAAAGTTAGTGCTGTCACTATGTTTAATTCTTTGATGGTGTACCTAAGATTGATTGGAAATTGAAGACATTTATATAATCTATATTCAAAATACGTAATGATTAGTTGTTATGGACAATTTTTTAGTAATATTCAATATTTTAACTATTATTATTATTAAATATAAAAAAATTAATGTTTTAAAATTATTAGTTTTACCTATTATTTATTTTCCTGGCGTTTTTGTTGCTAACTACAGTTTTAGCACTGAAGACTTCAAATAAATATGACGAAACGTTGGCAACGTTGACCCACACTCAATTATTATAATTCATATAGCTTAATTATAATATACAAGGAAATTAAAAATATAATATGATGGTCAAAGAAGCTCAAGAATTCAATAAAAGGCTTCCACTGAAGCTTATAGCTTACAAATAAAAGAAATAATCGTGGAAGAAATAGAAAAGACCGCGGGACCGCGATACTCATATCAATCAGAACTAAAGAGAAGCATTTTCTACATTAAACATATGTTCTTCGAAATCAAACATCATTCCTTGCTCATGAAAACGGAGATTAGACTGCGAAAAAATCTTCCTCCCAGAATTCATTCGGAAGAAAACGAAAAATGGAAAACGTGTACATTGAAGGAGTTTCTCTGTCCAGTACACTGGCCGAAATAAGCATAAAATTTCCAGAAATAAAAAGAAATAAGAATAAAAAATGGAAAGGGAGAGAGAGAGAGATGATGATGGAGACTTCTTCTGTGTGAGAGGGAAAGACGGCCATTGAGAGAAGTGAGGACCCAGAGGGAGGCAGGCGTTGGCTGCAAATGAAAATTCCGGGGGAGAAAAAAAAATAACTGCCCAAGGGAGATAAGAGTGGAGAAGTCGAAAGGGGAGAAAGAATGGGGATACGGTAGTTGGGAGAGGAACGAGGCTGAAGTTTGGGAATTAGACGGCGGGTTGAAGACATAAAGAACGAGAAACGGCCCAGCACGTGGAAACGGAGAGCGTTAAAGATATAACATGTGTTATTGGAGGACTGCGGATGGAGAGAACGTCGGTGCAATAAAAACAGGAAAGTGAGATGAAGGGTTAAGAGCAGTGATAAGGCGGCAAGGGGTTGAGAATCTCGGGAGTCTCTTCAGAGATCTTTACTTAGACCACGTGGACGTTATCACATTCCCGAATTCAATTGACGCACGTAAAAATCGACCAAAAACGGCTGGTTTTTTAAGTGCGGTAATTTATTTTTCACTATCGATTATCATTCGGAATGAAAACTATTTGTAATGCATCAGCAATTTCAGTATAATTACTGGGAAAAAGTTGAAGGAGCCTTTGATTTACACTGACAATGGTATTCACCAAACACGGTGAAATTCGCCATGAAAAAATCAATTGATTTTTTCATGGCGAATTTCACCGTGTTTGGTGAATAACTTCGGATCCGTGCGGGTGACTGCGAACCACATCATTTGTGTAAATTCAATGATTGTAAACCTGACAATAGTCTCTTATGAAAAAGCGAAACTTCGGTCTCGCTGTTTTGAAGGAATAGCACAAATGTCAAGTTCGGAAATAATTTCATATAATGTTTTTAAGCAACTCCATTTTCTCTTGGTCAAGTACTTTCAGATAAAATCGACAAAATATACCTTATACAAGATTCTCAGCAGCAGTTCACTTAAAGTTATTTTCTTTCGCAAAGTCACCTTCACACTAAACACAACTGCTCTACGATTAAACATAAGGCAACACGAAGGATTTAAAATCATTCTTAAGTTTCGCTTCCTTGTGAAGAAATTCTTTAAAAAAATAGATTTTTTCTCAACAATCTATTGATTACATTTATCGGTATACATTTCCAAATTTATAAATTCTATGCTTCGAAAAAATTGAAAATTATATTATATCTCTGTGGTTACCTATGGTGGTGATTTTGAACTGAAGTACGATTTATTTTCCAATGTTTCCCATACGCTTGCCAATACAGTCGGTCAACGTAAAATATAATACCTTTATGTCAAGTATTGTAATCCTCCTCGACGCCAATCAAATCAGATAAACCCAACATTAGGAAAACGCTCGATATTTTTTTTATCCATTGACGATATATTTAAATTTTACGACTGATTTATAAAACAATATAACTAAAGCAATGAGAGAGCTTCTTTTGGAATTATGTATATAATCACCAGCATTAGATATTGGTAAAGGACCACGATACAGCCGATGAATATCATTTGTCCATGGTAGGATATGGTATATGCCACTAACATATGAACACCTAAACCAAATATTTGATCTTTATTCAGGAATCACGGAGATTTTTTTTAACGTGCCTAGAGGTATCCTTCACTTTCCTTCATATTGGGTGGGATGGATGCTATAATATCATATAATAAAGTAGGACAGGAATTGTGAAAGATGGAGTGAGGAGACGGGAAGAAAAAGGGGTGTTATGGATGGCAATGGGAGCTAACTGGATCGACAATGGAGTTATATGTCGTCGAAGACCTTCGAAGATGGAGTGAATAGGGGAAAGTAGGACGAAAGAAATAACCCATATTAATCGCCGCGGGGACGAACGGCTTGGGAGGAAAGAAATATATAGGACAGGAGCAGGGCGAAAAGGGCCTTAAAAACCGGCGATAAAAGTCGTGGAGTGATCGTAGAACATCTTGAATGGGACCAAGGGATAAATCACCGTGAAAACAGTGAGGGCGGGATCTTATATATATATATTTTTTTTATCCCTGGCGGGTGCTTAGAAAATTTCAACTCGGTCGAAATGGACCGAGAAAATGGCATCCGAAATTTCTCGACAAGCATTGCGTTTTGTTAGACACGCGACAAAGACCTTATGCGTGTAAGAACGTCTGGCCTTGAAGAAAACCCCACGAGTAACCCAGGTTATTTTTATTTTCTCGCGGAATTATTACGAAAAAAGAGTAAATAAATGAAATGGCAACGAGTCATGATGTGAAAATACTGTGCTAAAGATATCGCAGTCGCTCAGAACGTTATAAAGTGGAAGATAAAAGTGTTTACCGAGAAAAAAAGGGTAAAAACTGAATTGGATACGTCATAATGTTTTTATTTGCGTCACAATATCCGTTTTGGAGAACATTTATTTTCCAAAACGAAATCCAACCGCTCTCTTAAGTTTGATTTTGGTGAGACCTTGAAATAATGACTCAGTTTATAAGAAAAGAAACGTCGTTGAGTCATATATTTTGCAGTAAAAATATTCTGATTTCATCTCATGATACCGCAGGAACAACTCCTTAAGACCAGACTTTTTTAGCATTTCAAAACACAGTCACCGAAACATTTTTTCATTTATGTTAGCAATGCATGACAAACGAGGAGCGGTTTGCAGATGTCATGTACGGGGAAACAGAAGCTTCAAATATACTTTTTATACCAATTTGTTTTTTTTGTTAGATAAAAAAATGTATAATTAAAAAATAAGTAAAATCCTTATCTTTCAAGTATCATACGTCCAAGTAAATTCATCGCAAAAGCCAAGTTATTGAAGTTGTCTTATAACCTTCTGTAAGCCCAACATTTCATTAATATCTAACTGTAAACTATGTAACCCCAGAATAATTATAATGCTCTACAAACCGTATACATACATTTAATCAATATAATTTTGCTACGCTATGTCATTTAGAAAACGGCATTACGGAAAAAGGTCAAACAGCATCTTGTTAGATGGCATTTTGGTTGCCTATGATTTTAAAATCCGTCTTTTATAAAAAGGAAGTTTATATTAAGAGCTTATGTAAGACTAGATATTTAACAAACTTGAAACAATTACATGGAAATAGAGAGGTTAACACTATTGGGTTACAAGGTTTTTATTCAAGAAATTATTTGCATATCCATCAGCTCAAAATGACTTTTGAAAAAAGATTCCGCGAGGGGTGAGCAATAGCCCAAATGGTATGTAAGGAGTCTTCTCGAGCGTGGCAATTGGTTAGGCTTTTCATAGCCGACGTTTCGATAGACAAGTCGCTCATCTTCCTCAGGGCAAAACTCATTTTCAACTCAGAAGACTTCATTCATACCATCCACCAGGAAAGGTGGCTTATCAGGAAAACAGTATTATAAAATAGATCATCAGATCAACAGATGGCTTTAACATCTTAAATATGCAGCAAAAACTTAATTTTTGTCAGAAAAATGTTTGATATTAAATGAAAGAGAACATAGCCATACTTAGGGAACTTAAATATATTAAAAGTAATATAGGGAAAAAGAGTCTCACACGGAAAAGTGTTTTTATAACAAATATACACGCTATGATATTATTTTTCAGGCAATTTAAATAGAGTAGATGCTTAAAATTAAATAAGCATTCTAATTTAATAAGTTCACACTCTATGAGCCAAGAGTTTCAAAAAATCGATGGACTCGTCGCAAAAGCGTATTTAATATTATAAAGACATAAAGTAGGTACATAGAGTAAGTTATATGCTTACTCTATGGTAGGTAGTATTGGAGTAGTATAAATTTTATACTGTAATTTCCTGCGCGCAGATCTTTCACCGAGGACAAAGTTAAGAGAAATTTTTCAAAAATAGTCTGCGAATAAATCTAAATTATGGAAAAAGAATTCGTCCAGGTGAAATATTCATTCAGGGAAAATGTACGAGGAAGAATATATATCTTGGTTTTCACACAAGAAAATTCTATATCAGACGTATTACATCGTGTTATTTTACTGCTAAAATTAAGAATGTATTACTCAGCCAACATCACACAGAAGATTATTTGGTGGTGAACAAGACTTGAGCCGTTTTAAAAAAGTGATAAGCAAGACGAACACGCGTGTAAAATGATTCAATTTTCTCTCCACCAATTGCTGTCACAAACTTAACGGCGGGCAATATTACAAACAAATATTTAATATTTCATCATTTACGTTTTCCTTGCCCCTAGACCTTCAAAACCCCTGTGCGGATTATAAATTGGTTTTGAATAAATTAAAATAAAAAATAATCATTAGCTTTCCTCCTTGTGTGGATTAGAAAGTTCGAATCTCACGGCAATATTAACAATGCACTAATAACCCAAAAATCATGAAATAATGTCTATACCCGTAGATAAATCGTTTAAAGGGAGAGTATTCCGAAATTTGCATAAAACTAAAAACTGAGAGGATAGAATTCCAAACGAAAATTAAATTTCAAGGAATTCATTGAATCTATTCAGGAAGAAATGTCAGGTTTTGGGATAATTCTGAAGACGATGGCAGGCTTTGCCTTCGAAGAGTCAGAGCTGAACGACAACGCTACCCGGTGGGACACCTAAGCTCTCTTCATCGAATCCACTCACCTGGAAAACTTGAGACCTTTCATTAATTTTTCCTAACTTTTAACCTATTGCTGAAATAAATATTGGCGTAAGAAATGGTTCTCTGGTTTCAGAAAGGGTTGGGGAACACTCCAATTCCACATGAAAAGTTCACTGTGGAACTTAATGTGGAAGTGTTGTTTTCTTTCTCCAATCCTTCCCCAGACAAATATTGGCCATGATCATTTATTTTTTTATTTGAATATTCAACCCAATTTATATGCATCATGGAGGTGATTTTCATTAAATTATATTACATAATAACAAATTATAAGATCACATGGAAAGTAATATTAATATATAAAAAAACTATTAAAATATTCTCGCATATAGCAAGCCAATTAAATAATTATGGAAATAACCTGGATGATGAAGATATCATCAAGATATCAAGTAAGAATTGAATGATCTACTATTATTAACTTCCATAAGTATTGAATTAGTTATTTGTTCATCGAATTCTCAAAATTATATGGTGATAGTGGAAATGGTATAAAAATGGCAAAACCTATATGTTAATTGAATTTACTAGACAAATTCACTAGCATATTTGACGATTATATTTTTAACGCTAGATCTCTACCTATTAATGGACGAAATTCATATAAGAAAAATGTCATATGTGCCAAGTAAATAGGCATAGGCGCCACCGAAGGTCTTGAAAACATCATTTATGAATTTAACAAAATTTGAAGTATTTTTTATCGACAGAAAATTTTTAAAACTTCTAGATTATTAATTTTTTTGGAATCATGTTAAAAACTCCAAGTTTGTATTCCCTTTAGAAAAACTATTAATTATGTTGGTCACTAATTTACTGTGGTAATATATTAAATCTTTATTTCCGGTGTGGCACACACATATATCGGCTACCGACCAGCGGCCATGAATATTCAATAAAAATATGTAAAGTTAGAAGTAATTGATTGCCTATAATATTGATAAGTATTTGAGTAAGTACACCAATAGTTTTCAAGGCAAGCAGTAAACTGACTCCTTCAGAAACACATGATGGGTATAATAATAATAAAAACATGTAAGTAACCCTATGATAATTTGCCCTTACTTTTCGGAGAATTACGGGTTAAATGAGAAAATTTAGACTTTCGAAAAATGAAGGAAGAATTCAACGCCTGCATAAGTACACCATTTGTGCAGAAAAAAACTAAATTTTTTCACAAGAAAAATAATATTTTCCAATTGCAAATACCAATGGAGTATTAACTATCAGTTTAACCTGACTGAACAACTGAAATTACTTGTCCGTTAACATGACAGGAAAAACATTAAATCAGAGTTTACGAGTGGTAATTAATCCAAAGTGGTAATAAGCTGCTGCAAATAGAGGTAGATGTGAGAGAGAATACAAAGTTTTGAGTTCGCAATCCTCTGAGCGATAAGAGTGAAAATTTACGTCATAACATGGTCGTGAACGTATAACCATATTTACTCCACTACAGTTTTCCAAAGTTCAGATTCTTAAATAATAAATGTATTTAAAAATACTTCAATGATAATCCTGGGTTAAAAATATGTTTTGCAATTATGTAATCCACCATTAATTAATTATAAATACGCTTGAATAAAAAGATATTCCCCGTTCCATATTCACCACCTTAAAATAAATAAACACAATGAAGTTCACATCTAGATACTACTGGCAGATGAATATCGTTTTTCTCCATTTCAGAAACATTAGCCAGCATATTTGTAAAATTTCCAATAAAGGTTATAAAAATAACTATTTATTAATAGCATGGCTTTGTGGATTAAATAAGCATGCAACAGAAAAATACAAGAAGATGGAAACTGGTCTCACGAATTGTTTTTTTTATTTTGTGACAATCTTTTTATTAAAAAAGTCAATTCCTCTTTCCAAATTAGCCATCATAAAAAATTGATGATTTTTTCATTTTTTGCTCATCACATTTCAAATGGACTAAAAACTATTTATTATGTTTCCTATAGCATTGATAATTCTACAAAAAATACTAATTTATGGTCAAAGTATTTTGTACCTGATAAAATAATTACACCAGGCTTCCTTTCGCCTTGACTATAGGTAATCCTTAGTATTCCAAGTTCAATTTTTGAGGTAAAAGCATCTGTTTTTTGGAACGGAATTCATGAAAAAAGTTAACGCTGGATTAAGGGGGATTAATGTGCCGATCGGTGAAGATTGTGTATGACGAGCAGAGAGACGACAGATGAAGCCGTTGGTGCTGAATTTTGTAGCCGAAGCAGTGTACCTACAGGTGATGGTGCATATGAAATTATTTTTCTGTACAGATATAGGGTAAGTCCGGGAGAGATGGCCCCACTTTTTTTAAGTGTTCATATTTTTGTTAATTATGGTATAATCGGTTCAATCGTTTGTTTACCTATAATATCATAGATAACGTTATTAGTACTTATTGCATAAGAAATAAGTGAAATTTAAATGGAAAATACCTTTAAAAAATCAATATATTTTTTTCTCATTGGTCCATCTCACCCATATGCTATGGGTGAGATGGACCAAGGATATTTGGAGAGATGGACCATAACTAAAAGACATTTAATAAACTTGAAAAAAAATTTCTCTGTACAAAAGAATATTTTAATAACACTCTATGGTTACTAAAAATGTTACCAAACTATAAATTTGCAAAATTAGAACATATAAGACACAATAATTTAACCAAAAGTATTAAACGGCCCATAAAAAATTAAAATGCAATGAAAAGGCCAAGTTTTAATATTGGAATTACTACTAACTACAATTTCCTTAATTATTGGTTCGACTGTATTTGTTCTTTTAAATTTCAGCCTTTCTAAGCAAATCTAATTTGTCAGCTTTTACTTTTAGTGTAAAAAGTGTGGTCCATCCATCCGAACACGAACTGGTCCATCTCTCCCGATTGAATGCTAGAGATGGACCAGGCCATTTTTCTGCTTTCCCCAATGCCAGGGGAGCCGCAGTGGTGTATAGTGAACCGTTACACATTGTTTTCATCAAGCATAGACATGAAACTCAATGGTATGGACAATTAAACACACTACAACTAAAAAACGTTAACTATGAAAAAATATTTTGCTCGCCTGATATCTTTTTCTTTGAATAACTATCAAATAAACAGGTCAAAACGGCGATAAACAACAATACGTGTCTACGTAGTCATCCATGACACCAGCATGAGAACAGTGGCGCACTAGAGAGGCTACATTCCGAACTATGCAATCAGTCCATCTCTCCCGGACTTACCCTATGTGTTGGTACATATGAAATACTTTTTCTGTACAGATGTATGTGATTGTGCATATGAAGTTCTTTTTCTGGGTCCCCCGGCGGAGAAAAGGGATAATGAGCACACAAGTTTGCTGTAGAAGGGGGTAATGGGAGAGCAGCCAGAGCAGAGGGGGTTGCTTGATGGGTTGAAGGGGAGAGAATAATGGGGTGCGAAAGAAGGGGTAGACGATTGGAGAGCAAAGAAAAGAAATCTTTTTTCTTAGGAAGAATGGGACGGAGAAAGGGAACGATACACCTCCATTCGATAAGAAGAGATTTTCCACGAAAAGGCCCGGCACAATCATCCGAGGAATAGGACGCAAGATGTGAAAAGAAAGGTAAAAGGGAAATAATTATTAAAATTGGACCTCTTTGAATGCTATAGGAAAAAAAGGATTGGAGAGAAAACATGGATAAATGATAGGCGTCACAAGGGCGCAGTTCGGAGAAAGAAGCTGAATACAATGAAAAACTTGCTGTAAAATAAAAAAACCGAGGGCAAAAAGAGTCTAATTGTAAGAGGAAGCATGCAATTAAATTCAATTCCACTCTATGTGTGTCAGCTGATGACGAGAGGAAAATGTCTAATTTTTTACCTACGCAAATATTTCTCTGTAACTTCAATGGGAAATTTCAAAGTGCACAAAAGTTTATTTACGTTAATTGCGTAAGGGGTCCTAGAAAACGTCTAGTTGCAAAGGGTTCTGTTACTTATTCTTACTTTAAAAAAATGACAAATGATTAGTGCATCACTCATTCCTTAAACCTTAACCCTCTTGAAAACACGTTAATAAATTTCAAAAAGTTGGATGAACAATTCTTTTCATGATAAGACATGCGAGTTTAAGTTTTTCAACCACTTAGGTCGTACTACTATATAACTTACACTATGTCCATGCCCAACGATACTCGGCACCAACAGAGGTTTGGTATTTTTACCGGAGCCTCTTGATTCTTGTTGTGTGTATTCAAGGTTTAGATTAATATTTATTATTAAATATTCCAAATAGTATTCATTGACTACTTACTATACTTCAAATCAGTGTTGAGCAGTAGAAATAGACATAATAGCCACATATATATCCAATTCTTAAAAATCTTGTCTTTATTTGAAGAAAAAAGCATGGGTATGAAATCAACGTTTTCTAATTTCTCATTCCCGCATTACATACGATATATTATTAGATCACTTATGACTTTCATAATCTGTACATATTCCTCCTCAGGACTCTTTGGGTAAACAGGCACCGAATAAAGACGAATCAGTTAATGTGAGTATCTGCGCACCATTATTTGCGGTCAATTGAATCAAGATTTGAAAATCAAGGTTAGGAGAATTTTATTCAATTTTTGACACATGATATTAATTATTTCTCCGATTCCATATTTGTCCAACTTACGCTCATAATATCTTCATCTACTACTGATTAGGTGCGGCGGTGACGATTGAAAAGTAATTTATGCATCTTTTTGTATTAAGAAATTTGTGCACCACAAAACGAGCAATTCTTACTCTAACTTTCATTTAATTTTGCATTTTTTTTAAACTAAGATCTCTGAGATAATCCTATGCCATTTTCTTCAATTCTCAAGTTAATCTCACATCCTCTTTCCATTATTAATATTTCATCTTTATAGCTTGATTTGGGCCATAGTTATTGTTTGCTGTCTTTTTATAATTAATATTTCCCCCGTGAATTGAATTCCAATCGAATATATTCCAAAATCCGTGATGGAATGTGAAATGGACAACAACATACAAGCAATACTCATTATGCTTTTGAATGTACTTATCCTTCCATATTCTGCCCTTTCAGATAACTTAATATCATCGCTTAAGCGCCATGTATTTCAATTATATTCTTCTCGCAGTGACCCAGTAAGTTAAAGAAAAAACATATAATTATTATACATTGTCTTTTGCAATTACGACGAGCAAGTATGGATGTGATTCGACAGTAAATTATAACTTCAAACAGGCACTGATAACTCTTTGACCTAGTTTTGCATAATATAATTTAAAACTACGGGCATAACTCCTTCTCTCAACATTTGTAAATGATTTATACACCCATGACCTGTGACATGAAACAGGTGAGCTTCGATTCAACTGATATTCTTTTTAACAAGCGGAATTTAACCAAATGTAGAACAGCGATTATGCTTGGGGCAAAAATAATAAGTGAGAATATGCTCCTATAAAAACGCCATGTATAATACACAAATTTGCGACAAAGCCATAATGAATAGCGTATGTTATAAAGTAGCGTAATAATGCATGCATTTTTCTCATTGACAAAGAGAATTGCAAATCAGGAACTCATAAATTTATTTAACATTTTCATGTTTTACATCGAAATTACCTTGCTACTGGTAGATGCTACTAGTAAAATATAACAATTACTATAATTCCCTGGATTTCATCTAATAGTTATTCTTTTAATTCTGTCACTCCAACTACACACTTTTCAACAAAATTAAACTTTATAACAACTTAACTCCTATGTAATTTCACATTTCCACTAAATAAATCGCTAATTAATGTAAAACTAGCATTTTTGGTACTCTAGGAAAATATTTGTGAGAGTGGATTCATGAGCACGATCCGATAACTCCTTGAGCTAGATAGAATTCAAATATGAGCAAGATAGAATTAAAATACTATCAAGATTTAACTGAGACTCATGTGACGAATTAGTCAAAAAATATTCCAAATAATTGTGGGCAAGCAAGAATTAAATATAGGTTTTCAATTGGATTTTTAAATGTTTAGAAATTATTGAACAGATGAAAAACAAAGGTTAAAAATTATTAATTGTGTGAAATTCACAGAGCAAAAAATCACATAAAAATTAAAATTCATTTCACACACAATTGTGACCATCAGTGGGTGACTCCATTAAAGTTACTGCGCGGTCAGTTCCGCAAAAATCGTCGTTAATAAGCAGACACCATAAATGACGTTGGTAGAGCATATGGAACGAAGACTTCGAGAGAATGCCAACCATTAGCCGGTAGATTACACTAATTAATAATGAATAAATCCTATGTATGGATTTAAACGTTTTATGACACCTGTGGTTATGAGGTTCTACAAATCCCACAACGCCAAGTTGTTCTTGATCATATCATGAGTTTTCTATACGCGACAGCATACTGCTATTTTCAGTAATGTCGATGAAGGCGGGGTAATGTCATTGCAAATAATTCTATGGCCACTGCTTCATTGTCCGATTTTTGTTGATACCGTGTTTTTTTTGGCTCATTGCAGAATTGATAACTATCGTATAAGTAATTCGCTGCCATTACAAACTGTATAGGTGTACAGCATTAATATTCCCGTATGACTCTTCAATCCCTAGCCCTAATTCTTCTCATTAAATTTATCATTGATATTATCTGCCACCTACTTGGCGGTATTTCGCATTAGTAAGCTTATTGTACTAAACATTCGCCGTTCAAAGCTGAAAATAAAACGAATATAATCAAAGCGCCGTCGTTTGCAGAGTATAGAGGGTACGATATTACAAAATACGCTGTATGGCCTCGGTTTAATCCCTTATGATTTAAAAAGTAAGGAATTTATAACTCTAAAAGTTAGAAATTAGGGTTTTTGTGCACCAAAGTAATATTTTCCGTCGTTCCCAAAGTTTGCAAAGTTCTATTTCTCGAGTCTCACTCTATAAATTAGATCATCATCGAGGGGAAAAATACCATTTTAGCTACGGAATTATTTTCTTGAGGCCTATTTATTCACGCTTATTTACTTTTCACAATCCCGAAAACTGCTCCTAATATCTCAACAAACCACCAAACAGCTCCTAACGTAAACAGTTCGTCATATGCATCGTGTATATCAACAAGGAGCATCGGACACAAGCAGGAACCCAAGTGGGACTCAAACCCGGTGCCCTTGTAGAAAGATTGAATACTAAAGTAACCAACTGTAGGTTTCCTCTATTCGGATATTTTCGTCTGCAACCTGGATAATCTGATAAGGTAGCTTTTTTTCGATGTTGTTCCGTTTTCGGAATGGATAATTTCCAATTCCAATGGACCAATTCATTTTTGTTCCATAAAAATTGTATTTATTTATTCAAATCAACATTTTACGACAGAATATATATAACCGATGGTATGTCTTTGTAATTTAAATGTTTACAGCATGATGTTTCGCACCTGACACTGGCTCGGAGAACCTGAAACCCTGAGCCCGGAGACACATTGCTTATACCGGAGTCTCCAGGTCCAAATGGCCTAGTTGGTAATCCTATTCTAGACCCTGATCTATGTTCGAAGAGTGAGAAAAGAGGGAGATATGAATTGGTTGGATCATGAGATACTCAAAGTAGGAAAAAATAATTGAGAAGTCACACCTTAAAAGAGGGGGTAACGCAGGAGGGTTCAAGGGGGGTCAAAAAAGTGGTACGATTTGGATGGAGTGAAAGGTTGCCCGAAGAAAGAATTTCGAGAAAACTTTCTCCCACACTCTCTCACTTGAGCGCAGAGATGAAGAGGAAAGAATGGTGACGAAGGGACGGGAGGAGACTTTCTGTTTTAGAAGGGGAGAATACCACGAGGAGACGTAGCCGCCGACGCTGAAGGCGAAATGGGAAAGGGGAGTTATCTTCTTCACTCTGCTTCGGAGACAAATTGTAAAGCGAAAACCGGAAGGAGGATTTGGTAGGGTGACGAAGGGTTTGGAGAGAGAGGAGGGGGACAGGCCGGAAAAAGAAGGGGCCTGGGACATTTCTTTCATTCCGAGAAATCTAAATGGAAGGAGAGCTGAGACAATGGATTGAAGGCGAGTTAAGGGTGGAGAGAAAAGTCCCATTTTCTCCCATAAAGATGGCACTGAAGGAAATATTACATTTGAAGATTATTCGGGATCCCTTATCCCTCTCAACTCATGCCGACAGTCATTTTTTTCAGCTTTGTCAGCTTTTTTTCTTGGCTTTCCCAATCCCAATTCTCCTCCTTTTAGGGAGCCTATTCCTTCATCCCATAACTTTCAGTCCATAAATAAATCTAAAACATTAATGAGTAACAATAAAAAAGGCAGGTTTTGTGTAACTTCAAAATCACTAACTAAATATTAAGGGGCTAGCTACTTGCCTTTATTTCAATTTTACTCTTTAATGTATTGGATTTATGTCTTAACTTAAAGTTCTGAGCAACCACTAAATCACTAAATAGTTACTCAGAACCACTGTGTAGCCTCAAGTTCACTGGAAATTGATGTGATTACTGACTGTGGTGTGTCTCACTGACTGGAGATGTGGTGTGATTACTCGATCTGTGATTTTGTCAGTGTTCTCCTCGTTACAACACGGTGATGTGAGAGGGTCCATGAAGTCACAACCCCGAGAAACATCGTTCCGTATTTCTCCACTACAAGCCAGAGGAGTTTTGTCATTCTTGCAATTCCGGAGCTGTAATTCTCCGGACCTATGACACGTCGAAACAGTGTAATAGTTTCCCATGCCCAAGATGTGCGGATAACGTCTCGACATCGTGCCGGAAAAATCGTGTATTTTAAAGGATTTTATCAAAAGAAATTTCATGATGAGCGTTATAAATTTCCACAAAGTGACGCCTCAAGTTGCCTCTTATATTAAAAATAATATGACTCTCAAGCAGATGTTAAATTAACGAAGCATTTGAAATAACATGAATTGCTGGGTTATTTCTCTCTTTATGGCGTACCATATTTGACGTCGAAGTTTCAAAAGAGAATGTTGCAATTGACAAAATAATTAACTCTAGCTTGAAAAAATACATAGCATAATGGGCTACATCTCATGAATAGGGATACCATACTCTAATGTCCCAAGACTGGGACATGTCTAGTTTTAGAGAGAGTAAAATCGGGCATACAGGCAGGTATACACAGGCAGATACCTCATGATGAAGCCCTATGCGTCGAAACACGTGTAGTGTAATTATTTTCATAAAAAATAAGTGGACAGTACAACTATGGCAGTTTTATTTAATTACTGAAATGCTGTTCCACCACGTAACACCAGATATAGTCAAATTTATAGTAGGTATATGAATATCTATTTAAAAAGTAAAGTGCGCGGAGGCTCGATTATTATCTGGAATTTAGTCTAAAGACTGCTTTGACAGGTGCCTGCAACAGCTGCGGATTTGAAGAGTCTGTCCCAGTGTTCCGCCCAGTTGGACAATTAGTCCCGGCTGATTGAAATATACTGGTGTCTCCAATCGGCCTCCTGTGCCCGACACGGAAAAATACGCAGCGACAAACGCATTTGAAGACACGTGTAAATCAGAAAAATTGGGTCATGCAACCTCCAAGGCTGTATGCTATTAGCGAAAGTTTTTTTTCGTAAATTGTCGCAACAATCTTCAATGAGTCCTCTTTATTCTTCCTTATCCGTGAAATTTAGGATTTTTGGTGCTCTGGGAGATATTATGTATTTCTTGCAATATAAATGCCAATTTCGGTGAGATAACCTTTGCCTGCACATCTTTCGTATTTCAATCACACTCAATTTCCATTTCCTACTCACTAGAGAAGCGTGTGCCTACAAAGTGTGGCCTTCTTTACGAACGATTCCCACTTTCAATTGAAGGCGATGCGGGTAGGTCGGATCTTATCGCGAGACTTGGAGCAAACTTTGGAGACAAAGGTCGTGAAATTGTAGATAATCCTCAGATAAATAAGGTAAAGGTAAATATACCAAGATGAGCAAATGCCTACCGACCTTTTTTCCAGAGCAAATGTTTATACTACACGCTCATAGTCATAAGCATTTTTACTCTTATTATTCATACGGCACTATATGTTAGGAAAAAGTCTTGGTTTTGGTATTTAACATCATCATGTAACTTTGTAGGGTGTTATCGATGTGGGAACGTATTTACTCCGGCTTTCACACCTATAAATAATTCATACTCAGATATTTATATGTTACGAAGCATTAGAGAATTTGCGCTGAACACTCTCCAATTGTCAAATTGTCTAAGAATCAATTGATTACGAACCAGCTCCCTGTTGGGGTAAAAAGAAGTCTTGTATTCGATAACCAAAACTCCCAAGGTCGCAAACTTTCAATGACGGTCTATTTGCTTTTGAAATAAACTAAATACTCTCAATGGCCCTGAATTCCCTCTCTAATGAATGACTCCGTTGTTTAGAATTGGTAGCGAGAATTATTAACGTATTTCCATCCGGCTTGTTTGAATGATATACATTTCCGTAAAACGCGTTACTGACAGGGGGTGTCGGATGTATAGGCAACCAAAGTATCGGTTTTTTACTCACAATGGGTGTCGATAGCAATTCATCGATACCACATAAGTATTGAAACAATGATCTCGATATTAGTCAGTATTGAATCAACAAAAAATAATACTAATAATGAGTAACAATCGCATTCAATTTCCATTATCGCCTTGCAAATATCGATATCCCCTCTCATTTGAAAATGTTCGCCAGGTATATAAATTAGATTCCTCCAGTTCATCAACAAGAGCATTATGGAAACTATCACCTGCTCACATATGGCCTAATCCATTCCAAAAAATGGTTGTGAGGCTATCAACTCGAGTACTCAGCTTTTCTGTGGCTGCAGCTATTCGTTCTAGTGTGGCACTGGATAAATTAAAGTTAGCATCTGCACTACCAACAGCTGACTTTATTCATTTTGTAAATGACTTATTTGATACTCTTAATTGTAAATACCCTTATTTTGAAAACCCTAATAAGAGTTGCCTTTCTGAGGAAAATGTTAACATTTTTCTCATTTTGGAAAAGGGGCTAAAAACATTCAAGAATTTAAAGATAAAAGATGCAACACGTCCACCATGCTTTGATGGTTTTCTGTTAACAATAAATGCCATTTTACGTTTCTGTTCTAATGTCAATTTTCTCAATTTGTTTTAGCGACACGTCTTAATCAAGATGCATTGGAAAACTTATTTCATCTTTTAGACAGAAGGGAGGATTCAACAGAAACCCCACTGTTAAAGGTTTTAGAACAGCTTAAAGAATTCTGTCCGTGAAACCTATTTTAAAACCACCTACAACTTCAAGCTATTAAGATGATGATGACGTTATGCTGCCCCTAAATGGTAACTCTGCATCTACTAGTAGTATCATGCCATCAGCAGACAAAGAGACAGAGGAGGAAGAAAATGACATCTCCAGCGGTTCGTCATTTTTCTCAGATAAGACAGTGGATATGAACCAAGATGTTTTAACTCTGGAGCATTGCTCCATTGTTTACTTTGCTGGATAACTCCCTAAGAGACTCTTAGCTAAAAGTGGATGCATTAACTGCAAGAAAAATTTTTCTGGGAAAAAACAATTCAGGACAGGAGTCAAATACTAATCATGGAAAAAACATCTCCAGGAATAACTAAGGATGTTGAGGATTTGTTGTATCCATCAAAGAAGTTTAGCAGAATTTGTTCAAAAGCTCTGTTAATTTTCAAAAATTAATTTTGTGTTAAACCTCATAAAAGGGATTTGAGGAAGTAAATGCTTTCAAAGACAGAGAGGTCCCTGAAATTAGAGATGGAACATGAGCCCAAGGATTGTAATGAACATCTAATTTTCACTCTAAATTTGCTTTTTCCGTGTATGATCAAAAGAAGTTGTAAGTGGTTGTCCCCAGTTGCTTCACAGGTGAAACCGAAAGTTAAAATTTTGTCAAATTTATAGCAAATATATGCAACTGAATCAGAGTATGTGACTATGTAACTAAAGCAGAGTAAACAATAATCATTTTAATTTTCCATTCGTGTCTGAATTTCGATATAAACAAGCCATGACTCCAGCATTTACTCAGTAATTAATTTATGACAACAAATGGCAGAGAATCTCAGCTGCTGGATGCCATAGCACAGAAGTAAGTAAGAGGAGTTCATGGTAATCTATGAATCAAAGGATTAATTATGTAAATCTTTGGTGTGTTTTATTTCTGCTGTTCATGGCCTACATTGCTAAATCTATACGCGATTGTTTTCTGTTATGGTGAAATTTTCCTTAAAGTCCGAAGAATTTATTGCAATGAACATGCAATAATGTTTCCTCCTACATTCATTCACTAATGGTTTGAATTTGAAAGATCTGTAAGTCTGCTTATCATAAATGGAGAAAAACATTAATGATTAATATCTCTTAATACCTAATTTCTTATAGCAATTTTTAGACAACAGTTATTTAATTGAAGGCACCTAGTTTTCTGATTTTGACACCGACAACTGACCTTTTCTACTTGTTAGAATTATATCACATATAATGCTAACGAGTGTTATCTTATTCCCAGCCGCGCATTGCGTCGATTTTGTATACACCTACTTGTGTTTTAGCCTAGCAGTAATTGATTAACATTCGTGATCGCGGCGGATTACGGTCATCCTGCGGAAGCCGAGGCAGTGTACATCGGAAATATTGGCCTCGCGTGTTTTTAACGTCTGAGATTCAGTTGGTAGCTGGCGCACACAATCATGACAACAGCTCGTCGGAGTACGATTCGTCCGACAGGCCGGACGAGAGCGCAGATCAACCCATGCCACTGGCGATCGCAGAATTTGGCCCTTGAAAACGTTTTAAACTAACAACATTTATTTATTATCATATTTTTCCAGTGCCGAAACAACAAACAATGGGAACATGCTAAGAATACACCATGTGATATTTTTGGATAAATGCTCACCGCGTAAAATATATCTTTGGGTTTTTCGTTTTTCGGCCCCAGGCAGAAGGGACTCATCTACCGACGGCAAGCATTTAAGCAATGAGTGAACCCGAGCGACCCGGGCCCAGTTGCAGCCGCTATTTGTTTTACTTTTCAGAACCTCAACTAAATGTATACCGACTCACGCTTACAAAAAACTTTCCTGAAATGAAAATGCGTGTTGTCATTGACGAGACGACTATTATCACAATTGTGATTCAAACTAAGGTCTCAAGAGAAGACAAAAATTATACAATAGATGATCTCGGCCCCCATGCGCAAGACAATTTAAGACGAGCCGGAAGAACCCAACTCCCTCCCCTAATTCAAATTCGACGTAATAATAGAATGGACCATTACTCATACCGCTATCTAGCAAGCAAATCAAGGTCAGCGACCACCCCTATTCACTGTTGCTACTTACCCCTTGTGTTCGTTTGCAGCGGCGTGCTTGATTACCAAATACTTTTAAAGTTTCTGTTACCATCTGTAGTAAAGTGGCTATGACCGTTAGGGAAAGGCAAACAAATCATTGTTTTTCAGTTTAGTGGTCCAATCGCGCATTCCTACTTTAATGTATTTTTCCAGCACAGTAAGAACTTATCACTACGTCAACAACTTCGTATTAAAACTAAACGCTGAAAATAACATTTGCACATCACTAACTTGAGGGAATTCCCAAAAAGGTTTTCCTAACTAAAGTTTAATTGTCTGAAGCAGAATAGGCGAAATCTATTTAATTCGATATGTTGATCGTTCGTCGAAGCGATGAACGTCAGTAGGATTTTTATCGTCTCTTGAAGCGAAAAGTTCTTCCCTCACGGAAAATCTTTTCCTCGTCAAAACAATAGCCTCACCTCGCCAACTTATCTATTGACAAAACGACCTCCTTGGGAGGTGGGACCCTTCAGCGCAGAACTCAGGCCAGTAAGGAAAGCCTAACGAGGTGCGGCCATCAAAAACTCATTACTCCCTTTGTAATCGAGATAAAGTTACAATTCTTTCACCAAAAATAAATTTATAGTTTTATCCAAATTTAACATGCAGCATATATATTGACCAATATCGTATGATTACGACAGTTAGTAGGCGACTGCTTCCTACCTTACAAAAATCGGAAGTTTTGGCCCAAAGATGCTTAACTATATGTAACAGCGTCGAAACTCAGCTAAAAACATAAAAAGGTTTACCGATATTAAGTAAGGCATTAAAAACTTTTCCTGCAAGTTTTAGGCTGTTGTTTAGGACTGTGAGCCGACAGTTGAATGAAGAAGATAGCCACGGAAAACTGCTACGAAACAGCATGCGGCTGAAATAATGGCGCGCTAAAAATATTTGAGAACATCAAAAATTCGTAACTCCTTTCGTATTCGAGATAAAGTTATAATGTTTTCACCAAAAATACATTTATAGTTTTCACCAAATTTCATACGAAGCATATATGGATCTATATAGTATGATACGAAAGTTAGCAGGCGATCGCTTTGTACCTTGCAAAACTCAAGATTTTTCGTCCAAAAAATATTTAAACAAACATAACAACATTGAAACTACGTTGAGCACAAATTAAAGTTCACCAATATGGAAAAAAATTTATAATAAAAGTTTCCTGCAAGTTTCAACTTAATACTGAGAACAGTCTGCCGGCAACTGGATTACGAATATAAACTCGGAAGAACCAAGTTACTAGCCGAAATTCAAGGAAATAATTTTATAGCTATTTTTATGGACAAAATTGAATAACTATTGTCACCACTAAACTTAGCGATCCTTTCTGCTTCAGGATATTTTTTCAGGCTTGTGAAACGAGCAAATTCAAAAATTAGTCAGAATTTCTTCCTTGCCATCTACGTTACCCTTTCGGAACTACATAAAAAATAAATTACGCTTTTTGCGCGTGCGGTGAGTCCTCTATATACATTTACTTACTCTATGGTTTTACATACTTTCTAATTGTTAAATGCTAATTTCTTGGTCTCCTTGCGTATTTCCTGCATGGGAAAATTTTTCTTGATTTTTTTTAATCGGGCAAATCTTGGAAAAAACTCCAAATATGCTTTTTATGTGGAATTGCGTGCTCTTTAACCCAGTTAGAACCGTTTGTGAATACCGCCCATACCTCTCGAGAAAATTTAAAAAAATAAACTGAATTTTCTGGGTTAAAATGCGACTTGTTTATAGTTCTGATAACAGAATTCCGCGAATCAATTGTTTCCCAATTCTATATGCCCTAAACTACTTACATGCCAATTTTCACAGAGCTAGGAATTTTGCCCGGATTTTGGCGAAATATGACTCTGCGTACTGTACTAGGAGGGCGGTCCATGGCATTACAAACGATTGTAATTTTCTACTAGAAGCTCTGGTTGAGAGCACGGTGGAATAGCCTAGAAATCACTGCAACGTACCCAGCAAGAAAAGGTCGCAACTCTTCGGCCGCTAAAAAGTCAAACGTTAAGTCCATAAAAACCAGATCTCGTCTTCGCGCACGTTCACACGCTCCGAGGGTTCGTGGGGAATAAATTATTCACCGCGGATATCGCGCTGAAAGAGAGATATACACACACAGAAGTTGAGGAAAGGATCTCTGGAGGGAAAAAGGGACAGACTGAACTCGTTGATGGGTTAGGAAGGGAGGATGAAAGGAGAGAACAATTATAGGTTTAACGAGAAATCATCCTCCCACCGACCCGCAAGCACTCAAGGGAAGACCCGCATCATTCAATTCGGCGTGTAGTGGAACCAACGGGACAGGTGAGTATCTGAATCTGAGTCGTACTAACGGAAGAGACGAGAGAGTGCTAAATGACCGTTCTCAATAAATTTCAAAAAGATCATAGCTAAGGTGATTCCAAGGTAAAATGTGATTTAAATGCCAGTTTATTCACATTCTCAATTTCGGAAGATTCAGATGATTATACTTCCACGCTATGATTTAATTCATAATTCCAATTTTCCAGAAATTAGTAAACTTAAATTGCCATATATGTTTCAATCTGTTCACCTGAAACAAATGTAATGAAATTGATGCCTAGGTTTTAATAAAGTTTTTTTGTGGAAAATATCAAATATTTATTGAATCAAAATATTTATTGTCTGGCTACCTGTAGAAAATACATCCTATGTTTTATATGAATAACAAAATTATATATTTTCACTATTTCACAAAGTTTTGAACTTAAATTTACACACCTTTTAACACGAGACTGTATAAGACTTGGTGAAAATACAATTTTTTTAAAGTACGTTCATATTTTGTGACAAACTGTTTTTAGGAAGTGAATTATATTTGGGGGTTGAATAGTAAAAAACTTAAGGTACTTCCTCGTCTTATGTTTTGAGTCATCAGTGAGTTATTGCCATAATTGAGGTCAAAATACCAATGCAGGCATTGCCCAATGCCAAATGTCAAATGCCAAAATTCAATAGAAATGGAGCTGTAGTGAGCTCATTTGTCTGGAAAAGGCGTTCATTAGAAAATGAATTCTCCGAATGATCACCATACATTGGACAATAATTATGTTATTTAATACCTTAGGTATTTCATCAGTGAAAGCAGTATGTTTAAAACAATGCTAAATAAAATGTGAAATTCAGTCCTCTTATGACTCGCACGGTCGAAGTGGGACCTCCTTAACATCGTGACTTAATACAGTAGAACTTCATTATGCCTGTTAGATACGGCGTTCTCAACACAGCTGATAAACATAACTTTACGTAGGAAATGACCTCCTAACGACACTTAAGTTAAGCCGTTAATTTGGTCATTCTCAAAGTAGTGCTTTCTCAACATGTCTAAGGTAATTTGATTGGTTGCTTGCTTGAGGGGCTTACATGCTTCACGAATGACGAGTAACTGTAATGGAGTTATATGCACAGGGCTCCATGACATGGTTAACAAGAAACTCCGTTGTCTCAGGCGTGAATTGATGGAATTTGCTTAACACTGTGAATGAGAAGCAGTAACATTGTAATTCCAAATGCTTTTATTAGAAAAGACCTAGGATTTGACGTTGATCATCATCATCAGGTACAAATAGCACAGAAAACTCAGTATATATAGTCACAACCATTTCGGGGATGGCGAGAGGGAGGGTGACGTAGATTAGGGGGGATGAGTTTGGTGTGGGAGAGGTAATGTCCTTCCTGAAGGGATGGGGTTCGGGTGGGAATGGATAGTTTGGATTAGTGAAAGTGGATTTCTATAGTAAAAAGTGTCTCAAAACCTTGTTCTCACATACCAAAGACAAACTTCCTTTGTTAGAGAAAAGTGGAGTACATAAGCTCAGTTGTGAAAGTGGCGCTGCCTATATCGGCCAAACAGGACGAAAGTTTAAAGATAGATTCAAGGAACACGAAACAAGTACCAAAAACAAGAACTCGACGTCGCTCTTTGCCAAACACATAATAGAAGAAAACCATAAAAGTGATTTCAAACCAGAGATATTACACCGTGAAAAGAAAGAACAAAGACAATGTATTAGAGCAATTGGAAATTTTGGAAAGTGCCAAGTGCAAGAAAAAATTGTAAACGAATTATTTGTTCCCTTTCCATTCCCCCTTTTTGTACCTACCTCCCAGCCCTACCTTAGCACCCCCTTTTTAACCCGCAAACCCCACCCCCCTCCCCACCAGCCTGGGACCTTCTAGGTTATCGAAGCTTCTATGTGATCGAAATACAGGTTAAATCATTTTCTCACGTTCGAAGCAGACAATTTTTTTCTGGACAGTCAACATATATGAATAGAGCCAACGTACTACGACAGAAGCGATCACAGGAATAAGATAAAGGAAATTGACTGCAGAACCGATAGATTAAGAACGTCATTTTTTCCACGTACAATAAGCGATCGTAATAGTTGCGATAGACCAATCAAATGAAACCCCCCCACCCTCAATATGTAGGTATAGTAGAATTTTCACTTGTGTTTAATAATATAGCATCATTACTTACACTTCATACTGCTTGATATGTCCTGTATTTTATTTTGTTCTCTGCATGAAGTAGTATTTCGTAGCATTCATAAACTAATATTATTAGTAATATTAACCACTTTATGTGTCTTCAGCATTGCACTGTATGTTTTCATGCTCATTTACGTAGCACTCTCTCAGTTTCTAGTTTGACTGCATACTGTTCTTCTGAGTGCTTTTTGGTCTGGGCCTAGCTGCCAGGGGAGCGTGCGAGGTCCCGATTTGTGCTGTGACGAGTCCTGCATGCCTGATGTGGAATCACCCCGTGCCACACACCCTAGTAGTGGCTTGAACGGTACTATGTAGATGTAGGTTGTCACGCACACATGGAGTGTTCCACCGACCCGTCCTTAAGCTCCCTTTCCCGCCCCCAACCCCAGGTCAGTGCGTCACGAGTGCACTGAGTTATCCAAATTTTCCGTTCCCACCCGAACCCCATCCCCTCAGGAAGGACATCACCTCTCCCACGCCTAACACTGCACAACTCACCCTCCCAAATGTACGTCACCCTCCCTCTAGCACTCACCCCTAATTTTGTGACTATATATTCGGAATGTTCTGTGCAATTTGTACCTGATGACGACGTGCGACGTTGATACCTAGGTCGTTTCTTATAAATATATGTGGAATCACAAAGTTACTGCTTTTCATTCGCAATGGTTATCGAGAGATTACAAATCGCATAAAAAGGTAATAGCAATTCTGGAGAACAAATCCTAAAGTATATCTCATTCAACGCTTGGTATTTGAACAATTCTTAGGTATTTTACATTTTGGAGGTAAAATTTCACTTGGTCAACTCGAAGAAAGGAATATATTTATTTCATTATGAATCCAGTCTTCACAAAAAGCAATACTGCCAAATTACAGTGTGCTCGTAACAAAGATTTATATGATACATACCACATAAACTATATTGGCAAGAAAGATAACAACTTTATGAACCAAAAAGAGTGATAGGTTGCTTACTTATTACGTAATGGTGTGCTATGGCCATGCTGGATAAGATTTTATAAGACACAGGACATGAAACAATGTAAACAGGGAGTGAATTTATGCGAGAGGCAGATTTACTCGAGGGTTTTTTTAAGTAGGCGTTTGCAATAATCACCTGAGCTTAGCTAAATAATGTTCATGATAAACGATCTCTATGCACGTACGTTTTTATGTTTAGATGTTAAGTTTATTGGTGATCTCCACCGAGACAAATTTTCCACAGTTACCGACGTTTCAATGACTGACATCGAATTCAGTGGTAAATGCCATTACAGTCAAATCTGACCAGTATATGTACACTTGGCCCTAGTCCAGTTACCTTCTGAACAGTTGGCCGCTTCCTACAATTCCCTAAATTCTTGTAAACTCTTCATGATAGCCAACCGATTGTGGTGATACTTGGTGGAAATTGAAGATAGAACTCATTATGACGAAAACGGAGTACAAAATTCCACTGTTTATTTTAATGCTGTCGACCGGTTTCGACGTCTAAAGCATCATTTACAAGACAAACTATTTGTCTTATAAATGACGCTTTAGACCTTGAAACCAGTTGATAGCATTAAAATAAATAGTGGAATTTGTAGTGTGTTTTTTTCATAATGAATTCCTCGTGATAGGTTTCCACGAATTGCTGATAGAGTATCCAGACTCTCGAATAATGTTTTCCAATGGCTTCCTTTGTCAGCCTATCCCAGAGGTTTTCCACGTGAATAAGCTTTTTTTGTCTCGTCCATGGCATAGCATGATCAAGGCTTATGCTTTGTTCAGCAACGGCAGATTTGTCAGCCTGGGCAAGTGCGAAGTATTTCAGACGCTCCTTCATTCTCGTGACTATCGTTCTGACCGTCGTTCCCACGTATTACATTCTGAACTCATATCCTAAAGTTATGTTCTTAAGTGAAACCACCTTCACGGAACACGTAAGTGCAGGTCAGGGGATCTCAACTAATGGGAAAGACAGACTTAGGCACTGAAGGACTTGTGTTCTCATCAGGAGGGGGGATAAGTCGGTGGGGGCAAAAGTGGGGTGGGGATAAAAATGGGTCGGGGGTGGGGGTTTGAAAGTGCGACGAAAAAGGAAAAAGGATACATATGTATTCCTTTAAAAAAATTAGGCAAGGAAAGAGGAGCGGAGAGAGAAGAGGCGGCAGAGATTTGGGTGCATGTGCGATAGAAGGAGTGAAAGAGCAAGAGGGAAACGAGAGCGATAGCGGTATAAATGGAGTGGAGTGAGCGGCGTGTTTGTATGTGTGAGTGAAGGGGAGAAAAAGTGTGTGGAAAAACAAAGAAAGGGCTTGAAAGGTGGTGGGAATGAGAAGAAATGAGGATGAGAGAAGAGTAAGAGGGTGAGATTGGGGAGAAAAGCGAAGGGACGTTAGTTACACACGGAGGATATACATTCTCGGAGTGAAAGGCCCGGCTCGCGGGACCAAAATGAGAGACTTTTTGGGGACGGTGGGGTGGAACGACGGAGGGGGGGGGGCTGGCACGACGAAGCTTATTCGCGGCAAGGGGCAGAAGGAATAGGAGGAGAAGAGGAAAGTTTTTTTCCCGAGCGCACAAAAAAGTATAATAATAAAAGAATGGGGGACGCTCCCACGAATTAATGAGGCCAACGGGCAAATGAAAGAAGCGAGTTTGAACAGTGTGGCACAAGAGTATGGAGAGGACAGGGAAGGCTTGTCATGCTTGCTAACTTTGGGAGTACGAGGACGAGGAGGAGGATAGTGGAAGGAAAGGGAAAAGATTTCCGCGAACAGTCAGAGGGATGAATATAAAAGGGAATGAGGAGACGAAAGACTGGTTTTCGGGAAGGGAAGTGGAGTTTGAGGAGAAACTACACGCACAGACACAGAGAGAGCGTCAAGGTAGACAGTTCTTCTGACACCGCTAACCTGGTCTGAACTCGGGTTATTTTTCCCACCCGAATTTTCAGAAAAAAATATATAAAATAAAAAAGAATACAAAAAGAACATGGAATGAGAGGTAAAACAAGTAGTATAGTGGAAACTTTTATTTATGTATAAATTATTTCATTTTAGTCTCGTTTTAGCGGCGCACGCAAGGGACTTTGGGTTGAGAATTTAACCTTTTCTAACTCCAACACCTTTCCTCCCTTTTTCACCTTTTTTCCTTTTGAAGATGACGAGGCAGGTGAACGAACGCATTTGCCGAATCCAAACTCCCGATGTGTGGAAAAAGAGAAGATTGTGACTTTTCCGCGAGTTAACTCTCTCCCATCACTTTACTTCGTTTGTTTTACCCAAGTCAACCCTCTGTAACTCTATTAAAGTAGAACTACGATGTGGAATTGGATCTATTTCCTTTAAAGTGCAGATTGAAGTACTTTTCAAGTGGTACTTTTTGGGGTCGTTGTCCTATTACACTTCCCAATTGGTCTTTGATTCTTCCTCTCTTGCTCAGGTTTTCAGAGTGCGAATTGGTTCTGTTAGGGGATAATTAAATGTCTTGATTCCTAGCGTGTGGCATGAAAAAAACACCGATAGAAATTTAAGGAAAATGCATATCAAGGGTACGAATGGATTTTCTATTCATGTCACTGAGTCCTCATAATTTATACCACAAACTAAAATACGTCGTCCAAGAGGCATAAATTATGACCGTAGAGTGTTAACATGAATAATTTCGAATGTGCTCGAAGAACGACGAATATCTCCTTGTATTTGCCAAATACCATACTAGACACTACTTAATTATCAAGTTAGAATGCATGATAAGTTTAAAGTAAAAATGGGATACCATTAAAAGAAATAAGGATTTTACCAAATCGATATACCTAAAGTTAGTAAGAAACTCTAATTTACACACGAGAGGATTCCGAAATACGTATTATTTTAAGAATACATCCATTATTTGAAAACTGTCTAGCTAAATCAAGTTTTCCACAATTACTAAAACTGTATCATGTAGCTGCCTAAGACCTAAATTCAGAGTTTTTTTCAAGAAAAATATTTATTACACAAATTGTATATCAATACTTCATGCAAATCAAATTTAAACAGAAAGAAAGTCAAAGGAATAAGGTTCAAAGGCGTGTTTGATCATATTCTTGCGCAGTAAATTGATAAAAAATTTCATATATGTTTCCCTCACTTCGGAAAATTTTATTTTTACGTCTTCATTCTACTAATATTTCTATATCAAAAATGTTTCCGGACCACCGATCCAGTATGAGTTTGATAGCATTCGAAAGGGGAAACAAAGGCTTAGGAATGATTTATAGCAGAAAGCAGCTTTATAAAGATTTGATACTCAGAAAAGGCAAAGAGAATTTATATGGGAACCATCTTGAGCCTAAAAGGGAAAGTATTACCATTTTATCCATAACACGCAGCAGAGAAAGACTTCAGCTCTATTGATATTTCCAATTAAGATTTACACCAAGATGGAGAGTTATTTTCTTTTACCGCTCATAGGGAAATAGTGGATTCAGTTCAAAGAGACTTGAAAAGAATCCACGATGAACAGCTTCATACTTAAGACGAGTAACTACTACGACTTTTAACTACATTTGGCACAGCTTGCGGGATCCAAAATAAATATTCGTACTGGTCCGTATAAGGCACAATATTAATTTCTTCCCACAACCACATTCTAACGCTAAAAACAAATGCATATAATATTATTACGAGAATAAAAGACGCAAAGATTTTCTTTTATTTAGAACCTTGTGAGTAGATTTAGAAGTGAAATATCCTCAACCTAGCCAAAACATTTAAAATAATAAATTTAAAATATACGTCCTTAAAATATGGCTGTTAAGTTTTTGTCAGGGGACGTAAAGGAGAAGAGAATCTATTCGGTAATGGGAGCAATAACCGAGTCAAACAATTGCGTTTAATTTCTATTCAACGACAAACATGAAAGTGTAGAACATCTTCAGATCAACCACGACGAGAAAGTAGGTGGAATTATTTTCTCCTCAATTATGTGCAATATCATGTTATATAGTGTAGCAGGTGTAGAAGTGAAAGCCAAAATCAACCCCATTTTCCAAACCAAAATTATGTTACAAGTTGTAAAATCTGAAAACATTTTAACGTTTTCCTTACTTTAAGGAACATACTGTATACCACTTAAAATACCATAATAGACACTTTTACCTTACCATGTGCCGCACCTAAAATCATTTAAGACTCACCGCTTAAACTATTAATAATTTGAAGTAATTATAAGCACATACATAGACAAGCTGCCCAATATCTATACACACCGTCTAAATATATGATGCATTCAATTTACTTCGTACAAAATTTCAAAGGAAAAATCAATTTTACACCTCCCGGATAGAGATTTGTTTGAGACAACAGGACGTTTCTAAAAATTGGCGCGAAGATGAACTAATATTTCCCAACCCTCTCCTTGTCAACGAAAAAATATCCAAGAGCAGTGCGGCCTCTCGTATCAGGAAGATAGAAAATGGGCAGAGAAAGGGATTATGGATAATATGTTGAGTGACAGGAAAAAGTCGTTTTAAAAGAGATTGGATCCTCTTCTAACTCGCTGACTGCCGTTAGAAATTACCTAGCGGACAAAGAAACAAACAAGAACGGTCCCTTAAAGAGCAAACAAACTGTAGATTAGGAAAGTTTGAAACAGACTAGGGAGGTGGAGAAGGCCAAAAGGAGAGAAAGAATCAATATGGAAGGAGAGATAGGAATGAGAGATGGGAATAAAAATTACTCGAGGTGAGTCTAAATGTATGGATATAATAATGATAGTTATGATGGTTGATCTATGACATCTTAGGTCATTTGGAAGAATTTTCACGAAAACAGTAATAAAAAATGTACAAGTTTTCTATTTAATATACCCAGCAAGAACAGACATCCCCACTTAAATGCAGTGCTTTATTGCGAGATTATATTAAAGATAGCAAAAATATAGCAAAATGTGTAAAAGAATAAAAAATCAGTCACATTAATTTCTATTGTGATTATGACAAAACTTTTCACATAGAAATAAGCAACAAAAACATTTCCGGTTAATATTTTTTAAATTCATAATTTTTTCAGGAATATCATTCCAAACTCTCAAACACTAACTCATATGTTACGCTAACTCGAACGCATTGGTTTGAAATTTGGGTAGTTTAAAACGTCTTCGTTCTCTACAAATTTAAATCCATTGCTATGCTTATAACAACTAACCATTTATGTACTTATTCCGGCAAAATCCAAGATGACAATTCATAAAAAAATGAAGAATTGTAATACTTTTGTGATATTAAATTTTAACCATTCATGTTTTAAATACTAAGGCGTAATTGGTACTTATATTGCCAACTTATATATAAAACTCTATAATTCAATAAGATTCTGATTTATTGTACAGTTCATCATTTATATCCGGCATAAAAAAATATCAGTTATCAAGATGCGGAATAGAAAATGAGTTAATCGATTTCTTTCATCATTGTAGTCGTATTAAATTGCTTATGTGTCGTAAGAGTTGACTTACGGTGGAGGGCGACAACCCACACCAACGCCAGTAGGGGAGGAAATGAAATGACGTTTTCGTAGAGAGCATGTGATTTCGCTATGCACCATCAAGGAACGACATCCCTTACATGTGATTTATTTATAAATTATTTAAGATAAGTACAGGCGTGACATCGACTAAATTTCATTCCTTCCACACCCTCAAATATTGTCCCATCGAGAACCCAAAATCATCAGCTACAAACTGTACTTCACAAAATAAAAGAAGAAAACAATTTAAGAAATGTTGTGCTTGTAATAATAATTTGAAAATATTGTCTTTTAACTTCCAACATATAGCCAAATAAATTTTGAATAGGTAATAAGATGTGTTTTTAAACATTATATAAATGAATGAAGAAACGAGCACTTGGTTATGATTACACACTTTATTTTAAACAACACGACATATCATGCCATCATCAGGTCACATTGGTTCGTGTTGTTTCAAATAAAGTGTAGGATAATTACAAAGTGCTTGTTTCTTCATTCATCATGAAAAAGGTTTACCGAGTAACGCCAGAGACAGTGTCGTTTATTATGTAAGTGATTCATATTTTTAAAGAATTACAATTATATTAGAAAATATTAGATTGTGTGTACTATAAAGGAAAAGCAGGGGACTTAAGGCGAGCAGACGGAGATGAAAGACTAACGAGCGTCTTTTTTAGAAAAAGAAACCTAGGAGACTAAATGTGATGGATGCAGGGAGAAAGGACAGATGGCAGGGGAGTTTAACAACCCACATCCACGCCAGAACGAGAGGGAAATTAAGCTTGTGTTTCGGTGTAGGGCGGTGGTATTGGATCACGTTTTAAGGGCGAAGCGCATGGGAGCACTACACGGACTGACTGCGGGGCAAATATTTGTCCTCCGTTAACTTGTGACAGTGATACCCGGCGGTTCGGCAGTGGAGGAGGAAAAGAGCGGTGACAGTCGATTGACGGCGTGAAGACCGACCGAAAATACGCGGGGATAAACAGTCATTCGAGGATTCGGTTACATTTCGGTTCGGGGGTGTGAGGAAAAAAAGAGAGGGCTTTGGATGAGGAGGAGACGGTGGAGAAGAGGTGGGTGGAGGATGAGTGAGGATCCGGCTCTCCTCAATTCCAAAAGACCTCCTGCCGTGCGTCAAACAGGTCGATCCGCGCTCGAGAAGCCCATGAATTATTTTTTAGCTATTCGACTTCCCTAGGAATCCCATCCTTAAGGCGGTACCTTGAATATACATATCCTGGAAATTATAAGTCCTGTCCTGCCCCGACGAAAAATTTCCGCCCTTTCCGCGGTCAAATTAATACCTTTAGCGCTTTTGGTTTTTATTTTCGCGTTTAAAATTAGTACCAATTCATTAGAGATATAACACTAATAATACTTTACTGAAACAAGATGGGTCTTGATGGAAATCTTATATGTCTATTCTTTTCTTGGGTTCTCGACCACCGTTGTTTTTGCCGAAAATAGTATCCCTGTCCTACCTGCATCTTCAGATGGAAGATGCCAGACACGGCATACGCAGCATCACCGCGAAAACCTTCGTACTAATATGATTTGACTCAACGGATGGTTCATACAATACTTTTTCCTTATAGGACGGTATCTTACATGATAAATCTGCTTCGAATGCACGAGAATTGATTAACGAAGCAGATTTATGAAGAAGTGAATTACGTGAAATGAAGGGGTAGAATGGTGGAAATTACTCTTATGAGAAGTAATATTTAGAGTTTTGAGAACCGGAGGGGGTGCATGAAAGTAAATTAAGCAAATGAGGAATGTAAGGAAATGGTAGTATGGTGGAATTCAGTAGAGTACACTTAGCTTTACAGGCTTATCACCGAGAATTGAACACTTAGCCTACGCCGAAAGGGAATGGCAAGATGCATGCATTCATCACACGCGACATCAGGGACAATTCACGAAGCGCTTAATTATCGCAGTCAGTGATGACAGAAAATCACAGTGCTCATTGCTTAATAAAGATGTAAAGCTCGAGTATAATTCAAAACAACTAACTCATGTAAAAATCTGTTATTTCCGCAAATGATTATAAAAACGACGTTTCAAAAATTAGACTGATAATCCTAAACAGCGTTCAATAATAGAAGGGAGCTGATGACGGGGACCTTAAGTAAGGATGAAAAAAAGAGGCTAGTGAAGAGCTTGATATGGAGTGTGGCGTTTTATGGGGCAGAAACGTGGACCTTGAGAAAGGAAGACGAAAATAGGCTGAAGGCTTTCGAGATGAGGGTGTGGAGGAGGATGGAGAAGGTGCGTTGGATGGAAAGGAAGACAAATGAGGAAGTGCTTGACATGGTGGGCGAGGAGAGGAAACATATAGATGAGATTAGGGGAAGACAGGGTAGGTGGCTGGAAGGGGTAATGAGGGGCGATGGTTTGCGGAAGGCCGTCATAGAGGGAAGGATGTTGGGTAAGCGGGGAAGGGGAAGGAAGAGAATCGGTTTTATGGACGGAATGAAGAAAGGTAGGACTTATGCTGAAATGAAGAAAGAAATACTAGAGGTAAAAAGGAGACACGTGTAAGAGTTCGTTGGATATTCTCTGACTTTCATCACAACCTACCTCTAACCGGTAGATTACTGTAATGAATGAATGAAATCCTAAGCAATACCTCATTGTATAGAAAGTGCTAAATGCTAATAACGAATATTAGCATGGATAAAGCACTATTAAGGGCAGTTGCACAATCCATGAATTTGTTTAAAGGTGGATCATTTGAATGTCCTAAAAATGGCAATATATGGTGTCATAGACGTGAATTTTAAGTTGATTCGTAGTGAGCATCGTGCTTAGCCCTTCAGGGTGCAAGTACATTCGTATCTAGGACTGGGCCGAATATGAAATCAATGATCTTTGAAGTATTTGACGATAATATACGTGATGGACATCGTATCGTTTTTTTAATCACCAGATCATTTCACTTCACAGCATAACTCATATGCTATCCGTTTCAAACCCTTTGCACCAGGAAGGGCACAAAAAATCGATAGAAACCATAGTTGATGTAATTGCTAGAGAACACTTAGGAAGAAAACTAATCAGGTTGTTGCATCCACGATTTTGCGGTTGTTTTTTCACGATTCAAACAAATATTATGAAATTGTTAGTTTACTGTATTGTAAAGAGTATGCCTTTATGTGTATGTTGTTCGAGCGAATTCATTAAATAATTACAAGACATTCGGCTTAGATCATTGAGTACCAACAGAATGATGACTAACGAAAGCAGTTTACCGAACATTTCACACGCGTACTCCATTTTATTCATTACATAAATAGTAATCTAGAGATGAATAAATAAGAAACCCCTGCACCGACTCAACACTTTTGTAACGGGACTAAAAGTTAACAAATGGGGGCAAAAACAACTCCTTTAAATTGTTTTTCGGGATTTTAACTAACTTTCCAGTTGGTTTAAGGTCACGGCCTTTATTCGTCCCAAATGTCAACTTCATAAGGCACCTGGAAGTTCTTCAAATAGGCGTAACGGACACATACAGACTCTAGTGAACTAGTAATATACATAGATTACTTTCACTACAAATTCATTGTGGTTCGTGTGACCTATCCATCTGGACCTTCCTGATACTGTTGTACGAAATTAGGACTTGGTCAAATATGAAATCAATAATCCTTGAAATTTGTGACAATAAGACACTTAATGGATTGTATACTGTTAATTAATTGTTTTTAATGATAATCACTGCACACTTTAAATTTTTATTTAAATGTATTAAAGCGCATTATCTATCATTTCCTCACTGACGCTTAGCACTAGGAAGCACACACCAAAAGACAGCAGAGGCGATATACGCTAGAGCGCGCTTGAGAAGAAAATAACGTCAGTAATTACATCACTGATATTTAATTGCTTAGGTAAGTATTGAGTAATGGCTTGAAACATGGATAATGAAAAGTTCTTATTTACTGTATGGTAAAACACATCCCTTTATTATTAAGTTTGAACTAAGGCCTTAAATTTTGAGGAAACATTTGGCCATGACTGCCGAGCGATGTGTATGCTGATGAGTTCCCATCTGTACCATAAACACATCGAATGATGTAAAGCTCCCGCAGACATAACAGAGTCTCGCTATTGCCATAATGCTTCTCTATTTAATTTATCAACCTTTTTCATACTGTCATCCCGTCAAGCATCCGTCCCTTTTCTTTTATCCTTTTCTTTTATCCTTACCGCTTTCACAGCATTTTACTTTCAATTATGGTCTTCAACATCCTCATTCCCCTAATTTGTAGTTCCATCTGCTTGCTGTCACCTAATCTCCTCAAGCAGCTTCCTTTACTCTCTTATCGCCTCCCCCCCAACTGGTTCTCCGTTTGTCTCACCTTACATCCAGCAAAAACCTCTACATACATTTCATAAGTCTGTAATCGATTTTCATCTTTTCTTTCCACGTTGAAGAGACAAAGTGGAAATGTAAATATCTTACCTTGGTCTAATATGAAGGAAAGATGATGACGAAAATAATCGATTGAAGAGCATGGGAAACATCATTATTGGGGGCTTATCAAATGATGAATGTTTGCTTGATGAAGCAAAACTCTCGAAGAATAACAGAGCATTCCTTTTCACTACCTACATTTTGTGGAAGCTCAACGTGATTCGTCAATATAAGCATTTCACGTAATTTTGCAGGAATTTCAAATTACTTTAAAGTTATTTTGGAGGAATTCCGAGGCAAAGACCGGTTTTCGGTAAGAGTCGGAAGTTGAAGAAAGTGTTGTCGGGGGTGAAATGAATTCTGTTGTAGGAACGTGGACTACCCGGTAGTGACAAAAATAGCTTTGTTATCATGATGAGGGATATAATAAGATATGAATTATTAAACATCAGATCTCTGGCTCTGGTGATGGCTAGTAACGTGCATGGTGTGTTAGGAAAGAGTAAGCGGAAAACTATAAATTAAACGATTCATACGAGGATAAATGCTGGTAAAGTCTAAGGGATATAGAAATATATATGTATAAATGCATTATTGCAGGTTGTTTAGAATGAAATTGTATTGCAGATGCAGAAGCGTATGCGAGGATAGGGTACTGAGGAAGTAATCAAAAAAATATGGCCATGGAGTGGATTTCCTCTGAGCGGCGTCCCGCACAGGTGCTTCGCAGCTGCATCGGTCTCCACAGTGGTATTACCAACCGGTCGGTCTTAGATTCGTATATATGACATTTGAGAGAAGCCAGCGGTTTCTGATAAAAATATGCATTCTCTCCGCCATGAAAATGTTAAAAATTATAACTATTACACGGCCGCCCGATAGTCATGTTATTAGCCCAAATTCCTTATCTTGGCATTTGAAAGAAAATCATACGCCGGGTTAAAAGTGCCAATAAGCACCATAACTAGTGAATTAACTTCATCTAGGAACAGAAAGTAAATATAGTTTCATGAATAGAAAACCTTTTCTACCCATTTAAAGTACTATATTTTAGGTTAAAAATATTAGAGGAAGAAGTAAAAACTCCGAACGAAATACAGATGTTTCTCCGTCGACTTATGATAAACTACCAATAACTTGAAAGTCCAAAATAGGTTGTATTATGTAGGAGACGTTTATTAAAACATCATAAATAATTAATTGAATGCCGATAAGAAATCTCCAGTGCTTAGAATAAAAATGCAGCGCAAATATCTACCGTCACAATTCAACGTTGAAATAAGTCAAGCCTAAAAATAGCGTTTAAGAAATATCATCATGGGACACAAACAAGTGTGAACTATTTTGCATTATACACAGGCAAACTCAATTAATATTTAATATTTTTGATGACGGTACGCTTCATAAACTGTTATGATGTTGACTGGACAGCTGTCGCGAAGAGAGAATTTATGGTTGGCTTGGTACTTGACAAGGTGCTTCATAAACGTTTTTTTTCTCTGAGGGAAGCTTTCAGTCACGTTACAGAGACGTCCAATGCGATTTTAAGTTTAAATTCCCATATACTAAAGCCATTACTTTCCCTGAACAGCGAACACCAAACAGCTCGCTAATACTTTTTGTTGCACGATTTTCATTGTGCAACAGGAAGATATTACCATTATTTGGACACTTTTTATAAAGTTTCTTTTGATAAGTAAATAATTAAGATGCCAATACTTATGTGATAAAACAATCACGTTAATATTTCTTCACGATTGATATTGCTTCAATTTTTCCTCTAACGTTGTGCGTTCAAGCATCGGCTATTAGCGCAAAAAATAATGAAATATCTGTAGGACATTTCTAATTTTAGTCGTGATAATCATGGACAGGATAACCATTCACTTTAACGAAAACATGAAAATCATACGCCCATGGGTGTATATTTAAGTCTTAATTGAATTTTACAATGCAGGCTAAATATATTAAATTAAGATCTTTCAAGGATGAATATTCACGACAAAATTTCAATTATATCGAGCCACATTCAATATCATTCATTCGTGGCTCTGACCAATACTTGGGAGTAAATTAGTTAATAATGCAGATCCTTCCATGCTAGCATTTAGAATTACACGCAGATGTATTAGACGAAAGCAAAAATGAATCGCATTTAAAATTGCAATTCTCTTGGCAGCAAGATTAGATATGTCTCATTCATAGATAAATGTTATGCTTCAATAAATCTGTCAATTATTTGCAACGAAGAGAATCAAATATTGAGCTTTGGAATCTATAATTGTTATAGAGGGCGAGGAAAGCTTCACTGGAAATGGATCTCATTTTTTCCGAGAGGGACAAAGAGAAAAACAAAATGGAATCGTATTGTGAAGTATAATCCGCGGCTCCCTCTACACTATCTACGTCAGCCACGCAGTGATGAATGACGGCTGACGAGCCACGGTAATCTGCCAACCAAAATAAAACGTCCCATTGTGAATGAGAAATAAATAAAGGAGACCTGTAACCTCTACGTTCATTATCATTTTCAGCCTTTTTCCTGTGGGCCTGCAGTTTTGATGAGCAATATGTTACATTGAAACTGCAATAAAAACTTCAGCTTCATAGCATTACGCTCTTTGCATTGACTTTCGTACTTATGATTAAAAATTACTATTCTAACGATAACAAACGGTGCTCACACTGGGTTCCTCTTTCTTTGTGTGCATGCAATATTCAGCTGATGCGAGGGAGAGTAAATTAAACCCGTCACTGACCAGCTATTCAGCGAAATAAAGAGGAATTGTTATTACCTCCCGAAATTTTATGTTCATGGCAAAAAAAGTCTTGTTGTCTATCATACTTCATCTCCTCATGATACCTGCAGCTTGTATTAGAGCATCAATTGCTCATCTTACCAATCCATGGTGACCAATATTTCATATTTAAAATGAATTATTTTGAAGGCTGTCGACCATAACCGTACTTTTATTGTCAAATACCAAGGAGCCCTTCATAAAGATTTCACAAAAAAATTCAAGTCTTTCTTAATTTTAATTCTCAAAAAATACGTTGAAAAGACAGAACATGACGTTCCAAACATAATAATATATCATGAATTTACAGCACCTGAATAGCTAAATCGTTAAAAATGATAGAAACCACTTTATGTGTCGGATAGTGTAATCCAAACTACTCAAAATTTTCAAAATATTTCAACCACAATAAAAATTGCCAATCACATTTTATCCCAAAGTTCTGAAAAGAAAAGTAATTGTATTAAGTGACATGAATGTATAGAGCATCTGCTATTTAGACTGTTGTAATATTACAAAAAAAATTACGTGGTCACCGGTATCGACTGTAGTCTTGAGCAAAATAAAGTCCTCCCTATAAAACAGCCCAAACTTTAACATGATTCGAAAATGCTCTTTTTTTAGGTGAGCTCTAAGAAATATAGAGTCGTTTTGCAGAATTGCACACAACTTGTTTCAAACACAAAGATCTCACTGTCGATGTACTATTGAAAATATAATAGTAAGTTCAAATCCCTTTTTTGCCAGGATTTACTTCAAAAGATAATATCCACAATGACATTGTTCAATTTAGCCATAGCCTTCGAGTTCGAGATTTTGAATTTTGAGAAAAAGTAACCTTCAAATACCTGACCAGCCTAAGAATATTGAAAGGAGTTACGCATTACACAAAAATTCACTTAACCATTTGCAAAAAACCCTGATTAAATTATCCGTTGAAAGCAGTCCTCCAGTAACAATTTCTTTTGCCTGCGATTTTCCATATTGTGTCCTGGTCAATTGAATACGGTGTATCCAGTACTTATATTGAAGGTCATAATAGCTAAGTGCATACTCGCATTGTTGAAATGCCTATCCTTAAAATGAATTCAATACAATGTCATATGCTAATATGGAAAAGGAGACTTTTCAATTTACACCACATCGAAATCTAGTGCGTCTTCATTTGTCACTAAATCACCTTTCAAGCCCGACCCGACTCGTGAGCTATTGGCCATTTACATTCAAATTGAAACGAGGAAAATGGAATCATTATCAGGTCATAACATATATCATCGAAGAAGACCTTTATGTTGCAAGGGTCATTGCCAGAGAAAATTTCCACTCATAATACTCCTGATAAATTTTATGATCGAGTTCGCAATTATTTGGAAGAGGATTAGAAAAGAATATCTCACTTACCCATATCACTATGAGTAGGATCATGTCTTCCAACGCTAGTCATGTTCTGTCACTCTTAAACGTAACCGCCTATTCCGGCTAGAAATCCATCCGTTAACCCAGTCTCAAACGCCATCGGAGGTAAGGTTGATCGCTGATTGAGAAGAAACATAAATACGACTTCAAAAGCAGATCAAACAAAAAATATTATTTAAAACAAAACACACAAACACCAAAATGAAACATTAGTAATCTCTAATTACTGTTGCACATCTTATGGAATTCTAAATGACTAATAGACCTTATTACGGCTATTTTTCTTTTATTATAGCTCACTAAGCTATCACAAGTGATAAGTTTGGAAGAAAATCCGCAAGGAATAATCCAGGAACTTACGTGATTCTACATTTTGCACATGAGAGATATAAGACACCAGAAATAATCTAATCAAACAGTGCTATGTACTGCATGGTTTTGAACAATAAGATCTTACTGAGAATTTTGGCTCAGGTAATAAGTCTCGCAAAATACTCGGATTGAATAAGGTTACACACTTGAATTAAAACACTTGTCGAACACTGTGAACTGTTCACACTTTGATGTCATACGTACGAGTACGCACATAGTTTCCCACCTTAAAACAAGTGAAAATCAAAAAGAGAACAAAAGATAATTGCTTTTAATTACGCGGGAACCAAAACACAAATGAAATAAGTAATACATTTTGTGAACGTTCAAATTAAAACAAAACATGTCACCTTTTCCATCTTCAACAATAAGAGTATTGACAGCACTATGACTTCACGTTAATGCTAAATTATCCGAACGGAAAAAGTAGATTTCATCTAAATATTATCAAGAATCTAGGCGCTAGCTAAGAAAAAGGGACCGAATAAGAATTGAAAGGAATAGAAAGAGGAAAAGGACGAAGGTAAAGAGTAAGTTAACGGAGTGCCTACATGTCTTACTATGTTTTGTTCAAGCTTCATGACTGTAGTTTCAGGACAAGTTTTTTGCGAGGAACCTCGTCTAATGGTTTCATAAAATCCAAGATTGGGCCTTCTTATTGCTGCTTTTTCTTTCCGTTTCACGCGGCTTTAAAAATGTAATGGAGAAAGAGCTTAAGGTGGGTCTAGCATGATCTACTTATATATTGTAGAAGATTGATTGATTGTCCTGTAAGCTCATGATATAACAGTCTTGCCTGTCCTAACAGTCCTTAAAAAGTCTCGTAGTCTTACCTAAAGTCACCTCTTCGAACAACGACCACCTTCCGCGAAAAATAAATATTTCCATCGAAACAATATGCCCTTCTCCCCAAAGTATCCTTAAGAGGACTATAAAATGTCTAAAAAATGATCGGAATCTTAAAATTGTGACACATTTCAAAACGCCAATAGGTCTATCAAACCAGTTATATTAGGTTCGGGCATAATTTCAACTCATTCGGTTCAGGGGCTTTTATGTGAATGAGTATGAGACACACACACAGAAGCAATCACATTTTTATATATTAGTATGGTAGGTATACCTTTTTATTCATACGTACATATAGGTAAGTATCGTGTGTAGTATGTCAAATTGAACATAGAGAGATAGAACTAAACATTCCAACACAATCATTTCTTGGGGATCCACGGGAAATTTTGGTTCATAAAGAGCTTCGCGCTTGAAAAAGATTGGGAACCGTGGGTCTAGAGCATTGATTTGGGCCTACTCATGAAGGGCAAGAGTAGCGAAGTGCATGCACTTTTTGGACTAAGAAATATGAAATAGAATTTGAGTTTAAAATCAGTGAACCAGTGATGCTTGCCTTAAAATTTAGATATTTTGTGAAAAACTTGTAACACTGATAACCAATACTAATCTATCATTTATTTCGTTTAAATATGGTGTTTTGAACATAAATTTAGCAAAATAATGTAAAGATTTGATAAATATCAATGAGAAACCTCAAAAATTCTAATTGCCATAAAACATCAAAAGTTCACCTGCACTCGGTATTACACCTTGATATTCCTGTGCTTCCACTGATTTTTAAAATACCTGAATGTTTTATTAATTTACACCCACTGAATGTGAACAAGTATGGAACATTATAGAATAATCGAGCTGGATTAATCACTCTCTTTGCTTTGCGCTGGCGTATACATAATAGTGTTTATGGCATTAATACATCTATGCCAGTTTATCAGTATAAAACGTGATGATTATTATTCCATTCTTAAAATCATGTTCCCGATTCCAGTCATTTAAAGAGAAGCTATGGACTATTTTGGACCTCAGACAGTTTTCATTAACGCCCTAGGGTGGCTGTTAACTGCTATCGCTTCATTAGGAAAAAATTAAAAGTGTAGTAACCGTACTTAGAGATTAAATGTTCATAGGCTGCCAACGAAACGGCAGCTTGACATATGCTCGTCTAAGGTATATTTGATCCACTGTAAAAGAAGCTTATTGGTTTCGATTGAGTAATCTGACAGTGTCAGTAATTTAAACCATTTTGTTTGCGAGAAACTAACGCATGCTCAGGAATATGCGTGCTTAACGCTGATTGGTTGAGAAATTAATCCCCTCGTGATATCAGAATTCCATATTAAATTAAGAGAAACAGAAAACATAGAACACCATGCTCTCGTGAGGGCATATTTTATTGAAATTTCCTCCTTAGAGAGGTGGCATGAACTATCGTATTCTTTTGGCACCTGTGCTAATGCGCCGGTTTATTAAAACTAATAATGACGTATATAGTTAGGAGTTTAGACTGAAAATATTCGCGTTTAGACATAGACTTTAATATCACTTTTTCGCACCTCCGGTTTCACCCTGGTGCTAAATTGAGCTCTCTAGAATTGTATGGCTTTCAGAGTTCTTGAGATAACGTTTTAATGTATCCTATATCTTTTAACACTCTTTAGAATATGTGCATCAGAGATATTTTTCAGAAATATCATACGAAAGGCAATAATAAAATCACAAAAGCTTACTTTTTCTTTTTCCAGATATTCGGTAAATTATGAATATTTAAAGAATCTGTCTGACGAAGTTAGCAATGGCATTTAATGAAGCTCGTCCGAGTTTGGCCGATATTTTCCAGGGTAAATTCGTCGGTTACAGTCATGTAGGAAGTCATATTCTCTAATTACTTCATTAGTTTTAAACCCTACTAAATCCTTTTCAAACCCGCTGTCACTCCGGTTCTGAAAAAAAGTTTGCAGATTTTTTTTCTCTTACTCTACTTAGATAAAAACAATGAGCACAATACCTTAATGGCTATGGGCTTTAAGTTGATTGGATAAAGAAAGGGCTACTCTCTTTGCTTTAATTATGATCAAAACACTTTTGTTCCTCTTATTTTCTTTCAAAATGTTGAGAAGAAAACTATTTCTCTGATGTTATCAAAAGGAGAAGCCTTTTTCTTCTTCCTCCCTCGAAGGGAATTTACTGCTTTGGTGTTTACTATTTCTGGCAGCTAGGCATCTTACCCATATCGTATACCCTTTCTGTGCGTAACGGTCTGTTTGCTATGCCATAAAGTTCTTTTATGCATTCTATCCATCTGAGATCTCATCTGAAAGGGTTAATCCATTTCCTATCGCACCTATCATAGTGAGTTGCTTTTGTTTTCCCATTTTCCTGCCAGACGGTTGCTTCACTTCCCTGTATCACTAAGGCTATTCGAATCTTATGGGTGCACAGCTTTCCTCACCAAATATCCTAGGCAATGCTAGTGCCTCTTTTGATTTTATAACTTTGCTGCGAAAACACAGAGACAAAACCGATAATAGAGGTCGCTTGCTGCGCGGAAATTTCATGTTTTCATGTTTTGTCACAAGTGAGTTCAATTGTGAGAGACAGGTTATGAGGAGTGATGGTGCTCAAATTCCATGGAAGATTTAAAACTGAATTTATTATTGCGCGTGTAGAGGTGATGGCTCCGCAAGACAACAGTGGAAAAGTCTTATAAAAATAGTAATAATTCAAATTTTTATCTAGCAGGAAAAAAACTTGGTAAAAATGCATTATGAGCCATAGTACGCAAAAAATATTTATTTACGATGGCTCTGACGGTAATCAAGGCAAATACGTAACTTTCAAAAACTGCACAGTATATTCCAGGACAAGAGACAACGTACCAGCATTATTTCATGAATCAGTCCTTTTCCATGTTTTTAACCGTCCGTAGTGATAACGTCTAATATCATCCTTCAAACATTCCCACATCTTCTCCGTCTACCTTAAACTCTCGTTCCGTCAACACCATCAACATCCATTTGCCTCACAGATTCACCCTCCTTTACATTACACATTACATGCCTTCCATTTACTCCACACACATTTAGTTTTCAGCTATACCTACCCCAACGGTTTCTGATTTGCAAAACTCTCATCATTGTTTTGAATAGTCCGTCCCCGTTAACATTCCACATTTTCCGAAGTGTATACGTTTTTACTCTAACGTGTGCAAACATTGGGATCATTGCATTCAAGGTACTGAAGTTATCGTAGATCAGTATATTCCAGCATATTCAAACGGCGATGACTGAAACCCTGTGCGCAGGCAACACTATCTATCTAACAGTAACTAAATGGCAATCTGCGATAAGTAATATTCTTTAAGTATATAAAAATCAAGGCCGAAGTTTTGTTAATAGTTCAAAATAGTTTGCGAATTTGACAAAACTATGTTCTGAAGAAGGAAAACACTTTTATCACAAAGAAATTAAAAACTTACATTATCCATCTTTAGCACCTTTATTGAAAATGAACACATGGAGAAAAAATAGGGACGCCATAATATATGTTCCCTTCCTTCTCAAACATTCAAGCGCGCATCAACAATGCTTCCAAAGTGTTTTGTAGTGCCTTGTCAAGTGCGCAGGGTCTTATGCCATTGGAAATCATCATCTCTATTGTATTACAAAGTGAGCAGCGTAAACAAATATAATGAAAATCAACGATTATTTCACTCATAATTACTAATATATCATGTAACTCCCTCCTTCCTTCTGAACCCTTACCTAGGTTATCCCTCCACCTCTACTTATTACTTGCCCCAATTTTACACGCAAATTTCCTTTGTCTCTAATCATGCACGGCCGCTGATTTTATTTTATCTCAATTTCACTTTCATGAACAAAATGATTCTATTTCTCTGGGCATATATAATGTTACCGTCTCATCTATAGCATTCCATATCGCTTAACTCCACTTATACTGTACCAATCTCTAGGTTTAAGTTATTCCTTCGTCGTTGATTTAACATTCCTCGAAGTGATCACAAAACAATTCCATCGCGATCCACCAAACCTAACGGAAGATAACTAATTTTCCTTGAGAGTTAAGTCCTCACAGTTTTCTATCAGGACAGGTAAAAGGCTGCCGATTCTTCCATTCCTGAATCTGCCATCGTCATCAGAGATGATGATGTCTCTGACGATCCTGATGGAGGACATCCTCATCTCTGATGACAATGGCAGAGTCAGAGATCGCCTGACTTCGTGAACAAACCCGTGAAAGGTTTTCAAATTTTCCTTCTTTTCCCACAGATTTGATCCTTCCCTCACCTTCAAACTATTTCTTTAAATTATAATTTCAACCCATTTTCTTATGGATGAATATTTTTTCCTCCAATCCATACAACACTCCATTTGCCAAATATTATTTCCTTCTCCAGCTGTTCATATCCTCGAAACTCTCCTCTTGCCATCCGAAATCTCTCTGCTTTCCTACTCCGCTTGTCCAACATCCTTCCTCTTCCTACCACCGAACGCCCCCTCCGAAAATCTCGCTACCTTTTGCATGCGTCCTTCATCCACTTTTCCACGAATATAGAGGTCACCGAAAGAAAAACAAGTGCGAAGCGGGAGCCAAAAAGAAACTCCCGACCAGGATCGCTTGCTACCTCACTCCTCTCATCTTCCCTTCCCCATACCCCACCCCTCCCCCCCTCACCGATAGCGCCTTGGCAGTCATCTAAGATGGCCATTCTAAAAGGAAAGAGGTTGCGATGGGTGGGAGGAAATGCAGGAGAAACAGTCGAGTTGAAAAAGTAGAAAAATTAGTAGGCGGAATAGAACGGGGAGTTAAGAACAGAGTAGATGACGGAGATGTTTTAAAATTAAATTTTCACATGGAGTAAATGATATACATTATTTTTTAAAAACATATCATAATATCGTGAGTACTTCCGGTATCCTCAAAATTTGTCAAAAATACCTACCATCTCATAAAAAGATAAATATTCTAAATATTAAATAAATTTAATATAATGTAAATGCAATATATTACTACGGACAAAATTAGAGCGGGAAAAGAAGACGCAGTAGGGGTAAAAAGAGCAGGGAAAAAAGTATTACAGGTAGAAAGTAGGGACAAAGTAGGTTTAGTAAGAGTAGGAAGTGCAGAGTGCAGTAGTAGCGAGGGGACCGGAGTAGTATAGCATGGTGGTGCGGGCAAGAGTGGGAGGAAAATCCGCGTAAAGGGCTGAAGGGGCAGAGTGTGTTAACGGGGTTCGCGGAAGTCGGCATTTTGAAGGGATAGACAGCGGAGTTTAAAAGGATTTCCAGCCGGTCGGGAAAAAAGAAAGAAATAAAAGATAAAGGAGAGAAGACTTTCGGGAGATAAGTGGATAGAAGGGAGAGAGGGGAGGCGGCGAGGAAGGAAACATTGTCGTCATTCGGGTACAAGCTACCCCTTCAGCAGGGGAAGAAAACTCTTCTCCGAAATCACGAGGGAAGAGTGTGCCCGCACTGCAGTAGGCAAATTCGATTGCTTTGATTCGATAAGGTGGCAGTAACAGCAAAGACCCGGCGCCTCAGAAATTCTGGAGTGAGAATCGATTTGTTTATCAAAAACCATTGCCATCGCATTTTAGAAAACAGTGCACTGTTGCGTAGATACCGTATTCATGCTATACTCCAGAAATGGGTTCAGTCAATAAGGCTTCATGATGCGCTGGAGGTGGGGGAAACATTGACTATGATTTCATCCCACAAATGAGGGATTATCATTCGAATGCTTTTTCGACATTACAGTTAAAATAAAATTTGCTAAGGTTTTCGTATAGATTTCCGGAGTTTATTCGAAATATTAAGGCCTAATAACCAAATAACTAATCTTAGAAAGTTGCATTTTTTTCTGTTTCCGAAAAACGACCTGTGACGTCATTTCATCCATCGATCGTGCCCGTGGTTCGATTCCCGGTGAAGAAGGATATTTTATCAAAGTATTTTCTACATCTTTGTACTGTTGTATTTCCGAACAAAGTGAACATCTTCAAAAAAACATTTTTAAGGCATATTTTAGAATGTATAGGGAAGAAGAGAGAAGAAATGATGGATAAAATGACGTCAAGGTCGTTATGGGAATGTTCCCCGTCCATTCAACTTAAGACTGCTTTATCCCTGGCAATTTTTGGAATCATTAAGAGATGATTTGCTAATGATAATTTGTTATGGTCCCCTGTACGATAAAGTTACAAATAAAAAATCGTGAAAAACCCCCATTCTTATTCTTTTTTAAACAATTCGTCACTGTCACATTCAAGCATCTCATTAAACATACTTACGCGTGAGACTCCGAAATTTTCTCCTCATATCCTCAAGCCATAGTCACTCAAGCTCTAGATATAACTTCATTTTATCACCAAATGATTTACGTAAACGCCAAAGAGGGGGAATTTCGCAATTGGGAGATTCAGGTTCAAATCCTGGTGATAAAATGATTTTTTCATGGTGAATTTCGCCTTAGTCAGTGATATCTTTGACCCCGTTCGCGTGACTGTGTGCCACATCATTTTTGATACTGCAATGTTTGGAAATTAATAATTTATTCATTGGGAAATATACTATTAGCCACCAAATGTTAAAACTTTAACATGGAGAATTTACGAAATAACGAATTACGAAATTCATTTTAAGGATTAAATGTAATAGCCTCACAACTCGCCCATCGTTGTTTATTGGGTTAGGAGTAGGTGAAGAAAATTTTGGATTCAGTTTCGAAGCAAGAATATGTTTTTATTTTCATTTATATTCTAACAAGTAAATAGAATTTACTTATAAAATTAAAAAAATATGCCCAAAAACATATGTTCGTATAATATAATACTTAAGGTTCTGCGAAACGGTCTACGGTATCATACGCAAATAATAAATATTAAATTAATGTATATAAAAAAATATATTATAACTGTTAAAAGGTAAATTATAAATGGCAACGGCTTATTCGATTTGAAGACGCAATAATGATTATCAGCATCACTTGTCAGCCCACGATCTCTGAATAAAACTTGGTTGAATGCAGTGTTATCCCAAAATAAATAATTACCGTTAGTATATACATGAAAATTTCATCAATTCATAAGCTTTCATACCAAACACGACCAGCAGAAGGTTCTCAAGACATATATAAATTCGTCAGTTCAGTGAAATAACTTAATCTGACATAATAGGCTCTAAATCCTTACAACAATGAAAAATTAATATCCATCTTACGCAAGAAAAATAATATGATTCATGCTAGCATAATCCTGAATAAAAACTGACATTATCAAGATAAGTAATCGGTGAATAAGTGGGCTATGAAAACATCCTCAGGAATGTGTTATTGTTCTAGGGGTTAAAATGGCTAGGCAGTGTCAAACACCATCATGGTGGCTAAGCAAAACATGAAAACAAGCCGACGCGTCGGAGGTATTGCTCTTAACTTGGGCCTCGTCCAGCAATACAATTAAGGGTTGTGAAATCCAACGGCAATCAATTAGTATCCAACGATATTCACACTTGCGTCCGTTGTTAAGGGATTGGAGCTTTTCCAAATTTCTTTGGGATATCCAATGTGTACACTAGCCATCAGAAATGCCAGAACATCGTGTAAGGTTGAGATTCAACCCGTGATTGGAAGGTTAATATTTTCTTCTGAAGTTACGAGGAACTATTTATACCTCGGACTTATACTGGCAGACCTAATTAAAAATCACTGGGACATGGGACTTCTGGAAGTGATTTTTCGATCAACACCAATTAAAGATCAAAGGACTCTCAGGCTGTGTCCACTAGAGGGAAGAGTTTTGAGTGCTGAAGCTAATCAATCTTTACGTTGTCGGTATTCTGTTAAACCTTAAGAGTTCTAGTGAGAATTAATGTTGAAAATAGATTAAAAACAGATGAAAAGGTAAATTAGAATAGCACAGAAGAGTATAGAACCTATTTAGGACGAGATATCGGTTATTTTAACTAGATCAGGGCACAGAAAATTATGGTATTACTGAAAGAACTGTGGTGGCATTGCGTGATTATATATCTCATTAAATGGAACGTAATGTATCGAAACACATCGCAATGCACCATCGGTCAGTTTAAGTAGATTAGTTACGAATTTAACGAGCTGAAATTTGTGGTATTCAAAACTGTGATAATATTATGATAACTCATCCCACCACAGGTCACTAAATGGAGTCCAAAAAGTGGCGATCCATAAAGAATCCTAGAAATGATTTTACGACAGGTATAGGTTAGTTGGACAATTTTCCGTAAAAAATAAAGGATTCACAAACCTGCGTCACTTATTTTCTTGCTTATTCAACGTTTAAACATATTATCAAAAATATTTTAAGTGACGTTTTTTCATTTCATTTCACGATGCAACATAATGACGAAATTTTACTTATAATTTCAGTCAGTACTACGTACGAGAGCTAACAGTCCCAATATTTCTGTAACTAAGCAAATCAATGGCATTTGCGCGTGAGCAATATGAAGTTGACGGGTCTGGGCCGAAAAGCTATGCGGAATAATTCAGGGGTGAGCCACAAAGGGGCACTTGCTTGTAGTAGGTCAAGTACACAGGGGAGTGGGAATGTGTGTGCGTGAATGAAAAAAGAACGAGGTCAGAAGAGAATTGGGAGTTGGGAGTGGCAAGAGGCGCCGGGCGATGGCTTGAGTATAATTGGAGCCAGGGGGTATTTCTGGGGGGGGGGGACGGAGGGAGGGGGGGTAAGGCACGGGCAGCGACGGATTAAGAGGGAGGAAGAACACGAAGCAAGAGGGGGTCGCCTCCGGGAATCGCGTCCTGAGAGTCCGAAGAAAAAGTTCTGCACGAGTTGACTCGACAGCACGACGACCTGAGACGTGTCCTCCAAATGTTTTGGACGACTGAGTGCTCGTTTGTGAGTTTAACGCACGCCTATAACTCGAGCCGAGAAGAAGAAATACAAGCATCCACATTGAGTCCGACTTGTATTATTTTAACGGATTTCGTATATTCAATAATCAAGCGTAGATATATAATTGCCAACATTAAGTGAGATAGAATATGAATAACGAGAATCCTACATCACCTAACTCCTTGCGATATAGATAAAGCGAAGGAGGAATTTCGCTTGTTAAGAGAAATTAAGTTATTGAGACTTCTCAGCAGAACAGCTTCAAATTAAACACGACTTAAGGAACGTATCAAATTAAAATAACAGAAAAGAAATACATACATATACGGAGGGCATTATTTTTTAAAGACAAATCATTAAAACCCTGAACTATACTTGCTAATATTGCATAGAGGAATTTTGTTTCTTCGTAGCTACCAGTATTCAAAACGTTTATAAGAAATACGGATAAGTAAATGATCAAAATTTACCATAATGACTTTAGTCGTACTGCTATGATTAACGATATGATTTCCACATTAAGTTTGGTACATTGAAGTGCAATGAACATCAGTCTCTAGACCATGGTCAGGTAATCAGAGTGTTACGGCAGTCTTTGAAATTGTTTAGTAATGGCGCAGTGACTCAAAACAGTTGAGTTTAATTCTCACAAATTAGGAATAGAAATAACGTAGTTTATCCTAGATGCATTACAATAGATAAATTTCACACAGCTATATCGTATTCGTAAGCTTTATACGAGAAGCAATAACATAAATATGACAGCATATGTTAATATTTGTTCTTGAATTTGGCGTGACCATTTTCAATTTTCGGAATGTAGCCAAATGCATTGCAGCTTTGTCCAAGATCAAAATTCTAAATATAATTGCGCACGCCTAAGACCTGAGAATGACTAGGTATAGACTCTAAAATAACAAAGTTTAATAACAGTTAAAAAACAAAAGTTTACGCTGCATTCAGCCGTTTTCCTTGAAAAAAACAAATATTTTAATAAAATTGAAAATGTCACTGGTCGAACTGGTACATTGTCATAATATCTCACATTAAGTAAAAAAATATGACGTATCTTATATTAATGCAGCGTCATCAGCTTTACAATATACTGATGAGAATATTTTACCATCACATTCTCAAGGAAACGGCCCATTCACTTGAGAAAATATGTACTGTATTATTATTGCCTAGAAAATATAAATACGTCATAAATTAGTTGATTTGGAATTAGACCTAGCAGAAGCATGTGGGTTTAGTCCTGTAAGTAAGACTCAAAAAGAAGTACATTTCTACCATCTTCAAATCTAATAAGATACTTTTGAATGAAAAAAACATCTGTCTAGATATCAGTAAGCAACTTGAATAATTGTACATATTGACATCTAATAAATGTTAATATATTCAGATCCAACCGAATACCAACACAGATACTTTTCGTATCACAGAGAAAATGAATTAATTTTCTGCGTTGTCCATTTCTCGTAATAAAGTGTGAATTCCTGGACCAGTTTCTAAGATTCGTTGCTACTTAATTCGAGATGTTTACTGCTATAAACGAGGCTTAAAATAATATGTATAAAAGCAGATATGAAATAAATTTGGAGAGACTTGGTTTTCGAGTCTTCCTCCGCGTCTACCCATATTCTTCTGGACATTATTTCAAAAAGATGAAATAAATTTGTTTCAAACAAGTTCCGTTGAAATATATTTGAGCAATATGGAGTTATGCCTATCATAGGGAGGAGATAAAGAAAATTTTAATTTTTCATGATCTTTACATATGTTTTTAGAGAAAAAGGATATTCAACCATATCGTCGGTAACGATAATACTAACAATTCATCGCTTATAGATACTATATTCCAACGGATAAATAACCACAATTAATCGAAAAAGTGACTTGATTCTTGAAGAATCTTTAAAGGAACTCGAGATATGCGCTAAGAGAACGAGAATAGAGGCGATATAATCAGTTTTATGAGAAATTTAAGCTCGTGAGGGATAATACTCATCGTAGGTAAGCCACACCATTGACTTCTGACAGAAAACGTCCCTTTATTCCATAGCCATAAGTAAGTCCTTTGACGGGTACAAAGACGTCTGAGGTGATATTAAAGTACTTCCTGTGAAAGAAGTGAAGATAGTTCGAAAACCGATGAGGAAAGCGACGGTTTGGGGAAAAGTATTTTCCACATTAACTATTCCAATTTTATGAAGTTATTTACCATTTTTTGCGGATAAAAAACCCAGGGAAAAAGTTCTAAGCCGATTTGAGTAATAAAAGCACCAACTTTACCTTCGCCTCTGCCCGACCATCGTAAAACTAAACCCTTACTTCCTCTCGCGCCACGACTGCGCTAGCACGCTCATGCGCAGTCGACTAAGTTATTACGCGCTCTAAAGAATTTAGAACTGTATTGATTTGTCGTTAAACTCTTTCCAACTGAGCCCATCAAAAATGTAGATAAACTTCAGGATCACCAAGTTTTGTATGGAGTTATTAGGCCACATGGCGGAAAATATCTATGCTCGGCAGTATTTTTGCATGAAAATATACAATTTCACACAGACAGGGAAAACTTCCGAGGCACTTTTCCAACCCATTACTCAAACCTACTAATTAATGTGGGAGTGTAGTATTTTTATGTTCAAGTGTAAGGACGTATTTATGCTGATATAAAATCGTTCCCAATGTTTTTTCCCTTATGATAAACTAAAAAAACCGAAAATGCACCACATTATATTCATAATTAACTGGAACGGAGTGGAATATAATGAAAACCACTATATGTTTGGTGACAAAAGATAATTTCTTCGCTGCCACAACCCGTTAATATTTAAAATAGTTAAATGAACTAGACACCCCAAGTTGTTTTTCACACTTTATATGCTTGTAGAAAAGAGATTTTACGACAGGTGTCCTTTTCAAGGTTTTCTATGCAGATCAGAGGGCAAAAATAATTTAAATTATTATTATTGACAGTTATTAGTGGCATTGGTATGTTTTTATGATGCATTTTCTTTTGATTTTAGTTCCATCAGTAACTTGTATCGCTTTTTGTAAAGAAGAATACGCATAAAACAGTTACACCTACATCTCCAAAATACCCTGCAAGCCACCTCAATGGTGTGTGGCAGGGGAAGCTGATTCAAACGTTACAAAGAGTTTGCAAAATGCCTTAACCCTTTCGAGACGGCGGAATTCTCTCCTATGAGTGTCTACTGAACTGAGTACCAAGAGACTCTTCCTTCCTCGCTGTACGGACCATTTTTGCAATACATCCGTGAAGAAAGTTCTCGCAGGTGTACTCTTACACTCAGCTCCTGCTTTCTTTGATCCCTCCTAGTTGGGAACTCACAATTATCCCGGATTCAGGGCGGAGTTAGGCTCAATCCTTCGCAATTTTACAACCTTCCCAGGCAAGGGTTCGCGGTCAACTAATTGTTAATTTATTGGTTTACCTACATGTACATTTGTCACTTGATCTCAAATTGTAGTCTTTTAAATGAATTTCTCGTTTTTTTACTGCGCATTTACTAATTTTAAACGAAATTCTATCATCAATGTTAGCGGATTTATTGCATAAACCTATTCCAATGCAAAACATCTTGACTCATATCTTGAATTCAAGATAAAAGTTAATAATTATGGTAGAATTACGCTTTAAAATTGTAAACAATCACCACAAAACAAGGAGTTCAGTTCTGATTTTATATTTTTTGAGAAAGCAACAAGTATTTATTTAGCAAAATCACTGAATAAACAATCAAATGACCGCGGACCCTTGCCGCAAAGAGGGTGCTAATGGGAGGAAGGGTCCAGGTAACAGCTTCCCGGATTCCAAGGAAAAGGCCTGACCCCCGCTGCGTTGGGTCCCGAAACGTAGAAGCTGTCTACCTATGAGCGCCATAAAGGGGGGGAAGCATAGTGTCGCAAATATGCGACGTTCTTTCTTTTGCATAGAAAAATCTCCGTCGCATATTTTCGACGTTCATCTTTCTGGTCAGGAAATCTATTGTCGCATATTTCTGACGTTCGTGGCGAAAGGGTTAATAGTCCTATTTATCTCAATATGTTTCACATGTTCTGAAAAATCTCTTTTAAACATCTATGCTACAGTTTCAACATGCTAAGTACTGAACAAATTCGTAAGCACTACGACACCAACTCTTTTCAGTTCACCTTATTTTTAATATTCATGGCGTGATGTGCTACTCATAAGTTTGATTACCATTTCAATCATTATTCGGTGACGACTAGGTACCACTCAGAGCTGAATAATCCGTTAAAAAATAATTTACATCCAATAGTAACAAAGATAATTTTCGTTCTTAAACTGAACAATTGTATGGGAAAATATGTCATAAGTAACACTCAACAGCAAAAAAGTGCAAGCTCATAATTTCAGTGCATGAAATGAAATAACTATAAATGTATGTAAAATTAACTTAAATATTGAATAACATTAAATTATTAACTTATTCAAAGTAATCAACAAATTATAAAAACAATTTAAAAAAATTTACCTTGGTGGAAAAATAATCACAATTAAATATTCTTTTATTTCAATGACGAATAAAAGCCCTCACAACCACAGAGAAGAAAATGATTTTTGATAGTCAATGGACTTAATATAAGGCATAACCAAATCCAATCTCTCATACAAAGAAAATAAATCAGGTAAGCCTATGCACATCATAAAATGGACAATTGAGAATTTCTTCAGATGAATATTCGCTTCGAAAATATTTTATTACTTCATGAAAAAGAAATAAAATCAGGTTCAGTGGATTTACTTTCATGTTAAACTTTGATTAGAATCTCTGGTGCGTTCAACCAACATCACTTTTTAAGACAAAACAGAGCCTGCCACATTGAAAGACACTGTAGTCGTTTGACTGAAATATTACAAGTACTCGTTTGAATGAAGAAATTGAACTTATTTTGACAAAATAAAATAAGAGACTATGCTAATTTAATTGTTTACAATGGCATATATGTTCATATCAAAATAATGACGGTCCGGAATTGTGCTATTATTTTATGAAAAAGAGAGAAAATAAGAATAAATACATTTATCATTCAATCGAAATTTGATTGAAATCACCTCCTTTATGATTTCGATCGGTCTCTTTCTAACCCTTTCGAGACGGCGGAATGCTCTCCAAAGCATGTTTACTGAACTGAGTACCAAGAGAATCTTCCTTCCTCTCTGTGTGAACCTATTTTTTTACGGCAACCGTGGAGAAAGTTCTCGCAGGTATACACTGACACTCAGCTCCTACCTTTTTCGACCCTTCTTAGCGGGGAACTTGCCATTATCTCGGACTATGGGGCAGTTAAGCTCAACCCATCGCAGGTTTACAACCTTCCCAGCGGCATGGGTTCGCATTTAACTAATTGCTAATTTATTGGTTTACCTACATGTATATTTGTCACTTGCTCTCGAATTGTAGACCTTGAAATGAATTCCTTGTTTTTGACTGTGCATTTACAAATTTAAAACGAAATTCTATAATCAATATTAACGGATTTATTTGCATAACCAATTCCAATGCAAAATATCTTGACACATATCTTGAAATCGAGATATCAGTTAACATTGATGGTAGATGGTTGATTACGCATTAAAGTTGTAAACACTCTGATTTTATATTTTTTACGTAAAAAACACATATTTATTAAAAAAATCGGAGTGCCGCAATGAGGGTGATAATGCAAGGAAGGGACAAGGTACCTGCTCCCGGATTCCGAGGGAAAGGCCTGACCCCCGCTGCGTTGGGTCCGTAGAAGGTGTGTACCTGCGAGCGTCATAAAGGGGGGGGAGCATAGTGTAGCAAATATGCGACGTTCGTTCGTTTGCGTAGGAAAATCTCCGTGGCATATTTTCGACGTTCGTCTTTCTGGTCAGGAAATCTACTGTCGCATATTTCCGACGTTCGTAGCGAAAGGGTAAAGACTTAATATTCCACGCTACTGAAAATGATTCCGACATAAACATAGGTCTGCTATGTAGTAGACATTGAACCTATTTGGCCAAAAAATGAAGGGATAATTCTCCAACTACTCACATCACGCAACTACCTAGATGCCGACCATCTATCTTCTAGAATGAGACAGCAGCACTAAGGGAAAGCTACAAAACTGGCGCCGGGACTGTGATGGAATTCCCCGGTCACCCTCCACATCCGGTCATTATGGCAGCAGGCAAAAGGATAGCACAATGGACTGCCGAAAGGGGTGTCATTGTCGCGAAAGGTGAGATTAGGCTGGGAGAATGAAGTAGGAGGAACCTTGCCCTTGGGAACATTGGAGGTGATTTAAACTTCGTGGGCGGGGTCACTTTGTCTGTAATAGAGAGAGAATTGTGAGAGGATTTTCTCGGAATGACACTGTTCGGTCCGGGTTTTGAAGAGATGAACAGTAGTCGCAATTACTGCAACTCTATAAGTGGCTTGAAAATGATGAGGGCGTGAGGGACGTAAAGTGGTGGAAGTAGATGAGATTAACACAAAAAGCTACCTCACGAAAGGACAGATATAGGTAAGATGCGTAGAATACTACGTAGAATAAGGTGGAATGATTCTGTGATGGCCTCACAAACATTTACCTAATTTCAAAGTTATTACGAATTACTGTCGAGGTTCTGATTAGGATGGACCATATATGAGCATAGACACGGGTACAAAATTGTCGAAATATTTCTAAGCCAAGGACTACTCCACTCACCTAGGCGGCGAAAAAATGAAAATACCATGTTTATTTACAACTTAGCGATTATTAATGATTGAGTTGGCCTGTAAGTGCTTCTCCTGTAATTTAAAAGGATTTCTTAATTGAGCTTATACTAATTTTATTCCAAGATTTCGGTTGTTAAACTGTGTACGGCTAGCACCCGAAGACATGTAGTACTGATGAGGCAACTGGATGGAAATTACTCAACTTGGACTAAAAAAATCATAGGTAAATAAGAATGGAGCGCTTAGAGTAGTAGAGACAAGAAAGCATTAATAATTATCTGTTTTCCTATTCGACTATCGTATATTCCCTCAGTATGGCCAAACCAATGAAGAACAATCCTTTCATTTGTGTTCATTAGTGGCCACACCCTTATAATAAATTGAGTCACATTCCTAACTCTGTCTTTCCTACTTTTCCATTAACACTTCTAAGGTGCCAAACGCCCAATGGCTTTGAGAGAATAACTCTTAAAACTTCTTTCCGTGATTAAAACATAAAGAAAATCTTTGTCAGAATTAAAGTCTATTCTAAGTATTCTCTCGACGAATGAGGGCTAGCAGAGGATAAAATCGTCAGAGGACATAAGGGTTAGGGATTATGGTGAAATTTTGTACTCAATGAAATTTTTAAAATTTCACATGCACTTTAACGAAAATTTCGTCAGAAATTAATTATTATTAATGCTCGTAACTGGGCTTTTATATAACAATGATATGATTCTGCGTAACTTTCAAGGTCATAAAGGGTCGTTTTCAACATTATAAACATAACGGAATACATCTAGATTGGTTATGTTTTGTTTTCTTGTTGATGCCATTACATGGAGTTAGATGATTTATTTTCTTTCTCCCTTTTTGATGCCCTTTTTATTTCATCATTTCTACTTCCATGTTTGTTTAGCATGATTACTAAGTATAATGCTACGGTGAAAATTACATTGATTACGATTTTAGAGCCTACGGTGGAAATAATGAGCTTCATTTGTGACTTACTACAGACAATCATGGGTAGTTAGGTGCAGTTGCACCTCATCGTATAAAAATAATTGCAAGTAAAAGTCTAAGTTGATGAAAATTTCAACTATGTTCTTTGTCAGATAGTGGTTACATTCTGCGTAGAAGGAATTGATAGAGGCATCTCACCTAGATAGACTAGGCCTATGTCACATAGAAATTACCGTATGGTAAGACCGATCCAGAGCAACCACTTGAGCCCATTTTGTTTTTAAGATTCCCATAAAATCATGTCGCATCAGTTTACGATGATCGTACCTTCTGATAGCAGGATCAGATGCAGGATCTGTACGGTGGGTAGTCAAGTGCTCTGCCCCGTATCGTAAATGACAACGGCATATGCAATTAGGGCACTGGTATATTCGTCTCTTCAGTAAGATTAATATAATGGCTAAACCACCCACGGTTTCTCATTTCAAACGCTTCTGCTCCCGGAGTAAGAGATATCCCTTAAATGATCTAATTAGGGACAACGTCATTACATTTGAACGAAGCGAGCGGAGTAAGAACAAGAGAGAAAAATTGAAATAAGAGCCTCTAGATCAAGCAAAGGAGTACCTCTGTAATAGCTTTTGGATAATGGAAACACTTGACTAATTCTATAAAATTCTCAGTATCTAAAACTACTTTTCTCAGAAACGTACGTCGCGTAAGATTTTGCTTACTTTTCCTTCCACATCCATGCCTACACTTGCGGAATTTCCTAACATTCTAAGAAACTGAACATTTCTTTGCCATTTAGAGATACTTCCGTTGGTTTGATTTTTTATTGTATATTTGTTTAACAGTAGTATAAATTGAGTGTTTCCGTATTTTTTTCAGCATTTTTCATGAGAATAAGAAATGATCCAAGATTCCAGAATAACCATGAAAAACGAAGACACTGCGCAAAACCTATCAGAGTACAGTATCAATTGCAAATCAAGAAATTGCCCAAATGGCTGACATATTCCTACGGCCAGAGATAGTATGAGAGAGAGATAATTATTTAAACTGTTCTTAGAACCAGTAGAAAATTGTGCTATCGGAGTATTGTTTTTTCTACTCGGATTTTTATTCATTACTGCTGGTGTATATGGAATAGCAGCAATATTTCCTCGAAATAATTCTAAGAATTCAAGTATCTATCTAAGAGTGCATAACTTTAATATAAGTATTTTCTTCTCCGGTTCATTTCGGGGAAGGAGTCAAAATATATCCTAGTTGTACCTTAAAACTACCAGCAGAAGAAATTGGAGTGACCAAGGTTACTTCGTTTGCATGTTTAAAAAGAGTTTTCAGTATTTTTAAAGATTAGATTAAGATCACACTTAAGTGTAAAATAAATTGTTAACTGTTCATTTTCAAAGAAGACATAATTTTTTTTAAATTTGAAAGTTTAATTGGAGATGAAATAACAGCCACGGGAGTATATATATATATATATATATCGGTTTACGACGTTCTACGTCTTCCGATTCCCAATTTCCATGCCTCCCGATCATTCCAGAGTTCTTCATCTAATCCTCTTTCTCTCATTTCTTTCTCTATCCCTTGTATCCAACTTTTCCTCGGTCTGCCTCTCCTCCGTCTTCCTTCCGGGTTCCACAGCAGCATTTGTTTCGGGAGTCTTTCATTTCCCATTCGTTTTACGTGTCCATACCACCTCAACTGCTGCGTTATTATATCATCTATTATGGTATCATTGACATTCATTATTTCTCTAATTCTTTCATTCCTTACTCTTTCTCTTTTTGATTTACCGGCTGCTCTTCGCCAGAAGTCCATTTCAGTCGTCAGTAACAGTTTTTCTGATTTCTCCGTTAGTGGCCATATTTCACAGCTGTAGGTTACTATGCTCTTTACTATGGTATTATAAATTCTCTTTTTGTTTTCAATGGATATTGTATTGTCCCACAATAAGCTATTTAATAGTGTTATTGCTTTTTTGCCTTTATTGCATCTATCCCTAATGGCTACCTCCATTGTTTTACTTTCTGCAATTTGCATCCCTAGATATTTATACTCTTTACAGTGTCCTATTTGTTACAGTGTCCACGGGAGTAATGGTGGTTTATTCCAGATTCATAGATGATCTCTGCCCGTTGTATTCCCATTTCACCCCAGAGACGTTTTTACCATTTTTAGTTCAAGATTCCTCACAGATTTCTTTTTCATGGCAGTTAAACTTACTGTCGCATTCCCAGAAATTGTCGCTCAGAACTATTTCATAATTTATGCCGCAAGTGGCTCCTCATGTATAGTGGCTCTTCCTACAGTATACCGAACATGAGAAAAATTACACGGATATGTATTAAGGAGCAAGAATATCCCATTTGTTTCATTTTGAATTTGTTTCATTACAGCGTTACATCAATTTTTATATACATTCACCACGGGTCGCGTAATAAAACTATTCTTAAATTGCATGGGTTTTTTTCCATTGCAGCATCCTGTACTGAATGTAACCTTCAAATATAATGTTGTTTTTGTAACATTGTGTTTACCTGTACTAATTGCAAGCGTGAAGTCAGCCCATTACAGTTCTGCGAATCAATTGCATTTAAATTTTAACAGGAACAACAACGTGATGTAGATGATGAGATTAAACCTTAGGACGTTTGTATTTTTAACAGAGCTGCAATGAAAATTATCTACTAATATCTACAGCGGAGCTTCCTGTTTCTTAAGGTTAGTGTCCTAACTTACTAACTTACTCACTATGTAATTTATGCCCAAGGTGGTGTTTGACCTCGTTAAGAGTGTGCTATATTTTCTCCGATCTTGTGCATATTTTTCGGTGAGCCTCACTTATGCTCCCATGTCTGAGTCCACTTACAACTAGGGTTCCTAACGTTTCCTGCGTCCATCACGAGGTCTTCACCTAACTGGCTTTTTTCCAGACCTGGTTTATCAGGCAAAGGTTATTACTTCTCACTACGTGACTGGCATAGCTCAGTCTATTTCTTACATCAGATACTACGTCTGGTGCTGTAAACATATCCGCTATCTCTCTATTGTACTGTATCCTTTAAGTGCTGCCTTTTTTTGTTGACCCAAATATATTTATCAAGTTCTAGCTTTCCCTAGTTATTAACATTTTATCTGCATTTTTATCCATACTCTATGATTTAAGATTGGCGACCTAGTTCAATTCAGCCCTAAAATTAACACCTCCGTCAAGTCATGTCAACTCGTCGACAGAGAGCCTTGAAGGAAGATGACCGTCAAAAAGACACTCAAAAGGGAGGAACTGAACGGAAGTTAATGACAAAGGCACAAAGCTTATAATCGGAAAGTGAAAGCGCTGTGATGCATGAGGATTGCGGAAAGTGGAAAAGAAGGAGGTCGAAATAGGAATGGAGGGTCAAAAATATGGCGGGGGGTAGGGTAGGCGAGGAAACAGTGGAGAGGAGATGGAAAAAATTCGAGACGATCGAAGAAATTATCGTTTATTTTTCAATTACTGGGTCCAGCCCAGAAGGGTCACAAGAGGGGAAATTAAATGAGAGGAAGGGGTACCTTCAGGCGGTGGATAAATAAGGGACTGGTGCAAAATGGAACGCGGACATGCGGTACAAAACGGAAAAAGGGAGAGAGAAGAAAAAAGGAGATTGAAGAGAAGTGAAAGCATTGTCTTTTATTTTCTCGTTTAAAAGAGAGAGAGAGAAAGAGAGAGATTGAGAGATAAACAAAAAAGGTAGGAGTGAGAATGAATGCGGAATGAGAGGAGAATGAAATAATGATGTGGATAAATTGGAAGATAGGGGAGAGCTCAAAGGGAACATGATAAAAAAACGGTGGACAGCAGTGCCCTGCTGATAATGAAGATAATTTAATGATGGAGAGAGAGAGGAGGGGAATATTTAAATGAATGTTTAAACTGGTAACGATGGAGTGTGGGCAGCTGTTCAAGCAAATGCGAAATAACGCGAGATATATCGCCAAGATAACGTCATTGGCGCCAGAGAATGTTGCGCGAAAAATTATTCCGCATACACCTACATTGCTGCCTTTCGAATTTTGCCAAGCGAAAAAAAAGTAACTGAAGAGATTGCAATTTAATTAATACGTTGAAGCGACGATAGCGTAGGATGAGTTTAAAACAACGATCCATTCTAAAAGTCGATGAGGAAGTTTCAATGCATAATTATCTGACTATTTTGTTCTATTTTGCTTAATAAGTAATACGCTGCACATAATTATTTTGGTAGAATTAAAAAACCTTGAACGTCCTTGAAACAAGGATGTAATCGAAGCTGACAGACTTGGCTTACGTGAAATCCTTTGTACTCCCTCTGTTCAACACGAAAAAAGTTATTTTATTTAAAAAAATAACTGGGGTCTTAAACCTGGGATCTGGGATACATTTGACGAAAAAACCTATGTGTGTGACAGATGAACGTTTTTACGAAAGAACACGGTACACAGAGCATGAAATACAAACCACTTAAAGAAATAGATTGCATTCATTTTATAAATGCCTAAGTAACACGTTCTTTGGTTTTAAGTCGTAATTAAAGCTTCATGCTATCGATAGGTAGCAGTCAAAATAACTGAAATATTTGGTTTTATTAGTGGTGTCATTTTAAATGTACTGCCGCTACTGAAAACATACCAAAGTTATCTGTATTAAGTTTCCACATATCTCATCCCAAGGAGAAAACTGCAGCACCTTTTAAAATAAAAGCATCCGCACTATATTTAATTACAATAGGTATTCTCAAAATTTAATTTAATCGTTAATAACGACAAAATTAAGAAAGTTTGATTAATATCAGTATTTTTTAGTTTCCTATGTTTTTCCTTAATTAATTTTTGGAAATGTATTTGAATACTATGGATGAATATTCTTTCATTGCACGTCACCTATTTTTGACGTGAGCAATGTTATTCTTAGTTCAAGTGTGGGAAGATAGAATTATATCGACATATCAGGATAGAGGAAAATAGTTGCTAGAAACAGTACAATATTGGAAATGTTGTTAACATTCTTCCACTGTAGAACCTGATGAAGTGGCGTACATAGACACTTCAGATGTGAAAATTAGGAACATGCCTGAATTCCATAAACTCACTCTACATGCGGATGTATTGCTTTAACTCACAGGAGTGTGCATAGTGAAATTACCGTGCACCTTAGCTAGGAAGTTATTCTTTAGACGATTAACGCTACCCCTATCAATTATTATTTAAAATCTTATGGCCGATATTCTACCGATTAGGCTTAAGAATTCGTTGAGCATAGCTCTATCCTCTAACCCAAGCTTTACCATGGCTTTGCTGAAGATTGTGCATATCAATAAAATAATTCCTGTCAAATCAACTTTTTGTAAAGCAGTTGTAGTCAATAAAATATTGAGCGGAAAATGAAGAAGTTTAAGAGCACCTTCATTCGAAGGATGAACTATTGCACATTGTTACTTCTGTTTGAGGCTTTCGCAGCGCTGTTGTGACACCGACGCAGCTTTGCCCGAAAAACATGGAGATACCATGCACATTGTTACGCCTGGTACAGTCAACTATTATCAGTAAACGAGATAATATCACGTATGTTAGCCATAGATCGTGCATATTACCGAGATAATTAGCCACTTAAATATTCCAAACGGCTTCGCACATTTTTTTAAAAAGACATAGCGCGAACATGGACAAAAGAGAGCAGAGTGCAGCAAACACAACGAGAAAGACGTAAACAAGATGATGAAGTGGTCTCCCAAGGGTTCGAGGGAAAGATGAGGAAGCACAAAAGTGGTCGGATTTGGATGAAAACACGCCAGGATTATAGGGGTGGGGGAAAGGAGGGTAAAGGGTTTTTTAAAGAGAATGGGATATGAAATAGGGAGAAAGGCCCAACCTTTCTATCCTCCACTCCCTGAAAAGACGTCTCGTGGCAAAGAAAGACTCACACAAAGATGGATTCCGGAGTATAATCGCATGAGAATGAATGGGATGAGCGTCTCTGCATCCTCTTTTTGTGTCAGTTCATCCTTTTTCACACTTTTCTTTTCTTCCACTGCTTTACCAGCGACACGCACAACAAAAAAAAAGTTCTTCCTTTTTCACACTTTTGCCATTTTCCCTTGAAAAACGTTTATTACTGCTGTATTTATTTTTTTGTCCTCGTCTTCCCAACCAAACAACTATTTCCAGACCCACTTTGCCGTCTCGGGACCACTTTTACATGTCGTTTGGTTTATCTGGGTCACGTGGTCCTTTTTTAAAGAGGGTTTTTTTTGAGAAACGAATCCACGAAGGCCCCTTTAGCACTTCAGGATGTGGTTGCGGTGGCCTGAAATGGTGGATTTCCCATTATATTTTTGTTTTAACATTCAAGGGAATGCGGTCGCTGCATCCTCCTTTTATTTCGTTCCAAGTTTGAGAGCGTATGAGTTAAGGGCTGCCTGAATCCAGCGTGGGTGGCAATCCTTTTATGATCCTCATGGCTTTTGTCTCCTACTGGCATACTGGGTGCTCCGAAAATAAATTCTGTTCCTTCCTATCAAAGAGTCTTAGGAATTGGATATTGTCGTACAGATTACTGTGTAGCACCCAGATTTATTCTTTTTTGCTAACAAATCATATGACTTCATGACTAATACGGGGAAAATCGTTTCAATCGTCATACTAATATATAAAAATTGAATGGTATCTGTCTGTCTGTCTCTCTGTCTGTCGCTCAATCACGCAAAAACTACTAAACCGATTGAGCTGAAATTTGGCATGTAGAGATAAAATGTATATGGGGTGAACAAAGGCTATATTAAAAAGTCCTCAGGGCCCTGGTGGTCCATGTTAAGCATTGGGTTCGGTGCAGTGGTTTCATTCTTTGCTTTTTAAAAGTACTTTCACTCATTATAGTGCGCTGGGATTTTTTTATCGGGTGGCTGAATAAATGTTGTTTCTAATTATTTCCATCAATTTTCTTTTGCTATTCATAATTGTCTGAAAGTCATGTTTTTTGCTGAAAAATCTCACATTTTTCTCTTAAATCAACAATAGCATATTTCCTTGACAATCAGAGATATGATTTTCAAAGGATATTTACGCCTCTAGCATTAAAATATCACGTTTTCTGCAGCTACATGATAGTACGTAAAAGGAAAATCTGTATAAGAAGGGTACAGTGTCCCAAGGGCCATGATATATTGGTTCGGGGGGTAATCGGTAAATTCAATGCATATTTACAACAAGTATACTCTTCAATGTCTATTCTCAAAGTAGCTCTCATAGGCACTGCATGTATATGAGAGAAAGCTTAAGTAGCAAACTATACACATAAAGGAATTAAACGCGAAAGAATATTTACATGCAGTAAATAGTAATGGCAATAATGCCTCTGTTTCTACAACAAAAACAGCGTTGTTTATTATCGTTAGATGTATTACACGTAGTGGAGCCATCTGCCACTCATTTCGATTGCGAACTGTTTTTAGACCAATTCCCACATCATACGAACGAACGAAGGAACGTCAACGAATATAATACTTGGTTACGAACTCCTCAAATGACTATGCCAGTATTATTCAGTCTTTGTGGTTTTCTTATAAAATACGTTCAATTTTTTTCACACCCATTGAATTTTATTACGACTACGAACAGTTTTTTTGGACCAATTCCCACATCATAAACGTTACGAGTTATATAAATATGTTTAAAAGTGTAAAATAGCTGTTGACTTACATTCACTCAATCATCGCGTTGCCTTTTCAAGATTCTCACTCGCCACTGTGTTTCACTGCCTTGGACTTAAAAATATATCCATCAGCATGCCTAATAGAAAATAAGATTATTCTTTCGAAAACATTTTCTAAAGCAAACGGAATGTCTTATTTGCGAGAAAATGAGCCCTTACTAGAAAAACGACAAAGGTTAGACTTGGATGCTCAAAGACATGCCCACCAGCGATCTCATGATCATCTCCCCGTGGTGTTTCTCGAGTTACGCTAAGAACCGCACTCATTTCATCCTAACCCAACCTACGGATGGGTAACCAGCTGTAAATCTGGTTCAAATATATGACCATCTGTTTCTGAACTTCAATCAGTATTAAGGTGGTGGAAATTAAAATGACGTCACTTCATGCTTCTTACTCGAAAGAAGAACGGAAATCCTGCGCAATGAACGACATCCGTACATGAAAATCGGCAAGTGCACTAAGAATCACCATAGATTTTTTATTTAGCCACCGAAACCAATAACTATGGCTACCCTTTATGCCGAAGGCGCAGTCTGGGTGATGGAGGATTCATAGGTCAAATAAACATGGCTGCTGCTGCTTCTTTTGACGCTGTTAACCGCTAGATTATACCCTACTCTCCGATCCTAATTAAGATACTCATCGGACATATCGATATTGAATTGCGCAACACATCTGAGTCATTGAATGCAAATATATTTCTGTACACAAGGGAAGCCATCAAGCTGTTATTCACTCAGAAGACGGCTCAAGAAAACTGGAGGGACGAGGTGACCATCTATCAACCTGGGTGCTATTTAAGTAGTAATGAGTCTGCGTGACACATTTTTGGGTTTCCTATGCATGAAAGAGGACCAACAGTCACCCATCTCTCCGTGCACCTGGAAAACGGTCAGTGTATATACCACAACGTACACAACATACAATATAGGTTACGAACTCCTCAAATGACTACCCTGACACTATTCTTCAGGCTTTGTGGTCTTATTATAAAATACGTTCAATGTTGTTCACACACGTTAAATTTTAACGGGTACCTCCCGCTAGTATTTAATAAAATACAGCTCGTAGAAATATTGAAATATATTCTACAACTTTCATAGCCACAGTGAAGGCAGTAGAAGTTACGAGATGCCTGCGAAGAAGATATAAATGCGTTCTAAGGCATAAAAAGGCATTATTTTGGAAAACAACACTACTTACGAATTGTCTCAGATAGCACTAACCGATTACCGCCAGGCCCAGGAGTACCCATTTCCATAAGTGATCAAAAGGAATTTATTTCTTATAAATAGAATCATGATGCACCACATTTAAAAAGAGGTAACTCCATGGGTCATTTAAGAACTTCTTGATGCCACAATGAATCTAACAGAAAAGCTTTCCAGAAAATGACAATGTGACCTCATGTCGAGAAATGAAGCAACTGATCGAGGCGCTTCTATCACTAAACATTTACCTCGGGACGCGAGTATGGCGAATCTTTCCTTCAAATAACAATTCGTATTAATGTTTAAAATCAGGTGTAGATTCGTTTGATGACCCATCTTCTTGAAATAGGAAAGTAACCAGTTTTTAACTGGAAATTATTCCTGGTCTTGGGAGGTGGATTTCATGCTGTCTTTCCATCTTTTTGGTGGTCTTCCTATCGACCTCCTACCATGGGGAATGTTATATCCTGCAATACGGGGGAATGAAGGAGCCTGTCTTCCGCTCTCTTGACCATTTCATATATGTTTGTATGCTGCTTTAACTCGATGTTTCTTTTTCCATGCAACTAGCCAAAATTTATGCAGTTCCCAATGGTCTTTGGGTTTGCATTTCTTTCGCTATCATTTCTTCATCGTATGTGATGGTGGGTCTGACACATGTTTTATACATGCGCGATTTTTATTCCGTGCCAACTTATTTATTTTTCCAAATACAATTTAAGTGTCTTGAGATTGAGCCTATCCAGGAGTCTTGTATTATTTACACTATTCAAATATACAATGGAAATGGTTGATTTTTTTAGTTCCACTGGATACAAAATGGCGGATGTTTATTATTATTGATCGGATATCTAGAGTAGATGCGGCGTTCTTTTCCAGCGTATGCGATAAGTTTAAGGTGTACTAAATGATATAAAGCTGTAACCACCTAACATATCTGTCACTTCAACTAGATCATCAAGTTGTGTCTGCATGGGTAGGCACGTGGAGTGTTATGTAGTTCCTGTTTCAGACCATCCACCAGACAAAAAGATAACACTACACTTCGGAGCGGTGAATATTTAGCTAATTCCACGCAAACAACAATTGAGCTTAGTTTAAGAACGGAGAGTATTCATGTTAGGAGCCACAACATATGTGAAGTGATATATCAACTGTTAACGACTCAACTTGGTGGAACAACATATCGTGGGAGAATTTAAAACACTTAGTAGTATTCCACAATGATTTATTAACCCAACCGGTTTCATCCAAAACAGACATTCCTATTCGACCAGTGGTTTCACACGTCACTGCACCGTCACATCTACTGTCCACGAAACTGAATATTCTCCTAAGGAATTTTTCCTCATTTAAATCCAGTTATGGTATTCAAAACTCTAAGGACCTAGCCAACAAACTTTTAGATGTCAAACCCCCCTCAAACGCGAAACTTGTATCTTTTGACGTATGTAAATTGTTTACGTCCGTCCCGGCCAAGGAATCCATCAGTGTAGCTACTTCCTGGTTAAGAAGAGCCAAGTGTAGAGAAGACCTTATCAATGACTTCCACCAACTTCTCACCTTGTGCATCGAACAAAATAATTTCCTGTTTAACGGGAAATATTACAAACAGGAACACGGCCTCAGCATGGGTTCCCCACTCTCCCCTATACTTGCAGATATGTTTATGGATTCTTTAGAAAATAACCTCTTCAATTCAAACCATCCACTGTTAAAGAATGTTGTATATTATTATAGATATGTAGATGATGTTATTTGTTTATGGACAGGAAGCCGCAGACAATTAGAACAGTTTTTAGCCTTTTTAAACTCCCGGCACGAAGCCATCAAATTCACAATGGAATTGGGCAATAGTAAAATTAATTATTTAGACCTAACAATTTCTATTGATAGAAATCAACATTTATTTGCAACATACCGAAAAGACACATACTCCGACGTAATCATTCCGAGCAATTCTTTTCACCACCACAGCCACAAATTTGCAGGCATATATTCCATGATAAACCGGCTAATATCCATCCCCCTTTCGGATTCCTCCTATCAAGAGGAACTCAAAACAATAAAAACGATCGCCGAAAGTAATCGCTATAACTGTTCTCTTGTGCAAAAACTACTAGACAAGCAATTAAAACGGAAAACAATTTCTCTTTTGTCAACCCTCGACAGAATAACGCCAGACAAACCCAATAAATGGTGCAAACTCCCATTTTTAGGGGCATTAACTCACAAAATAACAAGACACATCCAGAACAACAGGTTAAGAATTGGGTACTATAGCCCAGTGACTTTAGAAAAACTCCTTTTCAACTCCAAGGACAAGATGGACATCCTGGAAAAGTGTGGTGTGTACTCACTAGAGTGTGAAGGATGTAACGGTGTTCACGTGGGTCAAACTGGTCGCAAATTTGCTACCAGAGCGAAAGAACATAAGAACTATATATTTAATAATGACCCAAAATCAGGTTTTGCCAAGCATATAATTGAAACTGGTCACCAATGTAATTTTAAACCTAAGGTTTTACATGTTAACGACAAAGGCTCTAAACTGGATTTTTTAGAGAATTGCGAAATATGTATTAGACAAGGTGTCCATATTGTTACCCTTTTAAATGACGGTTCTATTTTTAAGTTTTCTCCATTCACCTCGGTGTTATACCTAAAGTCCCTTCCCTCACCTTGACGTTTGTCTCCTCGCAATACCCTCACCCTCCCTCCCTACCCTCCACCCCCAGTTTTCTTCCCACTTTCTACTTAAACCCCCTCCCCCCCTTTTTGAGAATTGGGTATATATTTGGCGCATTTCCCAAAACTTTGAGAATTGTACCCTTGATAATGACGCTGTAGCGTTGAAACCGGTTGGGTTAATAAATCATTGTGGAATACTACTAAGTGTTTTAAATTCTCCCACGATATGTGAAGTGATTCTATGAATAGCTGAAAGTGTAACAGGTTCGGTGCGCGATCTAAATTAGAAAAATCGCATACAAGATATACAGTGTGCAATACTTAAAGTTCCCAGGAAGATGCGTAGCGAATTCCTATTTAGAATGCATTCACAAACCTAAATACAGTCATAAACCGTGAAGAGTCTGAAAATTTCTTGGCAGAGAAGGAGATTATAGATGGAATTATAGAAGAGGTATCTTTTCTGCCACAATAATGATTCGATTGCAGGAAAACAGTGCACTATTCACTAGACCAACAAAACTAAACTCCAATAAAACTGAATTCATTCCACCGTTTAATATCTTTAAACTACCGTGTTTGACGGAACATAAAAATGAACTAATTTTCACATAATAATGGAACCAAATCTCCCCTGTGTTTTAAATGGAAAAACGAGTCCTTTCGCTGAATACAGCCATCCCCGACGCTAACTATCAAAGGTACACTTTATGATTAGTACTACCCAGAACCACTCTAAACTATGATTTATTACTTAACACTAGAACCGCCGTGGGGTCATTTTGACCCCTGCGGCTTTGTATATTTGATTGCTGCTCTAAGAGTTTTTTATATTGTACCATCATACTTTATGACTTTTAATATTTTTATAAGTCTAATCGAATGCTGTTCGAGAGAAAGATATATATTTGCAATTTTTTGAAGTACAACACCGATATCCCTCGGATCGCCAAGTGGTCAAAATGACCCCTAAGTCATTTTATCATATTTTTTCCAAATTACCGACTTTGTTGTAGGTGTTATTACTGAAGAGTACTAAGTATCGTTTCTCCTTTCCTTTCTACCTCTACAGACTAGGTTCGGTGAAGATAAGAGTCAGAAGTCTAGACCTCTTGAGCAGTGAAGATATGAGTCAGCGGGTGATAGCTTGTATAGACCTTCGGTTACTTGCTACCGAACCTTGTCTCCGTTCTACTCTCTGCCCGTCCACGCTAGTTGTTTTACAAAGTATAGAAATGATCTCTGCTCTTTACAAGCGCCGATTTTAGACGCCCTCTAGATGTAGACCTTTGCACTCACCACATCCTTCCCTTCGACGCTATACAACAGCAAGGTTGAGCCTGTGTAGTGCTTTCCCTATTTGCGCCGAATAGGTCGTGATTATTGTCAGTATAAATTTTATATAAAGCGTAAGATGGCTCGGAACAGAGTATTGAAGGAAAATGATATATTTGCAATTCCTCACGTCATACCGAGTGATGAATCAGATGGAAGTGCACTAGAAACACATTCAGATGAAGATTTTTTATATCAAGAGAGCGACGAATCGGATGGCAACACAGAATCTACGACTGCGGTTGACGAAGAAACTAACAAAAACAAGAGACAGCAATGCAAAGGTTAGTAGTTGAACATCTTTCCTAGGCCTTCTTGTGCACAGTAGAGAAGGAGTTCGAGTCACATCTTTTTTGTTTATTTCCGTCATTTTTTGATTCTCTTTCTCCTTTTGTGTATTCTTGTATTTAAAATGTTATCTTCTAATACGCTCTCCTCCTTCCACATTATATCTTTTTCGTTCCGTTTTCAGTTCTATACTTTGTTATTCCCTCTTTCTTTATTTATTTATGTTTTCGTTTTATTTATGTTTTGTTTCCTCCAACGTGTGTTTAGGTCGCCCTCCTAGAAATTCAGAAGATCACTCGGCAGACCCAGCAATGAGACCGTCCAAGAGTAAAAGAAAGAGAGGAACTCGTCAGAAAGAAAAAGGACCAACCGTTCATCGTGGTGAAGGTAAGGGAAAATTTCCAAAAATTACCAAAATATGGAAAAAATAAAAATGATGAGAGCAAAATTCCTTTTCTCAGATCATATGTTTATTATAGGTGATACTGATTTAGAATCCGGAAACGATGAGGGTTATGAAGAAACGCTGATTGCACCAGACGGATCGAATTGGACACGTATCAATGCTGGATCAACGCCTGGAAGACGATCAGCTTAAAATGTGATGCGGGAGGCGCCTGGCCCAACGCCGCATGCAAGGCGGAACATCTCCGAGGGAAGCCTCACGTCAGCGTGGAATCTGTTTGTGGATAACCAGTTACTGGATTACATAGGAAAATGGACGTCTGCGGAGGCCCGTCGGGTCACGGGAGACGATGGCTGGTTTTTGTCCTCTACGGAGCTTTCATCGCCATTTTATACATACGGGGTGCATCCGGTGCGAAGAAATTCGATCTGGATTCTTTGTGGTCGAAAAAGTGGGGATTGCAATTCGTGAAGTCAACGATGAGAAGAAATCGATTCCGCGAGATTATGAAATTCATTCGCTTTGATGATAAAACGACAAGGTCACAAAGACTTCAAGTTGACAAGTTCGCCCTTGTGTCATTTGTGTGGAATAGATTCATTGAGAATTGCAGAAATTGCATCGTCCCGGGAGAAAATATAACCGTAGACGAGCAACTTTTCCCCTCGAAAGCCAGATGTCCATTTTCGCAGTTTATGCCGAAAAAGGCATACAAGTATGGGCAGACATTCTGGTTAGCAGCTGTCGTGGAAACGCGGCACGTTCTGAACGCATTTCCATGCCTAGGAAAAGATGCAGAACGTCCGCCAGGAGTGGCCCTTTGTGAACATGTAGTCTTGAAATTGATGGAGTCGTATTTTGGATTGTGACGAAACGTAACCTCGGATAACGTTTTTACGTCCATGGAGCTGGCTAAAAAGCTAAAGAAGAAATCCACGAGTCTGGTTGGGACAGTCAACCGAGGAAGACGCGAGGTACCGGTGGCGATGAAAATGGCCAAAGATTCCCTGTACACAACAAAAGTGTACCGAGCCGAAGATACAACGCTCACTGTTTACCAGGGGAAAAACGGAAAAATGTTATCATTTTGAGTACCCTGCATCCATCTGTACACGTAGAAAGCTCGGGAAAGAAAATGCCCGAGATTATCGACTTTTATAACAAGACGAAATTTGGAGTCGATGTCATAGATCAAATTGCGCGGCAGTACACCGTCAAAGCACCCGCGCGAAGATGGCCTGTACACACTTTTTACATTATTTTGGATTTGGCCGCGATAATTGCCTATGCTCTGTACAGGAAAGTAACAGGCGAAAGTCCGCGACGAAGAGAATTTATCAGAAAATTAGCGGAGGAGCTACGTGATAAACACATTCCCAAAAAGGATACATCCGACTCAAGTGAGGAAGAAGAGGGGGAAGAGATCCAAGGACGCACACGTAAAAAATGCCAGATTGGAAGGTGCAAATGTAATAAAACTGCAGATATATGTAGATCGTGCAAAAAAATCGTTTGCGGAACGTGCTGTGGTAAAGTCAGAAAAACCTGCCTGAATTGCATGTTGAAGTGCTCTGAAATTGTGATTGCAATTAATTTAAATTGTTTAAATAATAATAATAATACTTTATTAGTAAATACCAGGATTTAAGGGCAAAGTTTGCGCTCATGATTCGTCAAATTTATAAAACCATGCCAGGACTGCATGCAACTGTGTATCTAATTCACATTGGAATTCCATAAACATAAACAATAACTGTTTTATAAATAATAAAAAATATAACAATAAAATATTTATTTTTTACATTAACTCTTGACACCAGAATATTATTAACTTAATTTTAGCCTTTAGTTATTCATGAAAATTGAAAGGGGTCATAATGACCCCTTGGCGGTCGGAGGGGTAGGGAGAATTCCGGCGGTTCTAGTGTTAAACCATTTCAATTTTTTTAGTCATTGTTACATATCGCCGGCCTCGGTGGCGACGGGGTAAAGTCTTCGCCTGCCAAACCGAAGGTCGCGGGTTCGAATCCCGCCTGGGGAGGAAATTTACACCTCCCAGGGCATGGTTGTGTGTGTTCGTCGATTTAATAAATATTTTGCAATTGGCTTCGGCTGTAAGATGCATAGAAATTATTATTAATATTATTATGTTTACTATTTGTAACAGTTACTACACTTCCCTCCGAGTCCCCGGCAAGCATCAGTTTCATTTCCGTCATAATGGCTGGAGACTCGAGAGGGGTTGGGCAGTAATCGTTGCCACGTCAGACGCCCATCGGATGAGTAACTACGCTGCTGTTGGCTCATGCGAACGCAGTAGACGGAGTTACCCCAAGATGATGGCCTTGGGCATGCGTGCAACTAGTGATTCCGCCTGTGCCACGCAGGACGGAATGTACTTGATGTTATTAAGTAGCGAGCCCTTGACTCCACCGAGCACACCTACGATGAGAACCACTAGTTTTACAGTGTCCGGTTTACATCTGTCGAAGTTCGAAAAGCAGGTCTTGATGTTTCGTCCGTTTTTCCACCTCCTTCACATCCATGTTAGTTTCAGCCGGAGCCAAAAACTCGATCAAGAACATGGAGCGTGTGAGGTGGTCGAGAAGAACGATATCAGGCTTGGTCGCCTCCAACTGCCTGGAGAAGGAGAAGGAATAATTTGACCAGATGGTGAATTTATCGTTCCCCACGACGGACTCAATATCTCCAGGGGCATAGGGCAGCGCAGGTGTTTCGTCGATACCATAATAGTGCCGAAGGTGATAGTATAACACCCGCAGGGCCGCGTTGTGCCGAGCTAGATACGCTGACCTGGCGTATTAACTACAGCCGGCGAGTAGGTGATCCAAAGTCTCCGGCTGGGCTCGGCACGCCCTGCATCTCGTGTCCGCGACCTCCGCCGTGAATATAATGTGGCGGTACACGAGTGTGTTTATGACAGCATCCTGGCACGCGAGGACAAAACCCTCGGTCTCTGACTTCAGACCAGCGGAGCGTAGGAAGGCAAGCGTCAGCTCCATCGATAACCCATGCTTTTCGATGTTACGGTAGAAAAATTCGTGCATGGGCTTATCGGTATGCGCCTTGAGCAAGGCCTTCTGCTCGGCTTTTACTATTTCGAGCTTGAGGACGTCTGCCGTCAATGACGAGATGGTCGTGTCATTGTCGCTGCCGTCGGATGACGGGTCGAAGTCGAGACCGGTTTTGTCCGCTGCCCTCTTTGCCACCTGGAAGAGAAATCCCCCTGCTCCCACACTCTCGTACTCTCTCACGAGATTGAGCAGGGGGTCCCTGCTTTTCATCACTCGGCATGCTGTACCCAGGACAACTCTGTTGTGGAGACAACACAGATTCAATAGTCCTCTACCACCTACATTTCGAGGGAGATACAATCTGGTGTCGGAAGATTTCGGATGAAGACTTTTATAGATGGTCATCATCTACCTCGTTCCCCTATTGAGGTTCTGCAACTCGTTGACGTTCTTCTTAATGCATGGGTGACCTTATGCTTCCTGACACCTAGAACACCGCACATGTATCCTCTGCCTTGTCGCCGCCTAAGAGAACGGGGAAGGAGAGAAATAAAAAACAGTAAGGGGCACAAGCTGTCGCCTTGGAAAACGCCACCGTGGTATATTACCAACTCTGTGGGAACTGACCGCTTTGCTGAAGTCAGAACGAGGCACGTTTTCCCGAGTGGTAGCAGGCGTTGGATGCAGGACACTACCTCTGGGTGGACTTTCAACAACTTCAGCATGACGATCAAAAGCTCATGCGAAGTGGTGTCAAAAGCCTTCTTGTAGTCCACCCTCGCCATTGATAGGTTTCGCTTATGCCGGATGGCATCCTGGCATATGCACCTATCAATGAGCAGGTTATCCTTGCATCCCGTGATTCCACGCTTTGAGCCCCTCTGCTAGTACACCTCCTCCCACACAGGCTGGACGTGGCCAAGGTGGAATAGGATCTCTACCTATCAGCGAAAGACGTGAAGATTCTGGCGCGGTGTTGGTGGGTGGAAGTTAACTTCTTCCACCAGAAGTTACTCACGGCATCCATTCCTGTAGCCGAGAAGTTCTTCCCAGAGAAGGCCTTCTTCACGTCACTTTCTTTGACTGAAAGAGGTCCATCCACATCTTGTAGGTGGTGGTCACATAACTCTTTCAAGAGGCCTATGGCCGGAGTGTGTCCGTTGAATGGCTTCGACGTTTCATATATATCCTTCTAGAATCGTTCGACCTCTTGGACGGGTGGCGGAGATTTAACGACAGGTGGAGGTGGTCGAAAGAGATGGGACGGATGATTGAGAAAGGTAGAGTTCTCCCTCACGGCCCTGCTCCTCTTGAGGATTTTTTTCCGGGCAGTGGTTAGTGCTCGTACTCTATCCATCGCGTGCTGCTTAATGGTAAGCAGCGCGCTTTTATTCAGTGTGTGATGGTTGTATCTGAGACTGTGCGCTATGCGCCGAACTATGGGAGTGAAAGTTCACCCAGATAAGATGCATTCCATCACACACTGGATTCTCGACGTCTGTCGTCTCGTCTGCCTGATCTTGGCCTCCAACTGTTCCAGCCTCTTTGTTGCTTTGTCCTCCCAAAAGGTGTTCTTTTGGGAGTGAGCCATAATTTTGGCAGCAGCGTAGACCACGTAATTTACCGTCCAAAGGTCCGACGTTTCCGCTAGGATTTCGTCGATAAGACCATTCAACCGGGGCAGGTGGTTACCCCGCAGAGAGATCTTTCGGTGGATGTCTCTCTGCCTAGGTTGTCCTTCACCATAATTAATGGCGTTAACAACCGCGTTCGTAGTTGAGAGACAGCCTGACCAGCTTCTTCCCCATTTGGCCGAGAGGCCAAATGTCATTCTCGCCTCAGGCGGAGGAGAGGCTGCCTGTGTCGGGGAGAGTGGTCTGGCCGGTGGTGTGTTCCTCTGAACTGGCGGTTGGTGGGGAGTTTCCTTGGTTGGCATAATCGCGCATTTTCTGCTGCGATAGATGGTCGTGTTCTGGATGCATCTCACACCACAAAGAATGTATCCTTGCCATATACTCCCTGCGATCGGACCCGCTGGCAGCATGGCATGCGAGGAGGTCGCCCCTTAGGGATTCCGTACACTGCATATCCCAGATGGCAGAAAACGTAAAACGCACTTCCCAGGTGTGATGCTTGACTATTTCGTTAATATTAGCGTAATTAAAATGATGTAAGACTTATCACAATGCGCATAGTGAGCAGAAATAATATACGTAATTTGGTTGAAATACCTCATTTGTAAGTAAGTTACAAATTAATTTGGACTATCGGAACGCAAGTGTTACTTTACCCCTATAGGTACTGCGCATGTGCCATGAAAGCTAAGCGAAGAGGAAGTCGCCGGCCGAGCGAGGGAAGTTCGCATCGGTTCGTATGGCTCGCATTTGGTGTGAGCGGACAGTGGGAAATTGCTTTACGGGATTTTGACGAAATCTTAGACGCGTGGCGATAGCTGGTAGCGCGCTTAGCATATCATTCGGTGTGTGGCTGCCTTAAGTAACATATACCATTCAAGTCTCCGACCACAATCGAGTTTGTTTGCCGTCATAATGGCCGGAGACTCAGTAAGTTGAGGCAGATTTTTTAGCCACGTCCGACTCACATCAAAAGCTACGGTACAGCTACGGTGCATTAAGGTCATGCGTGCATAGTCACAGATTTGTTTCTTCATTGTTATATATGGTATTATTATCATTATGCCCGGAAATAGGGTCGATATTAATCGTTTTTCTTGCTTTCACGATATCGAAGAAGGTAAGATCAGTATATCTAACTACTTCCACCGATAAATGTTCATTATTATATCATAACAGCTTGAGTGGTGGTGCTTTTGGTATAGAATATTTTATTCCTAATAATACCGCATTTTGCTACGGATTGTAAGAAAAGTTTTTTTACCTGGATACTTGGATTCTGAAATGGAAATGCATCTTATGTGCCTATGGAACTATATGCCGTCCAATACGGAAGTTGATATACATTTTAATAGGTAGCAAAATATGCATATATCATATACCAAACATTTGGTTTGACATTTTGTAGTATTCCTGTGTTTTAATGTATTTTAATTCGCAATTTGGTTATTTTCACGGAGAAATAAATATTTGTACATAAGAAATATACACAATTGTAAGCACAAGTTAGGTATACTCGCTAGCATATAATCTTTCCAGGGTCGTGTTTTATTGATCAAGCATGCTGGCTAACAAGCGTAATTAAATCATACTAACTGATGTACTCAATTTCATAATCGATGCGGTACTAGATTGCTACTAGTTCCCAGTGCGGCCTAGAACCTTCGACCAATCACATTATCTTTTACAGACGTAGTGCGATCTTCACTTTGTGAAATCAGCACCATCAATGCGCCATTATGATCATCATAAATTTTCTGGCTACAAAATCAACAACAAGTAAAAATGTCCCAACTGCTGTTTTGGTTACTTGTTGTCATTGATTGGTTAGTTTAAATATTCAAGTGTACATATGCTGAGATATGAATGAAAATACCTCTTCCCTACCTGTACAAGTTCATTGATCGTGTGAAACCTTCCAGGATGGCACCAATCGCACTGGGTTCTGACTTCAATATGCAGTACCGGCTAGTATACAAGATCTTGTGCTGGATCGAGTATCGTACGAAATGGGCTTTATGTAAAAGCAGTTCAACTAGTGTGACGATAACACTATTCTGCATTTTAAAACTTTTTGTCAAATTATTTGTTAAATCTAGGTGTTCTTGAATAAATTTTTTATGCTGATTCAAAAAACGGCTTCCATTTTTTTCTACCACGTCAGGTTTTTACACAAAATAATAATTTTTATTCCAAGATTTTAACTACTGCAGGCTCAGTTATATTGACTTTACTTCATGCAATGACAATTTTTGTAGCAAACATGAATGAAGGATGATTAACACTTTCCAGGTTACACAAAGTTAGCAGCAGTTGTACCAACCTATAACTCATTAGCAAGGGCCGACCTAAGGTTCAATATCTTGTATTGAGAAATATCCCTCGCACAATAGTTACCCACTGGCACATATAATGCAATCATAAATAAATCTTAGAAGTTAAATTGCGTCCATTCTGAAAAACAGTACGTGATAGAAGAAAACTAAGAAAAGTTCTGAAATCAGCATATCAATGTTAGCTATTATCAATTAACTAGTTTTCAGTCATCTGATATAATGCGGACTGGTGTAATCACTTGAAATTTCAAAGATGAATATCTACTTGAGTAATGAGTTTTTAAGCAATATAGTGCTAAATTAACATTGGCAGGGAAACTTGCACTTGCGGAAGGGGTTTTTAGTGGAGTTGCTACCCATCTGTCACCCAGAGTCTCCCGCGCTAATATGAGTACTGGTGCGTAGGAGAGTGTATATCAGCTGATAGAACGCGTTATTAGCATCGGAGCCCGGAGCGCGTCTCATAACGTGGAATATTACTCACTCAATAGTGCGCACGTGGATAGGCAAAGGTCTCAGGCAGTCTCATTCAGTTACAAACGTTTAGCCTTAATGATGAAAATTAATTAATGAATGAAATAAATGAATATTAAATGAAAGGAAAACTTTGTTTTATTCCACCAATTTATTTGTCGGTACTACTAGTTTCGACGCAGCGGCGTCATCTTCAGATATTGCGCCGCCGGCACGCCTTTGAAGTGACGTTTGCGAGGCTGTGGGTAGTTTTTTATAATCTAACTGCGCATGCGAGAAAATTTGACCTCATCATAACCTTTTGCGTGTGCAGGTCACTGGCGGAGTACTAATTTTTTTGAAAGATCTAAGAGTTCCACTTGTGTGCGATTGTTCGTTTTCATAATGGGCGTCTTTTACAGAAAAATAAATTGTTAGGAAAATTTTGCAAATCATATTACTCATTTAGTAAGATGAATACATTATCTTCCTACCCATATTGTGAGGAATAGTTGCAACAATGCAATAAAATGTTTATTTAAAACTAACATGCGACATCTTAATGTTTTTCTTGAATAGAGATTATGCCTCAGGAAATAATATACCGTTATTAACTCATTGCCAACGTTCGGCAGATATATATTTGCTTCTCCAGAGCTTTGATATTTTTCTAATGAGTGTGAGCTTATTTTATTGGTGATTTTCCCCTACATTACGCGTGGAATATTTTATTTATTTAACCTAGGCCACTTTCGAGAATATACTCCTGAGCTCTTGAAGAAGCAAGTACGTAATTGCAAAATCTTGTCGTTGGAATAAAAACCGCGGTTGGAGGAAGACCAAGAATGGAATATATTTAGAAAACCATGAAGGGCGTCAAATAAAATAATTATGTAGGAATAAAGCAAATAGCAGAGAGGAGAGTGAAATGGAGAACCGCTGTAGACCAATATTTGGATTGATGACTATTGATGATGATGATTATTTCCCGAGAGATATCTTCTCTCGAAGAAATAATTATTTACTAATGAAAAATAGGTCGAAAAAGAATAGTATCTGGATGCAAGATATAATTTGAGTGGTTAGAAGTTATTAAGACGACCACGGATGGAATATATGAAGAAAAATATGAGGGATGACAAAATGGGAAATGTTGAAGGAATAATGCGTTTGTCTGTACAGAGAATAGAGAGCTGAAGTAAACATGATTATGAATTGATGTCTGTTGATTATGTGGAAAGGGGTAGCAAAACTTGGTGCCACTCGCCCGTGAAGAATATGATACAAGGGAGAGTAAAGCATACAATATACGTGATATAATCAGACCCCGAGTGTACGATGGAGATGAAATAAATGAACTAAGCCATCATGCACCGGGATGTCAAAATGAAAATAATTAAACAATGACGTGAAAAAATTACAGATATTCTTTCGAAATCGCTTTATTAATTGATATTTTATGGAACGGAAATAAAAATCAATCAACAAAATAATTAATGCAAAAAATTACTTTTAATAATTAGGAACCGACAAAACAGTTTTTATCTGCACGTTATTTCATTATGCACTAAAAATAAGTAGTGAAAAAACTTCCATAAAATGAGAACGTGCATGAGAATTAAATTAGACTGCCTGATGAAAAGTACTTTGGAAACAACCGATAAATTGCAAATGAAGACTTTCTTGACAAAGCTAACAGAATCAGAACCGTTAAAGGCAACAGGATTGTGATCACCAAATAACTAATAAAATATTAATGTTGGGAATAGAAAAGATGCAAAGCTCATTACATTAAAAGATATAATTTTTTGGTATAGCATAAGTTGATGGCACTCACCAGTAGAGAATTAGAGGCCACTGAGGGTAAATCCAGCATTGACGAGCGGGGAAAGGTACCGAAGGACTCCCGAAGGGACCTCCGGAGGTACACTCGGGGTCTGATTATATCACGTATATTGTATGCTTTACTCTCCCTTGTATCATATTCTTCACGGGCGAGTGGCACCAAGTTTTGCTACCCCTTTCCACATAATCAACAGACATCAATTCATAATCATGTTTACTTCAGCTCTCTATTCTCTGTACAGACAAACGCATTATTCCTTCAACATTTCCCATTTTGTCATCCCTCATATTTTTCTTCATGTATTCCATCCGTGGTCGTCTTAATAACTTCTAACCACTCAAATTATATCTTGCATCCAGATACTATTCTTTTTCGACCTATTTTTCATTAGTAAATAATTATTTCTTCGAGAGAAGATATCTCTCGGGAAATAATCATCATCATCAATAGTCATCAATCCAAATATTGGTCTACAGTGGTTCTCCATTTCACTCTCCTCTCTGCTATTTGCTTTATTCCTACATAATTATTTTATTTGACGCCCTTCATGATTTTCTAAATATATTCCATTCTTGGTCTTCCTCCAACCGCGGTTTTTTATTCCAACGGCAAGATTTTGCAATTATGTATCTACTTGCTTCTTCAAGAACTCAGGAGTATAAGTGGCCTAGGTTAAATAAATAAAATATTCCACGCGTAATGTAGGGGAAAATCACCAATAAAATAAGCTCACACTCATTGGAAAAAATATCAAAGCTCTGAAGAAGCAAACATATAACTGCCGAACGTTGGCAATGAGTTAATAACGGTATATTATTTCCTGAGGCATAATCTCTATTCAAGAAAAACAAGATATTGCATGTTAGTTTTAAATAAACATGTTATTACATTGTTGCAACTATTCCTCACAATATGGGTAGGCAGATAATGTATTCCTCTTACTAAATGAGTAATATGATTTGCAAAGTTTTCCTAACAATTTATTTTTTTGTAAAAGACGCCCATTATGAAAACGAACAATCGCAAACAAGTGGAACTCTTAGTTCTTTCAAAAAAATTAGTACTCCGCCAGTGACCTGCACACGCAAAAGGTTATGATGAGGTCAAATTTTCTCGCATGCGCAGTTAGATTATAAAAAACTACCCACAGCCTCGCAAACGTCACTTCAAAGGCGTGCCGGCGGCGCAATATCTGATCAAGCGCTTTAAGCACGCGGCATTCATTTCTGCGCATGTTATGATTGCCTCGCTGCCGGCGTGACAGCGCAAAATTGCATGGGTTAGGCGGTGCGCGACGCTCGTGTCTGAGCGCGGAGCTACGCGTCCCGTGCGATGTGGACTTGTGGCGGGCGATAACGGAAGGGTAGGGTTTGACGTGGCGAGATGGAAAGGGGGTGAGGTGGCACTTCATAACGGTGACCATAAAGCATTTTACTGTTGAGATACAACTGCGCCAAACGGTCGGAAGCTGTGGTGCTAAGTTGTTTATTTCCAAAAGCTACGCCCGCTCCAAATGCGCGCGCCAAATGTCCGTGCACGGGCGTGATTATTGAGGATCGAGAGTGTAATATTTTTTCGATTATTCGTGATAGGGAGTTCCCATTAAATTTTTATCCTTTTTAATTGCTTCGTACAACCACTCGAATGACGTCATTCACCAACCATTAGCACAGGCAATGGGCTCCGGGTTTTTCCAGTGATGAGGCACGATCTATTCTGTGTTAATATCACGCGAAATGCGTCCCATCATAAAGCCAACAAAGTCAAACTCGATATTCCCTATTTTTATTTTAACCCATTAGAGATGGGAATAGGTGGCTTCTTCGTCATCCTATTTGCTCATTCAACTTATCCTGATGGCTTAACTCAGGAGCAATGTGGAATATATATGCAATCTCTAGGTACCAAGTAAAGAGAAATGTGTTTGAACCTGAACTTCATTTCCACCTTTGATTTTGGAAATGCAATAAGATGATAGTAAATCCTAATCCATCTGAATGGTGCTAGACATCTTTTCAAAGCATCACAAAACAAAAAAGCAAGTTCTTTAGACATAAACGAGGGATATTTTTTCTTACACAATTCGAAAAGGCATAAGTGTGGAGGAGTAACACAACCACCAGAATGGCTATGTATTCCTACAGCTAATCATTCTAAGAATAGATTACTAATGACATGAAAATATGACTGTAGAGGAGTCTAAGAACCACACAAATAGTTGCAAATTACCCATTTTTCCGCATACCCTTCGGATCCAACTTGCTTAATGTATTGTAAAACTATATGTAGTGAAGAGTATTTACAAAAAATTTGTTCAGGACTTAATCGTGGCTTATACAAAGTTCTAAATAACGACTCCATTTTAAGCTGTTCAGCGATTTCAAGTGCAGTAAAAGCTCAAGTCAAACGGCTATGATCAAATACTAAATACGGGGTTTCCTATCTCACCATGAAGAGTGAAAGTTGAGTTCATGATATTTGACAGCAATTAGCTAACTATAGTGATATCTGTTCTCCATAAGTGTACACCAATTAACCTTTAGGTATAAAATATAGTATAATACACGTAAAATCTGAATAGCTTATAGCACACGGCTTATATGAAGAAAATACTCATTTAAGAGTACAGCTCTGTTATTACTTTTGGTAAATATTGTTTTATCGAATTTTGAAGAAACCGAGACTAGCCACGGTATAAGCTTTTAGGAGTCGCCCACAAGTGCACATAAGTTCGATATTCCTCAGAGCCCAGGATTCAAACCCGGATCCCGGTCAAAGCGAAGGATTTTTCTCTGTAGAATATTGATTAAACACATTGATTATATCACCAAATCTTTATTGATACTTTAATTTACGCAATTTTAATAACTCTAATTAAAAAAAAATAGAAAAATAAAATAATTAACATAATTCAACTATATAAATGTTTGTATAATTGCCAATAATGGAGAAACTTAAGCCTAACAATTAGAACTATTTAACATCACTAGAGGAAAGAATCGAAAAAATGAAAAATCCATTTCATTGATGTAAAAAAACGTTACCATATTTCATTTCGTAATCAATGACAGCCATTTAAATCCCTCTTTGTGTGTGACGGCAGTTTTTATTTTTACTATGTTAAATATAATAAACACAGCTGTTGAGAAAGTTCATGAAGAATCTTTAACCATACGTACAAATGTTTGCTCATGCACCGCAGTCACCATCCATGCAAAAATTTATCCATTCATCGAATTAAAAATTATATTTAATAATTATGAGTATTATACATTTTGCAAGGCATGAAAAGAAGGCATGACGCTCTCAATAATTGTGTTTGTTCACCTCCGCGTAACCCGTGGAATTATAACCAAAGGGTGGAAGATTCCGATGGAACACACATTCCTGAACTCGACTGCGAAAGAAATGATTCGACGTTCGAACTGGAAGGTCTACTTGAGGTCAAGGGAGGAGAGATCCTTGCCCTTCCACCTTATCTCCTCGTCCACGGCCGGGAAATTCAATTTTCCTTCTCCAAGGGCTTCCCCGTGGTGCGCGAGACCCATTGTTGTGCACAGGGTCTCGACCTCAACACTCAAGCGGCAGAATTGTGTTCCTATTCACTCATGCCCTCCTCCTACATACATCTATATATATGTATATATATTGTTGCGTGATGCCCTTCAAATTACGTGCATGTCTATCTTTGTGAAAGTGTGTGAACCAGCGAGCAACACAGGTATGTAGATGACAAGCGATAGAGCGGCAGTCTTTGGCCAATCAGCCGCTATGGGGATTCCGCTACACTGTGAGTGCAAGAGGGGGGAAGGGAGATGAAACGTAAATTGACGGAATTGGATAAGGGTTTTGAGTAAGGGGGAGGGTTTTGTGGGGGGGGTGGAGTTTTCCCACTCGGGGGAAAGGGGGGGGAGCGGCATCGGCCCCTGTCTGCGAGTCCCTAAGGGTATCGAAGTGGGGAAAGGCTCAGTTGATTGACCGAACGCGAACGAGGGTAGGGATACGCACGAAAAAAAATGTCGGAGAGTGGGCCGACCGCCGAAAAAAAAAATTAAATAATAAAAATACTCGCCTCTTTCCCATGCTCCCGCAGTTCAACGGCAAAAATGGAATAGAATGAGCGATTCCCTCGTGGCGTCAAATTTCGACGCTATTCACTCACTCGTTTCAGTGTGTATGTGCTGCGCCCCCCCCACCCGTTTTTCCGCGGAGGAAGGCTTGTAAACGGACGACGGATGTGATGGTGATTGGGCAAATGCACGCTCGGCGATGCGGGCGTAGACTAAGAGAGATGGAAAAGAAGACAGGACTAAAGAAAGGAAGACCGATGATATCTTACCGAACGTTTGTGGGAAACGAATGATAGACAAGATGCTTGTAAGGATGAGTCAATATATTAGCGATAAACTAACTTTAAAATAAGAACAAGCTAGTATATTAACTAACGGAGTGTTCTTGAAAAACATCCACTTTCAGCCAAGCCCGTAAATATTATTGATCCAATTTTAATTTTTGGCTGGTCTTTCCAGGTGATCCTAAAATATACGGTCCAATCAATTGAAATAGAATAAGCAAAATAAAATATGGCTAACAGTATGGAATAAATAATAACTTCTTCACACAATAATTTGGAATTATGAAGAAAGATCTCAAAACTACCCCTGCTACTATGCTATATCGTAACTTATTCTGGTAAACCTTACGTTTTAACTATAACTTTTTGAATAAACTATTCCTTTCAGCAGTGAATATTTAAAAAGATTTTCTCAAGCATCCGTTCTTTGCCTCCGAACTTTTTGCAGTACGTTTTGTATGTGCGGTCATTCCTACTCAACTGTGGCGATTACCAAGACCTGATAATTGTTTTCACTTGATAAATGCGACAAAAACACCGTGTAGAGTGTTTTGCGTAGTGTCTTTGACACTACTGTGAACTAATTGTGGTCAAGTATTCCAAAGCAGGTTCAAATATTTTAGCAATGCATTGACCGATCATAATAGAATGCAACCCAAAGAGCTCTAATTAGCGAGAATTGAACACGATGAGAAAATACCAAAAGCTAAGCGTATGTTGTTGATAATATGGAAATAGCTTCGAAGTAAAGGTGACTTAAGATGTTTATTTCTTCCTTAAGCATTTCGAATCTCGATATTTGACCTTTAGAAAATGTGCGAGAATCGGTCTCTTCTGAATTTTGGCAATGGTAGGTACAGGAATATAGATACTGGATGGAAATCCCCCATCGTGTCCCGTGTAAATCCCCCGTTAGCGTTGTTGTCGGTAATTTCTGCACCTTATAGAAGTTCCATTTTCTAACAGTGGGTAGTTGGGAGGTAGCGTTAGCGTCGCTGACGTTGTGCAAGGTCGCTATACCCCGGGTGATGACACGCACTTAATTAATGTAATCCGCCATCTTGAATCCAGATCGCAGTGGGAATTCAAATTTTCCATGTAAATGAATGGCTGACATAGGTTAAAAGAACCACGGATATCTAACTTAATACGTAAGATGAAAATAATATTTGCGAGGACAATAGGTATTGACATGCTACTTGAGAATATGATTAGACAATCGGGCTCAAGTCTTCCGTTCGAATCGAGAAAAATTGTGATATTACCGCGGACTCCGATTATTGATAGGTAACTCGGCAAATATAGGCATCAATAACATAGGTTTCCACTTGTCCAGCCGGCAGTTCAATACCCTTACCTTTCTTCTTGCTGGATCAGTAGGAAAATAGGTAGGTAATTTGTAATTGAAATTTTTGCAAAGGAAACAACCCTGACCATAATGGAATTCCTGGATTTTTTCAGCGGTTTTTTTTATAAAAATGAATTTATGAATTTAAGGCTTTTTTTAATGAATAAACGTTATTAGTTCCACACATTGGCATTTACTTCAATTTAAATTTAATCAGTATTTACTTCCTGAAGTGATACTAATTCATTTACCCGATTAATCATGAACATAACCCTTAGTACTCGCTCTGTGGCCAGTTTAAAACGCCTCCAATAGTTCTACCAATGCCCGTTTGTTTACAGCGCTGCCATCGCCTCAGTTGCGGCAGCCTTGCCTGCGGAATTTTCAACAGATCCGGGTCATTGATTCCCATCCAGTATTCTATATTCATGAGTAGGTATATAAGGTGGGGACCATTAGGCGCGCTCTGTCGAATTTCCTCAGTTATGACCCCAAAACTCACCGATAGTTGGTGAATTTAGACAAATTTCATTAAATAATCGATGATTTTTGAAAATTTCTTTTTTTATATTTTCTTAATTTATCTGAATTGTGCACGATTTTAAAGCCCTTCTCCAATTATTGCTAATTTTCATACATTCATCAAAGACTACGGAGAAATCAAAGCCGATTAAAGGGGATGAACTATCTTCCACGTTTCCAATGAAATGTATTGAAAATGGTATAATATTTGGGGGAAAATTATTGTTTTTGACTTTTGAATAAAGAGTGACTTTTTTGGATAGGGATTTTTTTGACGGGAGAATTTTACGTTACGAATTTACACAGCCAGTTACACGAGCATGGTTGCTAAAGTAATGGACATGCAACAAAGATCATTCAGCCCACGATAGAAGGTTGTAATATCATAGAGTAAAATCCGCGTACTCGATGCCCCACCAGTAACATACCCTTGAACCTTCATCACGTTTTATTACCCCAGCCCCCCATTATGATGGAATAAAACAATTACATTTTCTGTGGTATCTACTTGCCTACGTGGTTTGCCGACGATTGCTTAGAGTTTAATGATAGTTACCTGCTCTTTGTGATTCATAAAGTATATGTCACTCGTCGACGGTGAATCTATATGGGCAGTAACGATCAAACACAAAACTCATCTGCAATGCCAGCGATGGAATTATTATTTTAAAAACGTTCACTTGGGCTTAAAAAAAACTGGTCCTTACGATGGAGAACTAGAAAAAGTCGTAATTTTGGATTTGTTACTGAAGTACGATCTCAAAAAAATATTAAAACTCTGGAACTGAACTATCATACTCGTAATAAATGAATTTATATGTGTAGGTATTCTAAAAGTACGAAGTGTATTGAAAATGAACCAATTATCATAATGATAAGGAAGATCTTACGGGATTATCATTTGCTAAATTTTGTTCACAAACCTCGTTAAATGATTGAGGGCCTGAGAGTCAATGTAATACAAGTAACACAAAAATCGATATAAGTGCGTCGGGTACCGTCAGGTAGCTACAGCAAAAGGAATACAAGTGTTCGAACGTATGGTGCTGCGATCTAGCCGCCGAACACTTAAGCTACATTGCTTTTTGTCATTTCTTACCGGAGTAAAGTAATACAGGTGACACTGGATGATGTTTGTTACTTGTATTACTTGGACTCTCAGGCCCTCAATTGAAACAGTGTCATCTGATAAATCCTGCTGTCTCCGTAAACGAGAAAATATTGTTTTGGATAATTTCACCAAGAAAAATGATAGGGGCCATGTTTGTGAGTAGTTGCGTGCTTATGCTAGTGAAGGTAATGAAACACCGGAAAGAGGGAATGTATCAACCGGTACTTAACATAAGAATGCTTCATATGAAATCAAAAGCAAATAATCAAGGTCCGTCATAATCACTGTGCATGATAGAGTTGAGAGCAACGGAAGGCTTCCCGCTGATTGTGACGAAAATAAAAAGCTTTTTCTTTTGTGTTGGTTTCTTTCAAACAAATGATACTTTGTTTGACGTTCTTCACAGAATTTAATAGTACTATTTTTGGGTTGCCTGCTGTGTAGAGAAATATTAATTGTAAAGCTCAACGTTTCGTTCTCAGTAGGAAGAACGAAACGTTGAGTTTTACAAAAGTTTTTCTCAACTCAAAAGAAAACCCGGTTTGATAGTGAGAAACCCTGGTTGATAATGGAAACCAATTGTTTCCTTTCAATAAATAATTTTGGTAACGAGTGCAAAGGTTAAATTTATAACGAGAGCAAAGGTTAATTTTTTCAAAGAATTTTGAATACCAACAACTGGATTCATGTGATGAATATTTTATAAGTCTTGGTAGTATGATGGTTGCCAAAAATGATTTCAAAAATATTTCACCACACCACATAATGATAGGAATCGTTGGAAAAAATAAGTAATCTATGATAATTTTAGTGAAAAAGATATCAGAATCTAAGAATCGCAGGCATTCCCGGCGTATTGTACCGTGGAATCCTTTATTATTTCACGCTCTGATAGTAAACTATTAACTTTATTTACATTGATAGTTCAATTTTATTTACTTAAAGAGCTATTGAATTAAATGTTAAGAACTCCCACAGAAATTAATAGGAGGTCACGACGCAACCGGCTGTATCACGCTAAAATCCGCATTTTCCCAACAATTTCTTAACCCCAGATTACAAATGGGCATTTCATAAAAAACGATATATCCCTCATCTTATAAAAAATTCAATGGCAGTAGAAAAAATAGAAAAAATTCTAGATGAAAGCGTAAAATAAGAAAAATATTTGGGCAAGAAACTAAAAAAAAAACGCACACGAAAATCAGCTGACCCCGAATCAAAATTTTAAGAAACATTTAAAAGTTTTTCCCACAGCCCACACTGTTTTCAGGAATGCAGTCAGGACGAGAAAAAGATATACAAACGCTTGACACAACATTATGTGGACCACTGTCAGGGTCTCGGGTGAAAAAGGGGGCTCCGAACGAATTTAAATGCAAACCGATGTATAAATATCCCGAGGGCGAATTCTTTCCAGGGGTTGAAATGTTGGGGGCCCGGGCCCCTCCCAGTCGGGGCAACTTAAACATTTCATTACCTCGCTGACGGGACGAATAGGGGAAAGGAAACAGGGTCACAAGTTGGGCTGGCCGGCAATCGTCACAGACAAATGCCTCGGACCATCTCCTCCCCCTACCCTATCCCATGCAACCAGACAAGTGATTCACTGGCCGAACAAACCGGCAGCCTGGGCATCCCTACCTCCTCCAACCAAGTGGTAAGGGGAGGAACGACCTTCGAATCCAACCCTTGAATCCTTAGCCGGACCAGGCCTCACCCTCATCCATACGAACTCCGGCCAACAATAGCCCGCGGCGGGGGGAAGGGGAAGGAGGAGGAAGACGTCTTGCAAGGGGCGTGGAAGTGGGAGGAGGCTCTTCTTTAAAAAAACGTCTCCCAAGACATTCCCGCCTCAAAAAAACTCCCCTTCAAGCCGTTCCCCACCCAACCTCACCCTGGTTTAGGCAGGAAGAAGCCGGGAGAGGAAAGGAAAAAAAGGTGCAGACCCACCCAGTTTATCCCTCAACGCATCCACCCCCTCGTGGCTCAGCTTCAATTGATCACCCTGCGGGGGTTGAGCGGCGAAAGGATCCTGTTGGCGGCACGAGGGGTGTGTGTTGAGGGGGATGAGAAGGTGGTGGTCGGAGGTAGTGTGCACCGTCAGAAAAGGTGGGGGAGTGGAGGACTTAAAGGATGCAAATGAAGGCTCATTTTACGATTATAGGGTCGAACTCTGGAAAAGTACCTATTTTGGCGTATAACCAAACTTTGATTCATTTCATGCCATGCTTACAGTAAATAATTGCTATCGAGAATATGGTGACACCTAGTAGGAGAAAGCAGATGGAATTTAGACAACTGCACTAACCAACACACCGATCGCATTGGAAACATGACCAAAAATCATTGCAACAGAAGCTGAGTATAATGCGGAAGGTTAGAAATACGATGATTCTTTAAATTATATACTTTCATTTTATTCATATACATAAAATTGTTTTACACATCCAAGCCTCGATTTCTAATTAAAATGTATATAAATATATAAGTTGTCATAGTTTCTTTTCCTATTTTGCTCAGGCTAGAAAAGGTACTCAATATCTCTTTTACAATGCTACAAATGCAGTGAATCCGTCCTAAGTCCTGAGGACCGAAAACAAAAAGCTAACTTTCTGTTCGCAAGATAGAAAATTCTTCCATATCGCAGAAGTTTCCACATTTAAAATATAAAATAAATCAATAATTAAGGAGACAACAAAGGGACAACAATTAATGCAGCGGATAATTAAATATATAACAATTAATTCCCATAATTTTGTTCATACACATGCCCAAAATAAGTCCAACCGTGACATTACATTGCACTTGATATAAAATAAGCAAACACCACTGATACGTGCTGAATCAATACTAAAGTTTTAACCATGCTAAATGGCAACAAGCATTTCCAAAGTGAGTGCATTGATCATTCAAAATACAGTGGTGCAGTCGCCGCAACTTCAGCGGACTAGCTTTCAAGGGAGTTTCATTCGAAATAGGTGAAAATCACAATGAATAAATATTTGCTTAGACTTGGATACGAAGCACGATCTTTCAAATTCAGCGTGAGTTCTTTAACCAATTTACATTTAACCATATTGACATTCCAAATTGGAGTTCATGAAGGCTTTAAAGTAGAGGAGACCATAGTAAGTTGAACTGTTTCGATGATTCAACAACTTGAGTCTAAATAATTGCAGGAAATTACGGTTTGGATCTCAAATGAAATTATGCGTTTGAATTTCGGCAAATGCAAACGCATTATTCTGAATACAGGAAAAATTAATAATAGCCCACTAGGAACTACATACCAACGTAGCTCATGATTTGAAAACATAAAAGGGATATTCGCAGGCGTTAAAATCCGTTTATCCAACAGGCTTCGAACAGAAACTCAACAACCTTCTTCCGCTCTGAATTAATAAGGGATGGCGAGGAAGATTCTCCGTTAAAATATTAAAGATGAAATCTACAATTCCCGTGCTTTCTTCAGGAGATAGGTTATTCATAACTACCTGCTTCCTTAACTTTTTGTGTTAAATTTGAAATTTATGCCTTTTTGAACCATCGCATTCAAAATTATGAACCGTCAAATTCAATTATAATTATTTTTGGATTATTTAATCAATTTTCGTGCGATTGAATACAACTGAAAATTAAGAAAAAAGGTATGCAGGAGATGACGTACTGGAAAATTATAGAAAATAATTTCCTAGATAAGGCTACAGTGCACCAAGAACTGGTAAGTTGACATATCGACAAAATCAGAGATGTGAGATGCTCACAACTGTCACAAAGTGTCATACTTGCATTGAGGATTAACTACTATTACGCTGGACACTTTAACCTGTCCCGGATAAATCAGTATTGAATGAAAGCAATTGAGAATACGTGCCAAAGGGTATGTTATGGACTTAAAAAACTGGGATACATACCTCGTTAATCAACGCGTCATCCCATTTAGGCACAGCCTCTCATACTGGCTGGTACAAAGTCTAGCCGGGGTGTCTTCCATCTCCGTGTCATTGCCTTCAGAGACAAGTAATGCCAGATTTGTCTATAATCAAGTAGCAAAGGTGCATGTTAATTTCTTAAGCATACGTGATTTTTGTGTTTGGTAAATATTAGATTGTACCACTGCACTTGGTTAAAATTAACCGAAATTTGCCTTTAAATTTTTAAATAAGAAATAATTTTGGGGATGCAGGACGAACGCATTTCAAAAATATTGACTACTATGGGAAAATTTAACTCAAAAGTCGAGCTACCACAACGGATTTTGGTTGATTTGGAGGGTCCACTCTATCAAAATATTTTTTGTGTGGTTCTGTGAGTTTATTTTCAGAAAAAAGTTGCATTCCTACAAAATAATTCCACTATAGACAAGTTACATAGAAGGGAAATGAGGAAAGTCAATCTCCAGGGGAAGGGAGGGAGGGGAGGGGGGCAGTGACAAGACAGAATAAAATGGAAAGGGCCGAAAGGGATTGGGGAGTCTTGGAGGGGGTGAGTGAGAGGAGGAGGGGATATGGGTAGAGGGCCCATCTCCGCGGGAGGTTCAGGAATATGGAGGCCCCCGAATGCGTGAACGTTAAAGGGATGCCCCGAGAATAGAAAAAGACAAACGGCCTACCCCAAACGTGAATCGATATGCCCCATTCCCTTTTATTACACTCGAGGAGTCGTGATTTTATCGCCCGAGTTTTAAAAAGAGAGACACTCTTGAGAGACAATAATGAAATTCGAGGAAGGAAAATGCTGCGTAAGCATCCCAGTGAAGAGCAAATCCAAACAGAAACACAAAAGGCTAAGCCGTCAAAGGATATTCTTACTTCCCCTCAGGTCAACGTGAAGCCCATAAACTCCATTCAAACCAAATGTCATCGAATCAAATTCATCCAATAACTTATCCGAGGCGTTATAATACGAACTTCCTGTTTGTATTTTTTAGGAAGAAATAATATCTCTCGCCCAATAATTTCTTCTTTCTGACCCTACCAATATTAGCAGGTTAGTATGAGTGTAGTGTTGCCTCTTACAATCCTAGGGATGAATAATAAGTTGCCCTCATAAGTTTTATCAACTAGGATGTATCACCTTCTCTGAACCTCTTGTATTTCTACCTTCATTACAACGTATTCATGCAGCTAGTGCCTAGGTTCAATATGTAAATGCTCTCTTACAAATACTATTTTTATATATCCCTACATTATTTTTCGAAAATTACTGCTTCCACTGGTTTCACTTATTTTCGCGCATGCAACACCATGATTAATTAAACGTTATTTTCCCGGCTCAAGTCTAAGCAAGAATTCCTCTCCTTTCAGAAGGTCAGGGCAGCTAAAATGACGAACAGCCATTTATACAGGAAAAATAAATATTGCTTAATAATGAGCATGCTATGGACACATATTCGATGCCTAATTTCCCAAGCACGTATTAACGTGTTATTAGCGAAAAGTTAGGATATGAAAATATTCTCAGTTTTCCTCTAGGTCAAAAACCATTTGGTCCCTTATAAAGCCAAAAAGCGATTGGTCACCACATGTAGATACATACTAGGTCAATTCTTTCATAGACAACAATAAAAAAACTTGGAAATCTCCATCTGTCGAATTACATTGAACAGTCAGCTTTTTAAGTAAGCGTATTTATCAGCCATGGTATAAACGTTCCGAAAAACTTTATGGAAAAAGGTTAAAGCACAAATGAAATTCAATAGCTGAGTTTTTGAGTAACCAAAAGAGGCGGTATTCTATAAATTCCAAGAAATATTAACAAGTTACCACGTATTCAGATTGATGCTCTTTTGTTTGTGCATTTTTGATCGTCATTTTTATTTGAGTGACATCCAGGTCACGGCTGGTATGAGCAGGAATACATGCCTGACATGAAAATCTTTGTATCATGGACCAAAGCTTAAAATGAAGTAATTAAATTCTATTCTGTGTAATTCTACATTGTATTGTGTGTTACTATACAGACAAACCGCTTTCTATTTATTTACATGGTAAATTCTTGTCCCTATCGATAATTTCAACTACTCAGATTACTTCTTAGGCACATATATCAGTCACTGCACCCTCAAATTGAATGATTTTAAGTACTCAAGTGCATGCTTCCTAGTCCAAATTATGACTCCTTACATGATAGCCTAATATTTTCCATGCCATTCAACGATCTGATAATAGTCCTTTATTATGCTGTAATAGAGCCAACTTATAGGAGAAATGATCAGGGACGTGGTTCTTGGCGATCCAGGCTCAATTAAGGTTCGTTGAATTTCGCCCCCGCGGGCACTGGCTTGCAGCACGTGAACACTCCCACCCCCGTCGGAGCTTGCACCGCTCTCTGTGAGAGACATAGACGTCTCCCACGATCCCTTAGACACCCACTGGGACTCAGGAAATCGGAGGAAGAAAAATGTAAATAATACACCTCTTAACATTAACGATCGACCTCCCGCAGCGCGCTAATCCAAGGCAGGGTATATGATTAGAATACACGGTATATACAGGCCCTAAGAAGAGGGGAACTTGGAGCAACGAACCAAAAAGATGTATGAAAATTTAATGAACAGAAGGAGGAGAGAAGTTGGAACTTGGAAGATTAAGAAGAAAGTACCAACGCCTGCACAGAGGTGGGATCACAGCTCCTTCTTTCGTGTTTTAATTATCGTTATCCAATATCGTTATCCAATATCGTTATCCAACCACTCCAGAAGGGCAATACTAATATTTACTGCCCTAAGAGCGCACTATTATTACACTAGAGTCACTAGAGCGCATCTATTAGAACAACTCATTTTAAGTCCCTGACAAAATTTGAAAAATAGCTAACGCGTTTTTGCTTTCGTGAGTGCAATTGAAATAGAGCGATGACGCGAGCGCACGCGTTATGGAGAACCGTGATTGCCCCCTAGGTAACATAGAGCAAAGATCCAAGCGGCTCCACCGGAAAATTATCGAAATATAATTTGATAAATATCGTAGCATGTAAGAGAAAAGCTCGTCCTTTATTAGATACGAGCGGAAGGTACCCGTTAAAATTCAACGGGTGTGAAAAACATTGAACTTATTTTATGAGAAAACCACAAAGCCTGAAGAAAAACTGTTAGTGTGGTCATTTGAGGAGTTCGTAACCTATCTTGTACGTTTTGTTCGTAGTAGTAGACACGCTGACCGTTTTCCAGGTGCACGGGGAGATGAGTGACTATTGGTCCACTTTCATGCACGGAAAACCCAAAAATCGGCTATGCAGACTCATTACTACATAAATAGCACCCAGGTTGATAGATGGTCACCTCGTCCCTCCGGCTCTCTTGAGCCGTCTTCTGAGTGATTAACAGCTTGATCGCTTCCCTTGTGTACAGAAATATATTTGCATTCCATGACATAATTGAGTTGCGCAAATCAACGTCGATATGTGCATTGAGTATCTTAATCAGGAAAGTAGGGTACAATCCAGCAATAGACAACGTCAAATGGACTATTTACAGCAGCAGCCATGTTTATTTGACCTATGAATCTTCCATCACCCGGACTGCGGCCTCGGCATAAAGGGTAGCCATAACCATTGATTTCGGTTGCTAAATAAAAAATCTATGGTGATTCTTAGTGCACTTGCCGATTTTTATGCACGGATGTCGTTAATTGCGCAGAATTTCCATTCTTCTTGCGGGTAAGAAGCATGTTGCGACGTCATTATAATTTCCACCATCTTAAAACAGATTGAAGGTTCGAAACAAATGGGTCTGTATTTGAACCAGATTTATAGCTTGTTACCCGTCCGAAGGTTGGGTAAGGATGAAATTAGTGCGGTTCTTAGCGTAACCCGAGAAACACCTCGGGGAGATGCTCATGAGATCGCTGGTGGGCATGTGATAGAGCATCAAAGTTTAACCTTTGTCGTTTTTCTTTCTACGGCTCATTTTCTTGTAAATAAGACATTCATTTTGCTTTACAAGATTTTTTCGAAAGGTTACTCTTTTTTCTATTAGGCATGTTGATGGATATATTTTGAAGTCCAAGGAGGGGAAAAACAGCGGCAAATGAGTCTTGAATAGGCAACTGACTGAGAGAATGTACCTAAGTTAAATGTACTTAAACATTTAAATATATATATATATATATATATATATATATATATATATATATGCCTCCAGCTGAAGAAGGGTCCTTATCCCTAAAGCTACCCCTTAGGCAGTGGACACCAGTGTCGTCATGGATCACCTGCCAGTGAGTGTCCACTGATTTACTTTCCTATCCTTCCCCAACCTCAACGCTTTGTTGCTAGCTTATACTTTTATATTTAGTTCCTTTCCTTATATATATATATATATATATATATATATATCGTGAAGTTGATGATGTGTGAATTGTTCTAAAAAACAGTTCGCAATCGTAATGAGAGACAGACGGTTCCACTACATGTAATACATCTGAGTATTAAACGATAATAAACAACGCCTTGTTTGTTGCTGCAACAGAGGTATTATTACCATTGCTATTCGCTGCACGTACATATTCTTGCACATATAATTGCGTGTGTAATCTATTTAATTTCTTTATGTGTATCGTTTACTACGTAAGTGTTCTCTCATACTCATGCAGTGACCCTATGGGAGCTACTTCCGGAATAGATGTTTAAGAGTATACTTGTTTTAAATATGCATTGAATTTATCGATAAACCCCTGAAGCAATCTATCATTGGGCCCTTGGGACTCTGGGGCGTACTTATATGGATTTTCTTTCTAAGTACTATCATGGGCCTGCAGGAAAACGTGGTATTTTAATGTTAGAGGCGTGAATATTCTATCAAAATAAAATCCCTAGTTCTCAAGGAAATATTTTATTGTTGATTTCAGATAAAAATGTGAGATTTTTCTGCTGAAACCATGAATTTCCGACAGCTTCGGAAGGTAGAAGAATATTAATTGATAAAACTAGAAACTTCCTTTACTCAGCCATCCGATAAAAAAAATTTCAGCCCTATATCTTGAGTGAAAGTACTTTTAAAAAGCAAAAAATGAAACCACTGCACCGAACACAATGCTTAGCATGGACCACCATGGGTGACCTTCGGGGGCCTTAGGGGGTCCTGAGGACGTTTTAATATAGCATATATTAAAAACAGACATGTTTTCTATCTACATGCGTAATTTCAGTTCAATCAGTCCAGTAGTATTTGCGTGATGGAGCAACAGACAGACAGAGACCATTACATTTTTATATATTACTAAGGATCACACCCTTAACCCTGAAAAAATAGGGTTTTGGTTGATTGAACCCTACAGGGTTTGTTGTCTACCAGTAACATACGTGTGTTCCTATTTTCATAAAAATCGTTCCAGTGGTTTAGGAGGAGATGTGGAATATACCCACATACATATATACATGCATACATTGACTTTTATATACATAAAGATGAGCAACAAATTTATACATACCCCAGTTATTTTGCTTGCACAATGATTTTAAAGTTAAATTCTGTACGAGAAAGGGTAAAATAATGGGGAAAAACTATTTTTCTGACTACTGTAAATGTAGTTTTTGTAGATGTAAAAAAAATGTTAATGCGAAATAAAATCACCCAGGAAGTTTCGTGGTAATTAAATGTTAACGCCTCCAATTATATTGTGGCTCAAGCGAATTACTGCTATAATTGAAGTCCAAATGCGGCTATTGAATGGAAATGGCACCGCAGTTGGATGGATAAATTGTTCATTAAAAATATATTTATAATATAATTCTTGAAGCTACGTCACAACAGAGTGAAAGCCATATTCCTTTAACAATACAATCGAAGGGTTTATTTTGACTCACACAGTCACCTGATAACTTTTAGAAGAATATATACTTGAGTTTTTTGTACACATTCATAGGGCATTCAAATACCAAAAACAGACATGTAACCACCACGCAGTTCCCTTTTTGCGATACGCACTCAATTCTTATTGATTGAAAGGATTTCATATTTACCAAAAATAAAGCTACGAAATACGCAAAAATTACTGCGAGAAGAAATTCAACGGCCCCGGGAATCAAACCACGGACCATTGCATTGCCGGTGGTTCAATAACCGGTCTCGGTAGATTCTCTTCTAATATCAATTTCGGTTTGAGTTTCATCGCCGAATATTCTCCAGGGATGAAGTTCTTCCTATACGAAGCTAAGTGCTGTTGAAGGATTCAACCTAACGGGTTGTGGCCTCTTGGAGGTCATCCATACCTTTGCCATCCTTGATAGATCGCAAGGGAAGTACCATTTACTCCTCCAAAATTGGCCCAAAAATTTGGAATTCTGGGTAGCGTGGTGGCGAGCGAGGTGGATATTTCCCTTTGGCAATGTATTTCACTGGAGTAAGACCTAGGAAATCGATTTCGTTTTGACAATTTATTTCATAAGAACCTTTCCCCGCTCACCTATTTTTCTGTTTTTACATTCATGCAATGCCTCTTTTACGCTATTGTGACTCCTTATATTCCACATCTTACAATAAGTGAGAGCCTCTTCCACCACATCACCCATAAATTTCTCAGTCTATTCCTTTACCTTATACCATTATATCCCCTACCATAAGTCTGTTTCATTGCTGGTGATCCTACATGCTCCACTAAAATTATCTCAAATATTCTGTGAGTGGCCTACGACATAGGCCAAATCCATCATGGGTGGCAGAAGTTGTGTAAATTCATTATCAACAACTGCGAAATACCTTAAAATAAAGGATGAAACAACTAAGTTCCACATTTACTTCTCAAAAGTTCATTATATTGTTGAAATGGTTTGAATTCATAGACCGATTTATCCATTCAATCCAGCGAAGAAATTGACAAATTTTTGTGCGTATAATATGTTTTAGACTTCAATAAAATTAAAGTTTACCAATCCTAAGTGAAGTAGCTACAAGTACATTACATATAATATATGATTCTACGTCTTCACCAACGGGCCATGACGTTCTAATTGCAACGAAAATATTTCTCTTTGGTACTTACCCTCGCGTTGATCTGATCCATTCACAAACTAGTAGATATCCAGTTTTTACTTCAGGTCCTGAAAATTACGAATGAAATATTACGGCCACTATAGTATGCACTAACTTTGATTACTACATAAATATTTTTTCAATACGCATTACCTAAAAAAGTAAAAGACACACTGTGAAGTAGCTCTTTCTTTCTGATTATATTCGTTGCTGATAATATTGTATTATGAGATAGTAAGAGGTTTATAAATTACTTGCTATAGACCTGAAGCTTTTAAAAATACCGCCAATCTATGAAATTTACGGCTCACAAATACTTCTTTACCCTCGAAAATTTACAACAAGACTTGACTCCATTCAACAGCAAAATCGAAAATATAATCCGGAGAAGTCTTTTCGGGTTTCCCACCGAATCAAAGCTCCATTTTGCGACGTTTTGGAATTTGACTTCATCATCAAATTGCTGATACTCCGTCAGTCTTATTCAGGTCCAGTGTGCCTTTGAAATGTTGGCAACTGAAGCACTGACCCAGTGGTATAACCGAAGATACACACCCCGAGTCACTTGCATAGAAAGCAATATAGAAATATGATCCTTACTCGAGGAAGACCTGAAATGAACAGTTTTCGTAAAGAAATAAGCAATTCACTGGATTTTTGGATAATCGTGAGCAAATATATTTAACCTCTAATGAGAAAGCCGGTTTAAACACCTTGTTAAGTATCGCCAAAAAATGCCTCGGAACAGGATTGGATTTCAAGGAAAAAGGACCGGCTTAGTACAAAAGAATTGAGATTTGGAACGTGGAATATTAGAAACTTAGGTATACCTGGTGCAATAGATATTCTAGCAAAGGCACTTGAGGAGAAACACATGGACATTGTAGCTCTTCAAGAAACAAGGTGGCCCTTGGCTGGAAAAGTTAATACCAAAGTTTATGTGATATACTATACTGGCTGTGATAATAATAGATATTATGGAGGAACTGGATTTGCGGTAAGTAGAAAGTGGAGTACATCAGTACTGTATTTCAATCCCTATAGTGAAAGATTATGTAGCATAAGAATTAAAGGAATATTTGGAAATATATCATTAGTAAGTATGTATGCCCCCACAGAGAATGCAGAGGAAGATGAAAAAGATAGATTTTATGAAATCCTTGAAGAAATAACAAACGGCTTGCCCCAATATGATTTGAGACTCATTTTAGGAGATGCAAATGCTAAGGTAGGGAACGAAGAGAAATGGATAGCAGCTGCTGGCAAAGAAAGTCTCCATGAAATAAGTACCGAAAATGGAATCAGGCTTTTAAGTTTCAGTAATTCCTTTGGATTTAAAATTATGAGTACAGCGTTTCCTCACAAGAAAATCCACAAAGAAACCTGGACTTCACCAAATGGTAATGTAAAAAATCAAATAGACCATGTCCTTGTAGACAACAGACACAAGACAAGCATCCTTGATGTGCATAGCTTGAGAGAAGCCGAGTGTGGATCGGACCATAATTTAGTTCTTGTAAAAATGTTTCAAATAATAGCTTTTGAGAAGAAGAAAAAGAATCAAGACCAGCAGACCAACTTGAAGTAGAGAAGCTGAAAGACAGAAGAGTGACAGAAGATTTCAGATTAAAACTCAAAAATTTGAAAAAAAAAAAGATTTGAAATACTTGCGGAACTTGAAAGAGATAACACTGAGACAACCATAGACGATAGATGGGCCCTTCTGAAAAAGAATGTTTTGGAAACAACTGGAGCGACCTGTGGGAAAAGAAGGAAGAAAAGGAAATAAATATGGTTTGATGAAGAGTGTGAGATAAAAGTAGAAGAAAGAAAATCCTCAAAAATGTGATGGCTCCGAGAGCAGTCTGAGGAGGTCAAACAATTATTTAGGCAACAACAAAATGAGACTAATAAACTACTTAGAAAGAAGAAAAGACTAGAAATAAATTGTGTCCTAGAAAAGGCTGAAAATGAAAATGTGCAAAATCGCAAAGCATTCTATAACACGGTAAACCTCTTCAAAAAAGGATTCAAACCGTGTTCATTTGGAGTTAAACAGGATGGAAAAAATATTACAGAAAATGCTATGGTTTTGGAAACTTGGAGGAAATATTTTGATGAATTACTGAATGCCGGAGATAAATATTTAGACAATGCTAAAGGAAGTATTTTCCAGAATGTACAACCAAAAGTAGAAGAACCAAGCCTAGAGGAAGTGGAAAATGCAATTAAGAATCTGAAAAATAGTAAAGCCCCAGGAATAGATGGTATAAAAGCAGAAATAATTAATGCAGGAGGTAAAGATCTGGCAATACAAATACATAGATTGATGTTGCAAATCTGGAAAGAGGAAGAAATCTCTAAGGATTGGGAAGAAGCAATAATTGTCCCGCTGCACAAAAAAGGTGACAAACAAGACCCTACAAACTATGGAGGAATATCTCTTTTAAACACCACTTATAATTTTTTTTCTAAAATTGTGCTAAATAGATTAAAAGTGTACACAAATGAGATTTTAGAAGAACACCAAGCAGGTTTCATAAAAGGGAGATCTACTACAGACCAGCAGGGCTATTCCACTAATCGTTTGGCTAGGCCGTAAGTCGAAATCGACCATAACTACGGCCTCGGGACATACGTATGGCTTCGAGCGATTCCCATCCGAGCAAAGGCCATACGTCTGGCGGTAGCTAAGGCCTCGGGACATACGTATGGCTTCGAGCGATTCCCATCCGAGCAAAAGGCCATAAGTCGGGCGGTAGCTAAGGCTTGAGGCCGTAATAATATGACCTGCCTCGGAGGCCGACATAAGACGGGCCATACGAAAAGAGAGTTGCCCACCTCGGAGTTATAAATTGATTTTGCGCATCAATTATTGATCTTGTTCTGTTATAAATATACCAGATCATTGACCGAAGTTAGCAAAATGACGAAAAATAAGGTTTCTCTAATTTATAGCCATGCATAGCGAAGTTATCAATTGCAATCTAAGTAACCTTCTTCTGCACATTTACCGGATGCATCATTTGTGCAACTATTCCTGAATTTTGCCCCTTTCCCTAATAAATCTCTTTCGGAACTTTGTTCCTAATACTTTCAACAAAGGCAGTTTTTCGGGGAACTAATATGCTGCCAGGGACAAGATTTTTCTTTCACAACGCTAAAATGACATTCACATACACCCATGACAAGGGAGAACACGACCGTCGGGTGGCCAATCGAGCTCATAATATCTGGTTCGGTAGTTAAAGATTATTAATTCGATATGCCGAACTGAGACGACACCGTAATTGTTTAATAAAAAAGCATCTAAAAATCTTAGAAAAAGCATGTTGCGATATGTAAGTCGTGTGAAGCAACATTATAAAAGGGATTGAGGTAGCCCAGTGGACAAGGTGGGCACCTACGACAGTTCATGACCAGCAGACAGAGATCATGCGATCGATTCCCGCTCGACGATAATATTTTTACAGGCTTTTATTGCTTTAATTTTTATATACATACTTAGTTCTTATCATGGTAACTTCACTGAAAAATATTCTTTGGCAATTTAAAAAATAATTAATTAGTTGTTAAAGGGTAGGGATTGGAGCAAGGGCGTTTATATATTTCTTTTTTATATTAAATGATATATTGTAAATTATTGCGATTATAAATTATCATACATAGGGATGGGGACAAAATAATGGCATTTGCATAAATGATTGGGGGTGAAATTCACCCTAAGCACTGCTTATGCTTCCATTGGGAATGGATGAGCTAGGGATTGGGAACATATAGGATGAAGGGTGGATAGAAACCCGGCATCAGCATTAACCTAGTCTTTACGAATGGTGCCAAGGCCAGTACACTACCTAACCACTTAGGTTACATCTTTATTTATCATTTGCATGTTCCAGGATGATAATCATCGTAGAACAAACATCACATACATAGAATCTCGCAAAGCACGTCGTAGAAGCACGCAAAGCACAATGATTGTCGGCACCTCGAGGAAATGGAGAACGCTTTCTTCGAACACCTTATTAATGGATTTAAATAGCACTAAATGTCATTAAGAAAAAAATGACAACGGGTAACTTACTCCGCTCTTTCCATTTTTAGATATTTTCCAGTCTACAAAAATTCCACAACGTTTGTCTAGGTTTGTTTACCAATATTTTCGCCATTGTGCTTTGCGATCGTCCTTTTTTTTCGATATACTTTCAATAACTGCCGCAAAAATGACATTTTTAGTGGCGCTGGTAGTGATTTCAAAGCATTTCAACGTACTGTACCGCAAAAGATTCTCATACTCACCAGTGAAATCGGCGTTAAGGCTTATGGCCGAGCCATACGATATGGCCCCTCGAGATTGGAATCGACGTAGGCCATAATTTCGGGTCAGGCCATACGAAACTTACGGCCGGCCATACGTATGGCCCCGTTTATCAGAATAGCCCTGCAGATATTTATACTTAAACAGGCTGTTTCAAAATACTGGGAATTTAATAAACACTTCTTTGGCTTATTTGTCGACTTTAACAAAGCTTATGATAGTTTAAACAGGGAAAAAGTGTGGGAATAAATGGAAAACTTTGGAATTCCTAGGAAATTAATTAAGTTAGCAAGGCTCAGTGTCAAAAATAGCAAATGTAAAGTAAAAATTGAAAATGAATACTCCACAAGCTTTGAAGTAAAGACTGGTGTGAGACAAGGAGATGGCCTATCACCTATACTTTTTAATTTGGCACTGGAAAAAGCACTCAAAGAAATCAGGAAGACGGAATTAGGAATAAGGATAGGGAAAAATATATCAGTGCTCGCCTTTGCAGATGACTTAGTATTGCTAGCGGAAAATAAGGAAGATTTAAAAAGCATGACAAAAATTCTGATAAAAGAAACTCAAGAAGTAGGACTGAAAATCAATGAGGATAAGACCAAATTTATGTCCTTTGGTCGAAACCCTGATAACTCCAGAAACATTACTATTGAGGATCACAACTTTGCAAGAGTAAATGAATTTAAATACCTTGGTACCATAATCACTACAAACAATACTGAATCACAGGAAATCCAAAGCAGAATAAATTCAGCCAATAGAAGCATGTTTGCCCTAAATAAACTGCTAACATCCAAAATTTTATCCATCAGAACCAAACTTAAAATTTATAAAACCATAATAAGACCAATTCTTCTCTATGGAGCTGAATCATGGGTTATCGACAAAAGGACGGAAAAGAAGTTAATTACCTTCGAAAATGAGGTGTTAAGGAAAGTTTTTGGACCCAAAAGAGAAACTGGAACTTGGAGAATAAAAAACAATATGGAAATCAGGGATCTTTTTAACTCACCGGACGTTGTAGCTGAGGCCAAGAGCCGGAGATTGCGATGGGCAGGGCACGTCATGAGACGAGAACAAGATACCATATTAAAACAAGTCTGGACAGAAAACCCTGATGGAAGGCGACCTCCGGGAAGACCGAAAAAAAGATGGAAGGATGAGGTGACCATTGATATGAGGAGAATGAAAGTCAGCGAGGTGGATGCAAAAGATAGGAAGAATTGGAGGCAGACAGTTGGCGAGGCCAAATACCATCTAGGGTATAAATGGCCATGGGAGTAAGAGTAAGTAATGAGAAAGCAGCTCGTGACATTGTGAACTTCAACTCACAAAAATGATATTGGCCACTTATTATTAACCAATTAAAAAAATCTCCAATGGCCGTAAAATATATGCACCACTCGTTAAAAATCAAACACTTACTGTGTTGGTTTGTGGGAAGTCAAAAATCAAACACAGTAAGTGTTTGATTTTTGACGAGTGGTGCATATATTTTACGGCCATTGGAGAATTTTTTATCTGGTTAACCTATAGAGGCCGTTGAGCTCAACTACCTTGATTCACTAATGATATCACAAAGGAAATGAACAACAAAATTTAAAAACAAATTCTAGAGCAAATTTTTCAACTCTAATAATTTCTTACGCTTTTTCTCCAATGTTAAGATTATCTGCCAAAACACGTGTCTCTAAAAAAGGTCTCAGATATATGACAGGAGTTGCACCCTTACCGTATTTTTCTATGTAGCAATCTTAGAAGTCTCTTTTAGAAGGCAAAGTTATTCAACTTTTGTCAGAATTCATCGAGTTATTGAAGAAAAAAATAGAGGCCATTGCCATAAAAATTTCTCCATCAGTCCTCGTGTTTTGTTCCCGAAAATAATCCACGTGAGTTTTATGGGCGACGCCGTTTTCTCTTGCAAAGATCGTTACCCCTCTCCCTTATTTATATTACTTATTCTCCAGTTTCTTTAGAGCTTGAGCATTGAATTTTAGGCGAACTTTGCCGGAAATCAGGGCATCATCTGCGTCCCAAGTTACGACCATATGCATAGATTTAGCATGCATCATTGATGTAAAAGACCCCGATGGCGTCTTCGAAATTGCGCGCAGTGTTCTTCCTCTGTCTTCGGAGTCATTGCCCGAGACATAAAACACAGCTTGCGGAAATTGTCGCATTCAGCACAAAAGTTTTTTGTTTGATTGAAACGGACCGCGAATTTTTTGTGTCATCATCGTATCCCATACACTGAATATATGATGCAAGAATTGAGTGGAAAAAAGTACACATGCATTCCAATAATCATAAAGTCTTAATGTTTTTCTTGCGCAAAGGCTTTTCAAATATGCATCCATTCACGTCCAAGTACTATATATATACAAATATAACAGGGTAAAGTTTTATTTTTCTTTTTCATTATGAACACTCAAACCATTACTATGCTTGATTATGCCGACTGTAAATATGCAAGAAACGCAGTTCATAGAACAAGAATTTCTGTTTCCATATGGTCCTTAATTACAATATCATATCCTTTGCGTGAAAATATACCATATCCAAATCATTTAATGAAAATTTTATTTGTGCTATTCAATGGGATTATGGCATAGTGGAAAATTAGTAAATATATACGTATTAAACATCTGGAACCTATAACTAACTACTTTAAGCATTGGAGTTACTATAAGCCTTGGAGTGTCATATTGGTGTTCTCTTTTTCATGACGAATACGGTTAATATTGTCAAACCTCGGAGAAATAGCAGTAGAACCCCTACTGTAAAACTGATTCAACTTTTCTTAGTAATTGAATAGATAATGTGTACGAATTTTTAATTAATCTAAAAGAGAGTGCATACCAAAACTTTATTTTGATGATAAATAAGATTTTACTACGCATATTACGAACTTTGATGCAATTATGGGTAGGTTTTGAGCGAGGGAGCTAATGAAATATGTTCATAGAGCAGAAATAAATATATTCTGACATTATGATGCGGAATTGAAATACATGTGGGTGAATTACACACGCAAAACATGTATAGTTTTATGGACTACTCAAAGTAGTTTCTGTAGAGAAACGGAAATATAATGAAAGAATTTTAGGTAAAATTCAACTTGTCGCCGGAGGTTACTCAATTCAAGTATAATACGTGCATCACATAAATAAAAATTCATCGAATAAGAGCTCATTCAAGATTGAATTTCGTCATAATGAGACGCTCAGTGAAGTACGGACGAGCACTTTATTTTCGTCCAGCCATATATTGCGGCTGGGTCTTCATCTAATGTCTTTCCTGAGGCCTCCAATCTATTATTTCCGACGCTAAAAGTTAATCGTTACATATTCATGGAATGGTGTAGCTTTTATACATACACTAGGAGACATGTAGGGGTCCAGAATATAAAAAAATTATAACTTTTTTAAAAATCTTAGCGATCTAAAATAAAATTTTCTGAATTAGTGAAACACACAGTCGCTTTATTTTCCTTCTGCTGTACAACTGCGTTTCAAAAGCAGGCCAAGAATCGTGACTACTCGTGGTTATAAATGTTGAATGCATTCATCTCCAGTCCATGGTGCGGTTTGGCGGTTCACGATCGGGAACAACTAAAAATCCTATTTCAAAAGAAGGGAACAGAAATGAAAAATACGGACGATAAGAGTAACAAAGTTTCTAGTAACAGACAGAGTATGAAGTTCGTGTACAGCTGGCTGGGGGGAGCCCTGACTACCACCCTTTCAAGCCATGAAGCAACATGAATGAGGACCTCTATGGCTAAGTGTTTACTTGAAAATATATCCTTTATTTGCCTGGTCTTCGTAGTTCTACTTTATTTACAATTTTATAACATGCGTGATCGTCTTCTACGTTTTGAGTCAATTATTTTTTTCTCTTATTTCTTTTGGTCAACTATTTTACTATATTTTGTTCAGCTGTTCATACAGCACATTGAAATTTAAATATTCATGCTGTAGTAAGTAATAACTCAATGAAATTTAATATTTATAACGGTAATCTATAGATACAAATAAAAATTTTAATGTTCGTTTGTTCAAAATCCTAAACCTCCGAGAGTTCTTCACCGATTGCTTTGAAATTTTGAAACAACGTTGCATACGAATACGTGCGTGGTTTTGTAGTAAAACGAAAGTTTTTGGGGTTGTTTTTACCCCATTATTGTTAACTTTTATATTTCCATATGAAAAGCATTGAATGCCGGGGAGGTGTTTCTTTATTTGCTTATTTAAATTACTTGCACTCAAGATATTGGATTATAATAATCTTATTAAAGATATTTTAATTATGCCCGCGTTGGCTGCATCAATTTTTTAAAACTGCTGTTAAATGATGATTACTCTGCCCCACGTATTATACTAATAAGGAAACATTTCCCTTGAGCGAAATTTTAACTTTGCGCGTTCCGAAACTAACCATTACTTATTTTCCCTAAACAGTTAAAATCCATTCCCGAAACAAACGATTACCATCGCACTCACCTTCTTTTTATTTGTTTCTTAATGAAAATTCTGGGCTTTACAGACATTTAAAAATGCATTCTAGAACAACAAGGTTTTTAATACAGATCAAATTAATGACTGGGCCCAATTTACACTTTAGAAAATTAACTATGAATATCTTCATTTACCAATGTTATAATTCTCTGAGTAATTTCCAATAAACTTGTTGGAGCATATTACATTTACAATGTCCACCAGAAATATTGATCACTTATGTTCCGTAATATGTCAAATTAATATAGTTACATAAACCAAACAGATCGTTTACTCTCTTGTTTTTCCATTAAGGGCATTACAAACTAGGGCTTTAATGTTTCTTTTGAATTAACTTTAGATTGACTTCATTTAACCATTAACCTATCCCCACTCATCAGTTCGTTGACCATCGTTGGTTGCCTGTGTAGGCTTTCCCTCCAATCTTTTGAGCTATGTTCCTGCATTACGCCGCCATCTCATCAAATCTCGTCATATACGCCATATGCAGCATAGTCTGCGATCTTTCTGACTATTCACTGGCTTGGGAATAATCGCCGTTTCTGTTCTGGATTGCAGATCAATCGCCAACGTCTATTTTATCTGGAAATTAATGAGTGCTGCGTCTTTTACCTCCCCTCACTTTGAAAGTTATTTGTGATCTTCCAACTTTCTACGGCGTCCATCATTTCCGTCTTTGTTGTCTGTTTTTTTTTAAGTTTCCCTGGCATTTTATTGCAGTGTTCAAATTGCAACGGTTATTAATTTTGCATTTATTTAACTATACATATTTCGTACATTTTTCTATCCTTCGTAAATTTTGGATGTTCGATTTGTTACAGGATGGAAATTTTTATCATAGAACATATAAAAGAATGCAGTATCTAATTATTTCATTCGATTTTCTTATACGCATCGTTTTTTTTCAATAATTGCGTTTCTATCTCTAAATTCATCAATTTTTCTTCCATTTCAACAATAGAAATTTCCTTGGCAATCAGGCGTGAATATCTATTTAATAGCAATTTAATTATTAGCTATGCAAGCCTACATCATTTAAAGGACAAGTTAAGTGACTAATTTAATAGTTATAGTCAAACGACTACAGCTCCCTGTTCGCCTTGCCTTCTCAATGTCCATCAACAAGGCACAAGGTCAATCGCTTCAAGTGTGTGGATTGAATCTAGAAAACCCATTTTTTTCACATGGTCAATTAAATGTCTCATGCTCACGAGTGGGACAGCCAAAATATGTATTTTTTTGCAGAGGTCGGTAAGACCAAACATATTGTATATCTCAAAGCACTTGAATAAATGTTTTCAACTTTAATTTAATAGACAAAAAATCATTGTCTTTCAATTATTTTGTACATGTAAATGTGTCTGCTTTGTGGACTTATGTGTGCCTACTTAGAAAGAAGAAGAGGCATGGCAACGCATGCCGGGCTAGTAAAATAATATTGACTTTTTATTCTGGTGGAGTTTTCGAGGACACAATTAGCTAGTTATAAAATTAGTCTCTATGACAAGTGAGACTTCCACATAACCTCCCCGTGAATTCACAACTTCCTGGATAATTAATGCAACAAACTGAGCAATATTAGAGTAGTTGTGATGAGGAAAAAATAAAATTTCCCGAAATGGTGATTTCCAATTTTAGGTGATTGAATTTCAATGCCTATTGCAGAGGTGGAAGAGATATCCTAACTAACGCCTCTGCATAATCCACTGCCAAGTAATCTCATTATTCAAGGTTGACGGAAATCAGAGGGAAAGAAGTTAACTTAATGTTTAGTGGTGGGTATATCTAATGGCAATGTTAAGACAAAGCCCACGAAATGTAGAAAAATAGACTTCCTCAATGAAAATTTAAACATTTAGTACTGTCCACTTTTTTCTCAAATTATTAGTTATCAAAAGCAAATGTGAGGTTATTTCTGCATCTGTTTTTTGACATTCTCAAAAAAGCCGGTCCACCACATCTCGCCGGATACAGTTAACTCATTAATTGTAAGTTTACCTTAATAGAGTCCACACAATCAAGTATATCTTAACACTGTAGGTAATAATTTATTTCAATGCAATGAATAACGAATAACTATAAATTACCATTGCCAAAATTATACTTGTACACCATGAGAAAACCAGAAATGTTTCATTTTTGCCATCCATTTAAGTAAAACATCGGGCCAGTATACGTAATAATCTCTGGATCTCTGGCTTAACTGGCAGTAACTTAAGGATATAAAATAATTAAGTTGATATATGTCGCTATACACCTGCATTCGTTGACTTACTTTACACCTGAATGTTGCTCTTTCTTGGAATAATTTTTTCTATGCTAGAAAAGTTGGAAAATGTTGGAAACACTATCGTTTAACTTTTCACAAAATGGTGCATATCAAATGAGCAGCTAAATCTCATAAAGGCCTAAAAGAGGTATTCACATATGCTTGGCAGGCTTTTGAGATAAGCACTTAAGCAAGAGCAGAAACGCTTCATCATCCATATGATCTGCTGAGTCCTTTCTGTGCTTAGCGCTCATTAACGGGAGCAATGAACGATACGAAACATTTTGTTCCTGAAGAGGATAGTTTTTACTGATAACGTGGCCAATCGTAAGCCGAAATGATCTCAATAGGCGTTATTCAAAGCACAATAGCACAATAGCTAAATCCGGCACTGATTAATTCAGACAAGATAAAATTACAGACCCTTCAATTTATTTCATCATATTTAATTTCATCTCAATTTCGTAGGAATATTTGGATTTCATGATTAGTTATACTCTTTTTTTAAACAACGTTTGAGAATATCAAACGTTCTCTGAATACATAAATACATGAATAAATTAATTAACATGACTAAAATGTTTCAATGACAAAATATATCCATACCCATAATAATATGCATAGTGTATCCATGATAATTTGCATAATACATAAAATATTTGCAACATAAATGAATTATCTATTTTTCATATTATATACTTATATTCTTTTGACATAGATGGTAACTTAAACACATTGGAAATTCTAACGCACTTGAGGCAGCAGAAGCTCGTTAATCTTCTTCCGCTCTGAATTATTAAAGGACGACGAGGAACATTCTCTGATAAAATATTTAAGATGACATCAACGACTCCCGTACTTTCCTTAAAAGAATCATTCATAACTACCTTCTTCCTTCATTTTTTTGTGCAAATTTTAAAATATTTACCTCTATGAACCATCGTATTCAAATCTATGATCTATGGTATCCAATGATAGATATATTAGAATGAGTTTTTAAACTCTGTGTGGATCAAACAAAACTAAAAATCAAGATAAAAGGAGACAGATGAAAATTATACATGACAATTATGAGAAATAACTTTTTAAATAAGGGTAATAGGCATCGGGACACAAGGAAATACGCATAACAACATAAGAAGTGGTATGAGTTGGCCATAGCTGTAACAGAATTATATATTTGCATTTGGGATTAAGGAATAACACGTTTAAACGTTTCGTACGCTCGTGGATGACTTTTCTATCGATTGAAAGCAATAAATAATACGTGTTGAAAAAGTTTATTTAGGAAAAAGATGGAGTATAACACTTGTTAGCAACATGTAAGAAATAAGTAGTCCTTTCATTTCAAACTAATGCGCAAATCAAAGGTTGATCCTAATCGTCCTGAAAATTCTAATAATCTGTTGGACAGAAGGCAAAATGTCCCTTGTGATGATTATAAAGGTTAAATAGTTGGTGTTTTCAACGATCCTCTTTTTCGCACCCATAATGACAAAAATTGCTTTTGGAGCCATACTCTTGTTACAAATCTTTACTTGATTTAAGTTTAAAGACGAATGCATTGACGCATTATTAATGTTCTTTGAAGTATCAAACGACGAAGCCAATTCAGGTATACCCGCTTAACATATAACATGTATTACATTTAGCCGGGGCCGTACTTGCAAAGTGGAACGGACAACTTGCGAGTTTACGTACATGTGGTCGAAAAATACGTCAAACAAATGAGTAGTGGCAGCCGTCACCTCGGTATATCTCGTGAAAACGCCTAGGAATGAAATTTTACTGGCAAATAAATGCTAAACGGCAAATCAGGTCACGTAAGAACATAATAATAAGTCTTAAATTTATTAATTAATTAATATACATTCAAATTAGCCCTAACGAAGTTCATAACCCTAGGCACAGTGGACGCCATGATGAATCAGTACGACTGGTAGGGCCGGCTAGATAGCCCTTTCTCTTACAAGCCGGAACTAGCCCTTTTTTATTCTCAAATTTGTTCCAAAGGTTGAAATTAGGACGTCAATTCCTGAATTTGGGGAAATATAAGTATGGTTAGTACGCCTCAACACGGCCTTAGTCCCTAATGGAACACAGCCTCAGTCGCTAATGGTTTACAGTTGTCTTTTATTTTTTTAAATAGTCACTGATCAAGAGGCGGTTCTATGGTACTTTAGGGTAAATCGTAATTAATGACTGTATGTGGTTTACCACCATGACTTGCTCAAAATAGAAAAAAGCAGCAGTGTATATTCAAATAAAAGTACTGATGCACTTAGACTGGTGAGTGTTAAGTAACTCTCAGTTTAATGATGAATGTTGGCGGTAGCGAGTGCTTGGAGGCTTTTGCCCCTTGGCGTACAAGCTGGGAACAATATATGCACCCTGGCGCTTTAAGAGGCGCAGTGTCACAACCACTGAATATCAAACGCCGAGAAAAAATGCTTGATTAATGCGCCTTATCTAGCGCTTCCCGCGATTTTAAGAGCCATCCCTCCCCGATTTTCTCCATACATCAACCTCCTCCCCATACCCCAGGCATTATCGTACCCTTCTCCCTTCATCAGCCTTTTACCATGCGTTTTCTCCTCCTCCCTTAAACCCTCTGCCCCTCACGCATCCACATCCTCTCCACATCCCTGCCCCCCCCCCTCCGTCACACCAAAACATCCTCCTCCACCCCTTCAAAAACCACATCCTCTTACTCCGTATTCTCTCATCTCCTTTTTTATCCTGCTTCCCGAACTCTCACCCACCCTCAACGTACAATCCCTTCCACCCTCCTTCAACTCCATCCATTCCCCACCCCCACTCTATCCTACCCATTTCCATTCTCTCATCCCCGTACGCGTATTCGAGAGCGGAGCCCTCTAGCGGGGAGATTTATTGCTAGGCGACGGTGGCGGCATCTGGCAGACGCTCTGAAGAACCAATGAGTGGAGACTTTTTCCCTCATTCAAAGAGGGCAGGAAGGAAGGAATTGGGAGGGGGTGGGTTGCGGGGGATAACAGAAGAAACGAGGCAAAACTGTAGGGTCCACCTCTTCAATGAAGTGTGGAGGAGGAAAGAGCAAGGACAAACGAAAATGGTTGAGGGCAGAGGAATGTCTAAAGGAATAGGAATGTAGGTGAAGAACGAAAGTTTTGGATGGGGCGGGCATCAGCGCTTCGGTACGGGGTGGGACATTTAGTAGGGTTGGCGTAAACACAGCAGGAGACAAGAATTATCATTTTCCACAGTGGGGAAAAAGATCCTCATACTCCAGCTCCTTTCCGAAGCGAGACCTGACCATCAGAGTGTGCCGATGCACGTACAGTTTTCATTCTAATTTTCAGAGAGCAAAGGGGAAACAATTTACACATAAAAGATTAGATAAGAGAGAATTGCGTTTACTACCACTTACTGAAAAGAATACAGTATTAATGTATGGCAATACAAGATGGCATCTACCCTGTTTTTGAGAAGAGAGATAAAGTACAGTGCAATAACTACAGGGGGAACACATTATGATATAAATGATACACGAATATCTCTAGTAGTAGAGAAGATATTCGACAGCTTTTCTGAGGGACTGTATGAGGAATATCAAAGTGGTTTTCGACAGGGAAGAGAAACAACCGTTCAGATCTTTATAAATAGTCCGTCCATGGAGAAATGTTATGAATGTGACATTGAACTACATTTGATGTTCATTGAATTCCATCAAGCATTTGATATTTTCAGTGGAAGGAAGACATTCAATATCAGTGTGAGTTTTGGAGGACCAATGAAACTAATCAGGCTGGTGAATATGGCTCTCTCATAGAAGGTTCTCTCACCAGTGACTTGATTGGAAGTAAGACTATTAATATCTTTAAACCAAAAACTGATGTGAGACAAGGTGATTCTCTTTCACCGGCAGTTTTAAACCTGGCTCTATTTAATGTCATGAAGGAACTGTTATTAGAAGGGGCAGTTGTAAATTATTAGTAAGGCAACTCAGGGTCACGCTTATGAAGATGAAATGGCACTAGGAAATGTTGAAGGTTTAGGGTAATAATAGCCAAACTATGGGGGTTAGACTCAATGAAAACTAAGTACATGAAAATGTCAGCTTAGAAATATTTAAGATGGATGACGAAAATTGTTTGAAACAAATGTATTTTCAGAAGTTCAAACTTTTTGAGTTATCTTGATACTGTCCAAACCAACAAGAATACTATGACGGTGGACATTAATGAGTTGACATGCCTGAAAATAAAGCTTTATTTACCAACTTAATGCTTACAAAGTCTACCCTTCTACCCAAAATATTAAAAATCAAGGTATACATCTCACATTAAGTCAGCCGTGAAGGATCAGAAGTGTGGGCCATGTCAGCTGCCAAAGAGAATGCATTGCGAGAATTTGAATAAAAATTTGCACGCAGGGTTTATGGCCCTTTGAGAGAGATTGAAAGCTCTAATAGAGAAATAGAATGATTTCTCAAACAGCGAAGGCATGGTGTGATTTCTGAAGTCCCGTAGATAAGCCAATTTCGATCACGTGACGTGGATGAGAAGACGAAAGAATGTAAGAGAAGTTGCTACATAGGCGGAATGAGAGTAAGAAAAGTAGGTGGAGACCAATAAAAGCATCATCTCAAAACGTTGAAGAATACCTGAGAATAATGCGGGTGACAAGATGGTGCGGAGTAGAGATGAATAGAAAGTTCGTCGTGAGGGAGTCAAAACCCCACTCTGGGTTGTTGCGCCAGGAGAGAGAGAGAATACAAGGTAGTAGTTCCAGATGATCTCAAATACCGAACAGCAATAGCTCGGTTGGTTTTTAGTCCATCCAAGATAATAGCGCAGTAGAAATATGCTGGCTTAGAAAAAAGTGGGAACTTTTTCACTATCGTATGGTTTAAACAAAGGCCACCATAATGGATTATTCAGTCCCGTGATTTACTTCCCCAACAGGCATTAGACGTGTGTACTGATTGGTCGGTTTTCTATCACTGCGCTATTACCTTGGACGGACTAGCAAAACATACCTCAAATATCTACTCAATATTTGGCCGAGAAAACAGCCATTTTTTTACTTCGTGGAAACGTTTCCACAGGATTGTCTTTTTTTACCCTATCATTTGTTTTATTGTTACGTATTATATTGTTTCAGGCAGTTGAGAGTGATTTTTGAAGCAGTTTCTTAATTAATCAAGGGTAGTTTAACACTAGAAGCCCAGGGAGGGTAATTTTGACCAATTTGAAAGTTTTCATTGCTCCTGATCGTGTTGCAATCATCAGAAAAAAAAACGCTTCCGTGACTTTTATTTATTTTGGGAGATAAACATGTACTCTAGTTTACATTTCTGTATATTCTATAGTTTTTGAATGTTTTAGACTTTTACCTTAGAAGCCCCACGCGGGTCATTTTGACCCACAGAGCCTTTGGAGGCATTTACTCGGTTTTGTTTTCGCTGAATTGTTTTTTTTTTCGCTGAAATCACCCAAACCAACATTATTTTAGTTCTTTAAAATTATAAATGTTTAATTTTTTTTTTCTTTCGCCTCACTATTTTTAACATTAGGTTAGGCTTTAGGAAGTCTATATCTGTTCTGAATTGTGTCCCTGTATCTGTAAAAGGAGTTATGCGGAGATGAAGAGAGAGGCACAGGACAGAATGCTGTGGAGACAACACTACCGTTGAAACCTGTCTATGGAAGGATGCACCAATGATGATGATGATCTGTAAAATAGGAGTGACTCGCACTCCAACGTTGAAGGGATTACACCATACGTACAAGCCATTGCTAGCTTATCCTGTCACGCTTTGGTAGTGCACAGCGCGAATGCAACGCGAGGGAGTGGAGGGGATACCAATTGTTTTAATTTCCCCACCGGAATCTTCCCATTGGCGTACTGGTTAAAAAAATTGTAACTCATGACGTAGGTACTTAATTGCAATAATAACCCAGTAAAAAATATAAACAGTTAAGTATTCCCTTCTGCTGTGCCCTAAAAAATTTCAGATGAAATATATCAGTGTTATTTCAAACATTTTTTATCAATTTTCTCAATTAACCGATGAGCCAATGAGAGTGTCAGCATATGTAAACATTTTTTACACACAACGTAATGGTTAACTGGAATATCACTGAGTTTACTCTCAAAATCAGTCAATGCTCGGAGTAAGAATACAAAATTGGACACATAATTATGATACAGTTACCGTGAGGAAAAATTAAGGCTCCATCACTTTTAAATAAAACATTATCTGATAGTAATACAACTGGTAGGAGTGCATGATTCAAGGTAAAGAGCCGCCAAATTGCGGCCAATTGTGGTTTTGTCTGTGTATCCGATCGCATCATGAGACATCCCAGTTCAAATCGAATTAAGGGGGCATTCGAAGCAGCAGAATTGGATAATCAGGCCGAGGAGTAGGCGCTATCCCCGGGGAAACGGGCACAACGCATTTTGAAACATCCAATGTGAACGTAAATGGAATCGGAATAACTGACGGATTTGTTGATAATATATACGCGAGGATGAAGGCATATTTAAATTTCAAATGCATCAGCAAAGGAATTAACATTTTGGTGAAAAAACTTCAATCAGGTCACCACAGTCATTGAGTTCGTGAGCTGATGAAAAAGATGAGTTAATAATTTTACCCACATGAATTTGCCAGGGGCAGCGCGAAAAGGGCAGGACTGGTGGAAGTTAGTAGTTGGATCACGTGGAATTTATACGCGATTAGTTCGGGAGGCTGCAAATTCTGAGAGCATATCCCATAAAATGATGAATTTATGAGCAGAAACTCCGGCATAATTGCCTTTTCCGTCTGTCATGATTGAAATTATCGTATTACCATGAAAAAGAACGATTTTTTGCGTACATTTACCCGTTAGTTGTTAATATGGAAATTAAATTCGAGTAAATTGAGTTTATACTTTCACACAATGCTTTGATTTCTCAGAGATTTCAGATGTATAGGATAGCTAATGCAAAAATATCACGTCTCTTTCGTTTAAATTTCCCAACTAACATATTTTCAAACCACTATCATAATTTTTCATTTACCAACTAATATTGGTATCATAGGTATGTAACTTATTAGAAATAAATTGTATTTTTTACCCTTAGGATCCGTCTTTATCACTGTAATAAGTGGCAAAATGTTACGATGCCTTAAAATGCCTATCCGTGATCATTGACAGCTCGTAAGACAGTAACTAAAAATATTCACTAATTTCGCTCCATAAAAAAACAATCCACCCCCGGGGCAGACAACATTTAGCATAACTATTAAACAGCGTAGATGATCTATTGAGCTTTCAATGCTCAATAAAATATGTCTGAGGCACATCCTTCTGGTTATGCACCACCGCTAGTAAAAATCCAGTCAAAACCATACAACGCATTTGAAATGTCGTATTGCCTAACGTACAGGGTCCAAAGCCTTATCTTCAGTTGTTTCCTTGACGATCGTATACATATTGAGTCACATCAACTTGAGTTAGGCATCATTAATATAAAGCTTGTTGTATTATATTATCTATTTCTTGAATTTTTGCATAAAAGATGCATACACTAACTAACACGACGTTCTCGGGAGAGGCTCGCAAGTACAAATTGTAACTGTGAAATAACGTTTCAATAACGTAATAAACGTTTCATGTACAACTAGCTAGTGAATATCGTAACTTATATCGATATCGTATTTAAAAGTTTTTTTACAGTTGTAAAAAAAACTTTTAAATTTTATAAACCAGCGTTTAAGAAAGAACTTATGACTGGAAAAATAAAGTAAAATCAAACATCATATGAGAAAATTCGATGCGATCCACAGAAATAATATTCAATAAATTAACCAAAAAAGCTGAAAGTATTTGAGGAGAGCTAAAGGCATTGGGGCATAATAATGACGAAAGAAGTTTGATCCTTGGATTTGGGAGAGACAGTAGAAAAAGGAACAATTCGAAAAGGAAAACATATCGATATGGATAAGGTATATTTGTGGCACTATATTACCTCTTATGTTAGTAATCTGGTGCCCACCTTCGCTTTTTATAAAAGATGTTTTTATTTTCAAAACAATTTTTTCAAAATCACGATCTTCACGATTTTAGATTTTGAAAATCAAATATGCTTTCACTTCTAGCGTCTTCTTTCAATTAAAAAATCTTGCATTTACGCAGTTATTCTCATTTCCATAAAAAACATTAGACTCATTAAAATTATCTACTTTAAGAGTAATTTACAATACCGTATAAGTAGTAAAATGATATTATTAGGCACAATCCAAAATCTTTCTTTATCATTTCATCCGGCAGTGACTGTTCAATAGCCGCATGAGCCTAAAAGAACGCACGCCCCTAAAACAGACTGTGATTTCAGATACAGAACGCTCTAGGTCATTATGCTTAAATGGCTAACATAATATGATCAGATGTATTTTGACATATATACCAGTTGACACATAAAGAAAACTAGATATCCTGCAAAACAAAGTATTTATTATACGGTAATGGGGACCCGGTAATTGAATAACGTTATTAATTCCGATTATGACATAAGAGTCAAAGAGACCAACCGTCGATGGAGGTAAAACGATGGATGGTCTTCGACGAAATAGTGAAAGGTTGGTGCTGCTCCACGCATTTTTGGCCACATCTTGATAACGCAGCACATATTTCGGATGCAATGAATAAAGATTTTTTTCAAGCTGTCTGTAAAACACAAAGGAAAAGTGAACTGTTTGTTTTAAGCGCAACAATTGGATAGTTTGACGACAATGGTATAGTAAGAGCTTTGCTGTGAGAAAACTAGATCACACGCATGGCAAACGACACCAGAGAATTACAGATTTTTCTAGTAATAGGCTGATATAGATTATTTGACTTTCCTCCAACAAAAAGTTCAAATAAGAGACGAATGCGACAGGATAAGAGTGAAACATAGTTAAAGTTATAATTTTTTTCTTCTCGACATCAATCCTGACAAGAAAAAATCCAAAAGGGGAAATAAATGCAACGAAACACGGCATTAATAACTCATTTTCTCTCTCATTTTCTTTTTCTTATTGCTTCTCTGAGTAACTTAAGCCAAGAAAGCATTCACGATGAAAAAAAGTGTTGCATTCAATGTGACAGAAGGATTACCAATAAAAACGAAACACCTAAAAACATTCGTTTGGAATGTTGTACTAAATGGCTACGAGACATGGTTCATTAGATAGCTGCGACAGAATAGAATAGAGCATTTCAAAACTTGGTATTTTAGGATGATTCTGAAGATCAAATGGAAAATAAAATCAGGTATGAGGAAATGTGCAGAAGTATAGAAGAAGAGAAAACAATATTGAGAAAAAGTCCAAACGGATATGTCACACCTTAAGAAACAAGGAATTTTGAAGGAACGGAATAAAAATAAAAATAAAGGGAAATCCCCACAAGGAACAAATACATATGATAAACAAAATGGGATACGAAACAGAAGATATGCACGGAAATAATGGAGTTAGCAAGGGGCAGGGCAGAAGGAAAAGCTACGATTAAGCAATATTAGGATTGAATTTCTAGTATTAATGATTCCCTCGTTTTTTATAGCTGGTGTCCGTATCGAATAATGCCCCTCCCACATTCATTTACAGCACCTCACATGGTAGTAACTTAATTTAGAATAGTATACTTTCTTCTTTCCTTGTTAATGTTTTATAGACAATCTATTCAGTTTCCTAATCATCTGTATCATTTATACATTCTTTTTTCTCTGTAAATGATATCATCCCTCCGTGTTTACTTGAATTAAAACAAACTGAGTCAATTCATTCATCTCTATGCTCTCAAACTTAAGATTTGGTATACATTTAGAAATTTCGTTCTTCAAAAACCTCTTTTAAGGAATTTAATCTTAGAATTCCCTATCCATTCTTCACTACCCTAAGAGAATATTGCAATCTCAGTAGCTCAGGTAACTAGCTACTACAGGTCTTATTATTCACAAACCTGTTTATTGGCCTTGGTGTGCTCCTCATTCTCACTTGGGATTTTCCTTTCCTAAAAAAACACCTATTTAGAATTAATTTCGTAAAATCGCGCAATAGCAACAAAATTACATGAATTTCTTGTCCAATGCTGCCAACGTACCTCTTCATCTAATTTGACCTGAATTAGATTATCTCCTCATCCTGATTAGTTTTTTATTCTGAAAATCTATGCACTGATATCATGTCACTGAAGTCATGATCTTGCTCGAGATCCTAAAATATGTACTCTGCATTCCTTTCGCATATCATTATCATGGATCCCATTATATTATAACTAACAATCCCTTGCATAGCAGACTTATTGGCGTCATCTACAAAATATTTAATTACTTTTAAAGTGTAGATAAAGTATGTAACTGGATATTAAAACCCGTTACGATGAAAAAACACTCGCCGGAATTATTCAAAACTTCTTTTTTGTCACTAAAATACCTACTTGTATGATAACGTCTTCAGTGGTGAGATTATTTAAAAACATTTTGATTGCACTATTTAATGCACAGAAAAGTGTTTATGCTCGGCAGTTGTAATTATTTAACGGTTTTTCATGATACAATGAAAAAATCGAAATCGTAAAAGTTTTGAAGGATCAATTTTTCGTCTTAAATTGGCTCTGTGCAGGTGAAAAACATATTTTCCTCATAATGTCTGTGAATGCTAGGTAATTTCCAAACGTCGATCCACCATCGCGGCATGTTTATATTTCAAGCTTTAATGCTTTTACATGAGTGCCATAGTGTTTAATTGCTTCATTGTTTAGTGTTGATGGATACCGTATACTCGAAATCGCAAATCCGCACGTTTTAAGTGTGTGGTTTCAACACTTTGCGAAATCCAAATTGAATACACCCATGAGTACCAGTTAATACATATATAGGAATTCCTCGACATTAATTTCCTCTTGGAATATTCTTTGAAAAATTCACTTCACGCATTAAAAAATTAAATAAAGATGTCTTCGGGCAGGTTTTAGCTTATGGAACTTAACAGTTTTCCACTTTTTGAACAAAAGTGAATAACTGCTAAGTAATTTCATTCTCATAAAATAATTGTTTATTTTGGCTGCACTTTCTCGCAATCATATAACTCTATACATGACTTTAGGTGCCAAAAAAAGTTCCAATTGCAGATTTTTATTTTCTTCGTTTTTTACACTAATCGCAATAAAACTTTGCTCATATCATTATAAAGCTGCACTTTTATCGCTTATAAAAAGACTTATCGCAATACAACACCATAAAACCCAATTTCATTGCTGTTGTTAATTTCACATTTCCAATGATCCTCACCGACAGTGTGTGCCAGACCACGACAAAATAAACCTCGAAGCTTCTATCACTTTCACCTCCAACGGGTGAAGCTCGCGTTCTGAATAAAAATTAGCGGCATTGTAATATCATTTGAGCACGACCGGCCTACCAAAAAAATTGAATAGCCACAACATCAAGGGGGCGAAAAAAAATTTGAGATCGCATCTCGCACACGAACACAAAAAATAACTTCGATTTCGTTCCGTGGAACGTTTTACCACGGCAAAAATAAATCTTTTTTTCTCTTTTTCACTCTCTCTCTGCTGACGCCAGGCACACACTTTGATTGCCCCGTCTGGACTTCCGGTAACAAAACCTCGGGCAACAATGGAATTTCGTCTCCATTGTCGGCGCCACCCGATTCGGTCTCACCCTATACACTCCTTCCGGAGCAGGCTGTAGTGGCCGTGGCGTGAAGAGATTGGAAGACGAGTGGGAGTGAAAGGGTGTGTGAAAGGGTATAGGACCAGGGCTTCCACCTTTTAAGCTCAGCTCTCAGGGACAATTGCAAACTTTTACTATCGCTAACCCGAGCAACCAAAACATATCACGACTCTTATTTGCATTATTATTGGAGATCTAGTTGTTAAAATTTGTTTAGTTCAGGGTTGTCCAACTTGCAAGGCCTCAAGGGCCACAACTTAACCTTTAATATGGTTCCGGGCCATATATTAATATATTATTATTTTTAAAAGTAACAATAAGAAACAACGTAAGGTATAAATATAAAAATACATTTCTGAATATTTGTCTGGTAACCTTTCGCGGGCTACAATAAATGGCACAGTGGGCCGCCAGTTGGACAACCCTGGTTTAGATGGAAAATAGATTACATCTCCGTATAGTTAATAGTTGCAGCCCCTATCTCCTCACATGATTAGAGTCCTAATCTCTGAATATCTCCTACTTCTTCTCATCTCATGGATGCATCATGGTCATGACTATTGTCCTTCATAGCCGTTTTTATTTCAAACTTGTAGAACAGGCACATTTGGACAAGGCAGTCACCTCAGCTTCACCTCAGCTTATGGCGAGATGGTGAGTTGCCATAAGTTATGGAACCATCCTTGACTCTGCTTTATGATAATTACGGATGGGTTTAATTGCTTGTTTATAATAGCAAGCAAAAAATATAAATATAACGAATAATTGGCAAATCCACCCTCTTCTATAAGTTACCACATAGCATTATTTCATTATTGAAGGTGATCTACCGGTCAAGTTAGGTTTAAATGGAAGAAGCAATACCTATCTACGGATATTTTACAGCCTCATACCCTTGTTCCCTAGCGTTATTTCATTGGGCATTCGTCCCACCTCTCTTCAATCCCTTTATAAACCTAATTATCTTTCTTCTCCTTCCTCAGCCGATATCCTCCCAGCTATCACTGATTTTGTATCCCTTAGCCCCTCATTTCCCATACTACCAACTTACTCATCCTCCCCTCTATTTTCTCAATCACCAATACGAAGACTGGTTTACTACAGCTTATCATTCCGTTCTTTTTAACTGAGCACGATAACCCTTCAAATTTCCATTACAGTATCCCTAACATTTTTAAATGTATTCCATCGTTGATCTCATTTGATTATGCTTCCCATTTGTTCTCACTTCCATTTTTGAAGACGGCTGTCATTAGAATGTGATGATAAGTTTGTCTCTTACACCTCACTAAGCTCTCATGTGAAAGTGATTCTCTGATGCTCATAATATTTCTTCATTGGTGATTCTCAATGGCCATTACATTTTTGCCAACTTTGCGGTTACACTACATTTTCAGTGCTTCTTACTTCTCTGCGCTGTTGGGGCCATCGTCAAACATTGAAGAGCATGCTCCAATTACCGCTATGAATTGATTATAAGAAGTACGTATGAAGTGATTCATACTAAAACCCCACATTGCCTGGTGTCAGTAGACACTTTCTACGATATAATGAAAAATATAATATGTGAAATCATATATTATGTATCCTAAAATATTTTCTCAATGTTGTATCGAGCCTCTAGTTGTATCAACTGATGATTCAATTGGACGGTGTGATGCTATTAAGTCGATTATTAATAATACAAAATCCACCACACATGCACACAGATGAGACCTACTCAAATATAGGCTATCAATTCAAATGAATGTGATTGATTACTATTTTAATGACTGTCACATTAGTAAGTATTTCTTTTTTGGTTCTAGAAGATTTTTTTAATATATCGCTATACATAGGGTAGGAGCGCGTTAAAACGCCTTTGGTGAGATAATATTCCTATTAGCACGATATGTTCTCAACTTCCTCTAGTATTTCAACATTATGGCCGAATAAAGATTGTCAATTCACCACGTACACTTTCTACCTTGCTATTTCAAATGACTATCCGCCTACATATTTCCTAATTACTATCAAACTATTAATAATTTTTACAGACCAAATAACTAATACCCACATATTACTAATAGTCACCTATCTAGCTATTATTCGCCCCTAACAATTACCAATTGTTGTGTATCTAGTAATAATTACTACCTTGCATCCAATATTATTGCATCATCGTTCATTTGAAGGTGAAGTAATGACATAAGCCTCGGTAATTGTAAAGTATTATAAATTTGTGGATAATTTAAAAAATAAAATTTCATCTCAATTGGGATATTATTGACATATATAAGAAATTGAAATGAAATTTTATTTTTGAGAGTATCCACAAATTTATAATACTTTACAATTATCTAGGCTTATGTCATTACTGCACCTTCAAATGAACGATGATGCAATAATATCGGATTCAATGTAGTAAGTATTACTAGATACAAAACAATTGGTAATAGGTAGGTGCGAATTATAGTTAGATAGGTGATTATTAGTACAATAAAGGTATTAGTTATTTGGTCTGAAAAAACTATTAATAGTTTGATAGTAATTATTAAATAGGTAGGTACTAATTTGAAATAGCTAGGTAGAAAGTATTTGTGGTGAATTGCCAATCTTTATTCAGCCATAATGTTGAAATACTACACGTTACTTACAACAAGTTGAGAGCATTTAATCATGATTTTCATAAAGCGGTTTCATACCTCCAAATAATAAATAACCGGACTGCCCGGGTGAAAACTGGCCAGGTGGCAACGCTGGTTAGAGGGCGGGGGAGGAAGGATACGACATGGGATGGCATTCTTCGGTCTCGAGTGGCCGAAGAATGAAATGACGGGGAGTCGAGAGATTGTTTGAGGGGGGAGGGGGATGGGGTGCGGCGGGCGAAGAAAGGCGGAGGCTTACCGGGAGTGGAACAGGGATTCAATGCGACGCTGATTTCGTCGCTCCACACAGTCCGCGAAGGGCCCGCTTTTTTCAGTCGGCGACGGAAATATTAGCTGCGCATTCAATTCCTAGAGGGAGAGGGATGGAGTCCCCATTATGGATTCTTCACAAGTCGCGGAACGTTTTTTCGGTCGACGTGTAACGTGTTTCACCACCTCTTCGTCTCCTCCTCTCAACACCAATAATCCTCACTCCCAAGAAGGAAGGAATTCCGGCGTTTGCGCCTTTTCATGACGGTGCCGCTTTCATATTAATGCAGGGAAGAGGTATCACTTCCTTCTCACGGCGGCGGCTACAAACCACTCGGTTGTCATTTCTTTCAAGAGTTAAAATGACTTTTACAGAGTTCGGAATCCACACCACTTGTAACCTAACAATAAATCGGTCAAATCAAATACTTCCTACTTGGTTATTACTATCATCACATCCCGAATAATTTAAAGCTAACACTAGAGTCATCTCAAAGTCCCATCACCGTATTTATTAGTTTAATATTATTTGGGTCATCTACCGGTCATGGTAGGTTTAAATGGAAGTGAGTAAAAATCAACCAATTTTTGCATGTGAAGGGCCCTAACTACCATCACAATTACTTTCTTATCAACAGCTAACGTCCTACCTTTTTTAATCGCGTCCATAAAGCCTATTCCCTTTCTTTTTTCCTCACACATACCCTTTATCCCTCCCTTTATCCTCCCCTTTATCACTTAATAATTGTATTAGTATCCTATCGACTCTCACCATCTGTTTCAACTACCTACTCTGCCTCCTCGTAATCTCCTTCAGACGCTTTATCTCTTCACTCACAACTCCGATCACTTCCTGGCTTGTCCTCCTTTCCGTCCACCGCACTTTCTCCATCATCCTCCAACACTCACATCCCATACGCATACTCCCTATTTTTTGTCTTCCATTCTCCAGAGTTTCTTCCAGTCTCTGCACCATACAAGGCTACAGTGCGCATCAAACTCTTCACCAAACATTTCTTTTGATCCGTACAAAAGGTCCACGTCATCAGCTCTTATTTTTGCCCTCTATGTCAACACTCCTGCCAAATTAATTTATTCATTATGACCGCTGCATGGGAGAAGGCACGATTATTCACCCAAAAGTTTAATTTATGCGGTCAAAACTTAATTTTAATGTTGTACATACGGACCCGCCACGCTATTCCCTTTTGTGGTAAGCAAAGTCAATGACTTTAGCCCTACAAAACTGGCTTCTTTTTTTAATTTCCTCCGTAAATCCCTTTCTTTGCAAACCGCTTTCGCTTCTATAAAGGCATTGCTTCGCACACGATCTCCTATTCTTAAGACTTCTAATATTCCTCATATAATGAGTATCTTCTACTGCAATCACCCATGGCTTTCGCGGTCTACCTCATCCTCTCACATTGCTCTACTTTACTCTCTAATATCATCTACACTGTATTACTACACTCTACTATCATATATATATTTCTTTGTTCGACTATTTTCCATTCACTTGACCTGGCCAAACCATAGAAGCACACTCCTTTCACAAATGTCCATTACTGGAGCACCCAACCCACATTCTATTTTATCATCCACTCATTTTTAACCTTGTCCATCCTGCTTTTGCAGCAAGCACTTCTCAGGTACCCATTTCCTTCTCCATTACTCGTATACTTATCCTTATGCTTATTAGCCTACTCCTATGCTTATCCTGACAAACCCAGGTTTCGCTACCATAGAATAATGTCGGGAGGAGAGCTCTTATATATAATGCAATTTTCGATTCCCTGAACAAGTATTCGTTCCTAGATATGCTCCAAATGCTACCTTCCCTCTGGCATTCGCATGCCATATAACATCTTCATCTGCCCTTCCGTCTTTTGAAAACATACGGCCAAGATATACATAATCGTCCATTTTCTTAATTATTTCATCATTTACCGTCATCGTACAGTCATTAGTACCACTATCCCTATCAGTAAAACTAAATATGGTTTTTTAACGAATTTATCCTCATATTCCTTGTTGCCATACAGACGTTTTCCAGGAACCCCTGTAATTCCCGTGTGCTCTCAAGCATCAACACTGCGTCATCGGCGTGAAGTAGAACTCGATGTTTTGCATATCCAACCATTACACCTACATTATCCCTACACGCAAAACTAAATGAAGTTTTATGATTTAGTAAGTTTATGTTAAAAAAATGTTAATATTTAATTCTCTCGTTACTTTTCCTCTGAGGGCATTAAGATCATACGTAACATCCAGCACATGCTTTGAGAAATAGAAATCATCTCTACCCCAATATATTCAGCTTGGTGGCTGAGAAAAGGAAACTGTTGAATGACATGCGGAGAATGCAGAATAGGTATTTATTACCGGTAATTAGGAACGAAGGGATGCTGTACATTCTGAGAGAGGGCGAATGAATCGAGCAAGCGGGGAAGGAATGAAATCATGTAAGGATGCAAGGGCCCTCGCAAAATATGAATGCTAAATTAAGCGCATTTAAAATTTATGATGAAATGATAAATTAATATAAAATATATCAGGACGTTTAAGTGAAAAAGCATTACGGTTCAGACCTTCAGATCATAGTTATTTTGTCATTTTAATTACTAATAATGTGTAACTCTAGAGTGAAAATCTAATTTAATTTTAAAGCACAATAGATAGCACGAGATGAGCCTTGTTAAAAGAGAGTTATTTTATTTTAATAATTTGAATAGCACACATCAGTCATAAAGTTTTGGAGCGATCTGAAGCTATTTTTTGAGGAATATAATTTGAATCAAGACTGATTTTACACCTAGTACAGCTCAGTGCTCAGACATAAAAAGATAATGAATATGTCTTTAACGCTCATTGGCAGGGAGAATGCAAAAAAGAGAATTCTCCCTCAAGAAACAATGTAAACGAGGAGGGAATAGTTTAGAAAATAATTGAAAGACCTTTGAGAACCTGGTAGATCCAACCTAACAGTTACTTTAGTAAGAGGTTATGTCACATTTGTATCAATATGGCATGTTTATGGACTCAGCATATCAGAAAACTGCCATAGGTAAAGAAAATGAACTCAAGAAAAAAACTGGAAATGGTGCACATATTTCAGGTGGTGCAATATATATATACACATATTTCAGATATACTTCTATGCTCTACGTCGCAATAAGTTTCTACAGCAACTTCCAGCTTCACTCTGATCGTAATCCTTAACTGAAATCGTGATTGGTGCACTCGTATCTAGAGAAAAAGAAAAAAGTGCCTAGCCAAAACCTACCTCTGAAATTGAAGTAACGCTGATATTTTATTTTTTTTGGTGACAAAATACGTCGTTATCTAAGGCGCTTAATAAGAACGGAAAACATCAGAAGCATGCATGATGGATAAGTTCAATGCACTTCGATTTTTCGAAAAAATAAAATGTTGTCGTTCATACAATCAGACTGTTTTGCCATCACGCTCAGTCTAAAGATAAAAACCTATTCTTGCTGAACATCAACGTTCAGTAATTTTTTTATGAACCACGTAAGTCAGATAGGTCAGCAAAAAAATTTATTTTTTACCATAATATAATATTTTTATGGCATTATTTATCTTTTAAGCGGTTATATTAACATGCATGGATAAACCACTGCTTATTTCTTTCCCGCTGTGCGTAAAAATTCTATCCTATTAATAATATTCTTCAGTTTATTCAGCTTCAGTTTATTCAGCATTAGTCAGCTTTTTATACACGTAAAAAACCCTTAACATCCAATTAATACTATCGATTTTATCACCACTCTATTAAGCTTACAGTGTGTATTATATTGTGGCAATATTAAGCCAATACTTCACAAATAACTAATTAATGAATAATTCTTCTTGCTAATTAATATTAACGAGGGGGGATAATCCTAGGTTCGATGAAAACATGAGGACTTTAAAAATCAACACCGTTTGGGTACGTAAGTAATAACAGTTCATCAGTATAAATTATCGAATTGTGACCTGACCTTTTCATGAATTACAATGACTTTTAAAAACAATATAAATGAAAATGACGAAAGGTGATCGGAACCTGATCATTAAAATGTAATGGAGAGTATATGAGGAGAATTTGAATAACGAATGCAATATAATAATAATTAGTTTAGAATATTTATATCTACGTTGCGTGCACGTTACGCAAGTTAAATAAGCATTAGACGTTATTTCAACCTAAATCTTTCAGGATACTAAAAATAAATACTTCATATGCAAATGGCATGTAAATCAAACGAATACTTTATTTATAAATCAAGTCGGCAATTAAAGAACTCCCACAATTCAAAAAGCGGAGAACATAATAACTTCTATAAAGTATCTATTTACGTCCGTAATTAGACAACATGGCCAAATAATAATTTTTAATCGGAAATAGACTACAATGTGCTTAATACGTTATAAGTTTGTCTCATAATGCCTTTGTGGATACTGTGGCGTTCAAAATGTCTAGATAATCGGTTAATCAGTTCGTACGTTATGAGATAATATAGAAATCGCTGATTTGGGGCCTCAGAGCCTTTTAAGGGCCCCACCCTTAATTCTGATCTCTTGGGTCTTATTATGGTTTCAAATGTTATGTACACATCTGACTCACCTCAGTCCTGAAATTCTAGGCTTTTTCTAATATATCTTTTCAATCCTTCCGGGTTCTAATAAACATGTGTACTAAATTTTGTCTGCATCTCTCATGAAATGTGATAGAATATAGCATTCAAACAAGTATTATTTCAATTTAATCTACATACGCTAATATAAATTTCAAAGAAAATCATCGTCTGGCAGCATTACGACAAACAAAGAAGTCCACGGTGACTCGATTTTGAAGCTGATGCAATTCATTTAATTCATGCTAGTATCTAGCATATACCATGATGTACATGTAAAGCAAGACTATTGTGATAAAATTTGCATTGTAGTCTTCAGACATATAACGGAAATTTTCAAGATGCTTGCAGAAAAATGTTGAAAGTGAGCCGAGCTATTATGGAATAATATGTGCATTATATAGCGAGTTAGCCACTCGTAAGAAAGTTGATCTGCGGATATATCGCATATTAATGCACCCTTCACCTTGATTGGTGGAGGATGATGAAGTGATTAACTTTCCAAAGGGGAAAATCCTTGAGAAACTATTTCCCAGAAATTCTTTGGGAAGCAATCTTGTTTTTCCTCCGTAACCCCCTCAAACCTTCCCGGATTATTATGGTCCACAGTCTATTTAACCCGAGAGAAAGCTAATAGAGGTGCGGAGAGGAGGAAGAATACTTAAGGTGGAAGAGGGGCCCACGAGTTTGACAAATGATCAAGAGGATCAGACTCCGCCCTCGACTCTTTTGAGATGAGAGAGCCAGGTTCCTTGTTGTTTAGACTCACCTATTGCAAAACCGCTTTTGAGCTCGAATAAAACGACCCCCAAAAACCGTTTTCCACGGGTTATTTCTCTTACAGCAAAGAAGCAGACCTTTGCTCGAGTAAAAAGGAGACTTGCTTATAAATAAAAGATCACTGAGATGAAAATATTAGCCTCGTTTCAAGGGATACGCCGGCTATATGAGAATAAAATACGAGTAAAAAAGAGAAAGAGGGAATTATCAAGTTGATATAGCCAGTTGCACAAAAGCGAACCAAGTCCTTTTAGGTATCAGAAGACACACAGGAGGGCCACTGTGATTTTGTTATCGTCTCGACAAACGCTGCTGTAGGCTTCAGCCCCAAAAAGGGACAGGGTAATTAAAAGGCTTGCCTTGTACCATTTGACACGCCGCACCGCGACTTTTATAATATTTCCGGGGACACCTACGTGTCACAGTTTTTCCTTCTACCGCAGAAGGAGGTGGGAAGGGGGGCGTGTCTCATTCCTTGTTGCCCGCACCGGGAAAATTGATTGGTGAGCCCGGTGGGGGAATGTAAAAACAGGGGTAGAGGGGTGCGCGCGGAGGATGGCTGACAAGGAAGGGAGGATGGAGTGAAGAGAGGGGAAAGGTGAAGATGAGACAAATAATTACTCCGTCAACTCGATCAACTCATCAATCACTGCGAACGAGGGAGGCGGGAAACTTTCTGCCGGAGTAACTTCCCGCCAAAACTGAAGGCCGTGCGGCCATTTTCCCATCCCGCCCGCCATCTAGCGGCAGGAAAAGGGAGGAAGGAAGGATAAAAAAAACAAGGTCGTAAAAAAAGGGGATGAGGGGGCAGAAGAGGAGGAGCGAGGGGCATCAGGGCGTCCCGAACCAATGAATAGGAAATATAACCCCAGACATCCAATCGGTAGCATTCCGGGAGAGCTCACAAATTATTCAGGTCCGCGAGAGGAGAAATTGTGATGCTGAAAACAGGGTTCAGGGTGGGTAGGTCATGATAGAGAAGGAATGGTGGATAAGAGGACAAGCGAAGGGCAGGTAACCCTTTAGTTTGGTTTCCTTGAGGAAGGCGTTCGTGTTAGGTAGGGAGATGGAAGTCGGTTGATTGGTTAAAACAAGGACGGAAGGGAAAAGGGACACTTCACGAACACAGAAGCGATTTGGTCCAAATATTTGAGTGAGAGTAATGTTTACTCGTCAGGGAATGGCCCAAAATATATAATCAATTCTAACTTTTTATCTATGTCATTAGCAAATACGTTGCTTTTCGCGTTTTAACATGATAAATTTATAGTAAAATAAAAGACACATTTTTCTATGGATGTTAATTTAACTTGCATAATTTACCAGACAAATGCGCTTGCAATGTCGATTTTGTTGAAAAGGCGTACCTCTTCTTTAGTAGGTACTTTTAGCAATTTATTCATTAATAAAAATATGAAATGGAATGCAGTCTTCATTTGATCACTATTACTATTTCCAGAAAGAATAGCTTCTTACACCCATTTTTCGCCAAGATGAATTTGTACGCTACACTTCTCTCACTTATACATAAAAGTGTAAATAATTTTCCGTATAATTTTAAGAAAAGTAATGTGTAAAGGTATAATTTCATTGCCGTCCTCAGATAAGTGTTACGTTTTTCAATGATGGGCTTTCAATTTCCAAACGCCAAGATGAAACGCATACTTCATATTTCTACGACCAATACACCTCTCAACAAAGGAGCTTTTACCAACATTTGGTACTATTAATACAACTGCTTCCTCTTGTGAACAAACTTCTTACCAATCACTGCATTCCACCATTTTGCAACATCCACACTCAAATTGAAATACTCAGAATACGCAATACATGTCAACTCACACTTCATACGCATTTTCTTTGTACTACGGAAAATATTTTGAAAAAAATATAGTTATTGTGATGCACAACCAAAACGGATTCAGTATACTACAACATACTTCTATAACTTGCCCATACAAAAACACTTTATCTAGCATTAAGCGTTGGCAATAAACCGAAATCCTCTCTAGATTAATATATCAACTCTCTCCGTTTGCTTCTGACAAATTAAGAATTCAACATACAGTCAATAAACAACTCACGAAACAATTCATAAAGTTTACAAATAAACTAATAAAGCTTTTCAAAAAATCAAAATCTATAATATGAATAATTACTAAATATGAAATACGCTTGTCTTAAATGTAACGTATCAGCCAACGTGATAGTCCGATTAACAAAGACATTTCAATGCATAATTATACAGTCAGATTGACAGTAAACTTCCTTTTTCATCTCAACTATGACATGTATGACACTCTTCGAGTTAATTCGTAAATACCTGATTCCTGAATCCCGTTTGGCGGCTAATAAATTTGCTGTGCAAGTTACAGTTAATGCACTGATTCAGCCTTCATGAATCTTTACCAAGTTAATCAAGTGAGAGTTCAGATGGCAGATGGCAATTTTTTTTTCTTTTTTATTCATTCTTTCATTTTTTGCGTATTTATGTTTGCCCTTTAATAATAACATTATAGTGATGTACAAGGAGTTGATAACAATTTTAGAAACCTTTGAAGGGGCTGATGGGCAAACGTTCTTTGGGATCCCTGATCTAAGTACTAATCAGATGTACATCAAAACCCTATCCAACAGACAGTGTACATGTGCTCACCAATTAGCAGCTAACAAGAGACCAGGATCTCATGAAATACCATGTAAACCACTCCTCAGAGACGAATCGAGGACTCCGGGACGGGAATCCAGCACACGAGCCCCATTTCTCACTTGCTTTCTCTCAGGCATTCGCTTGGAGAACGTACTCAAAAGCAACAGACTTTTTTGAGATTGGAACCCCCGAAGGGTTAGATGGGAAACTTTTTTTTAAAGAGTGGAGAAAGGATTGAGGATTCGAGCAAGTGAAATGGGAGAATCGGGAACTAGGGAGAGGATGAGGTAGAATTGGAGAGGCATCAAAGGAAAAAGTGGGGAAAGATGAACGCGGCAGAGTGTTGGAAAGGAACATTGGTTCGTTAAAGCGATGGGCAAGGGAACAGAATCAGAGAGAGAGGACAGGGCAGAACTAAAGGAGAGGGTGGAGGTGGTTTGATGCCGGGCGCGTATGACGATCAAAGGCCACGACCACCGCCACACAGCCATGCCGAAAGGAATCATGAGAACAGAAATAGGAGCCCCGCGGATAAAGGTGCCATTTTCGCGTTGTTGTAAAGAACGGCACTGGCTCTGGGGCCATGATGTGGTCCCTGCGTCACTGGGCACGTTTTGCGTCGGCCTGATCAAACACCACGAAAGGGGCGGCCGGAATGACACATTAATGGCATAGACCTGAACTCGTGTAATGGGAAAGACTAGATGGGGCTGCGCTGATGCTCTGATCTCTCCCTCCGCAGTGCGCGCGTAAGAGAGAGGCACGGAATGAAATATTTACGAGGGCGTGAACTTGATTTTAATCATACCCGCCGCCGACTACAGACTCGCGGGCCAAGAATGCAAACGCCGACACTGCTTCCATTTACTTAAAGGTGTGCGTTTTATTTGGCCAACGATCAATCTCCTATACGTTCCGCTACTCCCATAAGCACTAAACATGACCCACTGCATCTGGAGAAATATTGTAACTAGATATTTGCTGTGTCCTGATTATCGAACATGGAAGAACAATTATGTAAACCCGTACTCTCAGTGATTTCGTCGAACCTAATTATCAAAATTTTTACTAAAAAGGCAAATATATCTAAAGTCATATAAGAAAGCCTAATGTTACCAAGAAAGAAGCAAACGAGAAATAAAAAACCGGGTGAATATGGCGAAAGTAGCGTTCAACAAGAAGAAGAGGTAATTAACAACAAATAATATTAGTCCAAACCTCAGGAAAAGATTGCTCAAAGTGTTTGTGTGGAGTGTCCTAATGTGTTTCTCAGAAACTTGGATTATTGGGAAAGACGAACGAAGGAGGCTGGTAGCATTTGAGTTATGGTGTAATAGGAGGCTATTGAAAATTCGTTGGACAGATAAGATCTCCAACAATGAGGTCTTTCAAAACATTCAAGAATATCCTACACCTTGGGAGAGCCTGAAATGGAGAAGAGATGGATTGAACACATCCTACGGCACGAGGACTGGCTTGTGACCATAATCGAGGGTACTATTCTCGGTAAAAATTGTATAGGCCGACCAAGACTGACATACATCAGACAAGTAATACAAAACGTCAGCTGCACATCCTATGCCATAATGAAAAGATTAGCAGAGATTAGAGACCTATGGAGGAATGCGATGGCTAACAACCAGCCTGAGGGCTGATAACCACCGAAGAATGTTGCCAAAGGCATTGACACTTAAAACATCGTCCCATTAAAAACATGAAATAAATAATAAACATTTTTTCCATGTACGGTACGGACATTTTAATTGGCCAACGATGAATCTTCCAGAACATCTATTTCCAAACACTTAACATGACGCACTGCATCTTTTAAAATATTGCCACTGAATATTCACTCAGTTTTGATTTATTAGTGTGGAAGAAACTACATATAAACCTATGTAACTAGCGGTATCATCGTACCAATATATTTAAGCTTTTAGTAATTCTAAAGCTAATATAGCGGAAATTTTTACAAGGAAGCCTATTGTGGTTAATGACTTTGAAACGTAATAAAACCTGATAAATAATTAATTCCATATATTTTCCATACTGCAATTCGAATCGTCCCGTCACAAGAGAAAATATGACACTGGTAAAGTTGGTAAAAAAAACTCTAGTAAAGTAAATTGGTTGATAAAGTCTATTAAAAACCTTCAAGTATGGGCTAAAAATAGTAGAAAGTGAATTAAAGATTCGTTGCGTCAGAATTGCGCTATTGTCAGGGTTTTCTTCCAACCTGATTGTAATAAATAATACAAAACCCTATTCCGTAAATCAAGACCGGGGAAAGATTATTAAAAAAAACAACAAAGTTATCATTGCAAGTTCGTTCTTAGGATACAAATTTCTTCCTTTGGGTAAAAACAAGGACAGGGAAACAGTTTTGTATTCCTTGAAGTGATAACAATGTATTATATTTTGAAAAGTAAAGACTTGAGAACCTCTTCTGTTCATTTACCGCGAACTTTAAGCAATATGTAATGTTTTTCCTTGAAATGGTGTACTGTGATATTACAATACACATTTATACTTTTCCGTAACTTAACCCCTAACAAAACCCCTACCTTCCCCCTCGAAATGGAACAGGGACAATGATTTTCACAGCTCCAAAATATGCCATCGCATCTTGTCTTAATTCAAGGGAAACGGAAAACTTTCATTCGCATCTTGGAGAGAAAAATGGTGTTTTCCGAGAGCGTTCCCATTTTCCAAAGGCTTCCTCTTCAATATCACTCAACATTCCTTTCGCTCGCAAATCTTCGTGTCTCATTTCATTTCCAGGCGTTTTATTTCTCTTCGGTCCCATATTGGAATGAATAGGAAGCAGACATAAAGCCGAAGCCCCTCTCTTTCGGCTGTCTAGCCATTTCCCTTCGGCTGCCTGAAGAGCAGACCAAGAAACTTATTCCTCGATCCGTTTAAATGTTTGATAGGTGTTTATCGGCGTGGAAATTGAAGACGACTTCTTCCGATCGCAACGCCCCACCAAAACGGGGCGGCGGCGGCAAGCGAAAGTTCAAGATGGAGTTTTCAAGATGTGTGCGCCGTGTTTGTGTACGGCGCGCAAGTGTTATCCAGGGTATGCCAGGGGTAGGAGCGTAGCGGAGGGGAGCAACAACCAAGTTTACCCATTAAAGGAGAAGGTCCCTTAACGTATTTCCACGGTTACATTGATGACGAAAACTTCTGGCCGCAATGTCACAATACCCACTGCGCCGCGCACGGAGTAAAGTGGGTAATCTTAAAATGGGAGAAAAATCAATGCATTACAAAAGACTTGATTTGATGATTACTTATTCTTTTGCCTCTCAAATAACGGTAGGGAGTGTCGGCCATTAACCCTTCGAAAATATCTTGGCTCATTCGTTTTTTTCTAATCACAATAGATTGTAAATTTATCTACTTCAGATTTTCTTTATGAAATTACGATAAATTACTAAAATTGCAGTAATTTACTAATTTACCGAGTAGGTAATCCAGCTCGAAAAACAACTTATATACTAATAGAACCTTGCATGATAACGGCGCCGATCACTTTGTATATGCAAACAACGCAATTTTTAATCACGTAAATTTCTGCTTCCTATGATTTTTTGATACAATACATACAACCATTCATTTTGTTACTGCATAAAAACGTAATTGTACAATTTTTCTTATCCATCCGTCAATTGCTTTTTAAAAGAAGTTCCAATAATACATTTGTATACATTCACACTTCAATGAAGTGTCCAGTCTCGTCTCAAAGAGTAATAGCAGACACAAATCAAATGTTATCCAAATCGTCTGCATGGCATTTTTCAAATAACCAACTTTTCCATCGAACATTTAGTCTCGAGTTTCAATCAATGTTCACCTTCCAACCAAAGCCATGTTTGGTCAAGGTATCAACGACATATTTTATTTATGTGATTCCAGCGGTAAAATTTTGTAACGTCGCAGAATCAAAGAGCGAAAAACTTCAGCTGCAAGAGAGCTTCAGTGTATAGTGTCTCTATGGTTCCAGAATGCCAATTATGTAACAAATAATTGGGTAAAACATTGAATTGTAACTCGTGTATGGTTGAACAGGCATATAAGATTTTTAACTACTATGGAGTATTTCATTAATGTAAAGATAAAAAATTTCAGGATTAATGCACTGCAGTGCTAAAAACATGACATTAAGATCAGAGACTGAAATTATTACTAAAATGTTGTCTGCGCAGTGTGCAACGGCAAGTTGCACAGACAATATTTTGCAGATTGCGTATCTCTAGCAATTGACAGCGTATCTCTTGCTAATCTCCACAACAGATTGCGTATCTCTTGCAATGATAACTGAAAAAACTTTCAATCTTATTTTTCCATTTTAGCCGAGCCGTTTCTTAATATTTGGCCCTTGCCTACTGTTTTGTTTAAACATAAGTTACTTAAAATTTCATCCACAAAAAGCAACAATTAAACTAAATTTTTTCCATAAAACTGCAATTGCATTAAAAGTAAACAGAGAAACTTTAATTTAATGCGCAGCAGGAAAAGTGAGAAACTAATTAAGTTATTGAACTTCAAAGTCACACATATGCTATCAAAATCCATAGTCAAAGATTCCAAAATGTTTTTTGAGATGAACACGAAGTTTTTTTTCTGGAAATGCTACACATGAATAAAGCTGAGAACAGTATACTTTGAAAAGTTAAATAAAAAGGGGGAATAACATTCAACTCATTGAAAAGAACAAGTTTTCTCCAATTTTAAAAATACAACAATCTAGTGTCACATTTTCATAGTAAAAACCAATATGTGTGGAGCTATCTGCACATGTGCAGATATCTCCTCTAGACCTGGACTTGTTACATATTATCGGACGTAATATCTCAGTTATATGGTGTTGCCTGTCGGTCCGCTAATGACAAGGATATCAGCATTAATTCTGGATCTTCGTTTAGTATATAAAATATTATAAACAAATATTCCAACTTTGCTTAAATGGTCAGTAACTACTTTACCATTTTTATCTGTTGATTACTCTATGGTTGAAATTTTACCCTAGAAGTTCCTTAGTATAGACGAGAAGAATTATTTTCTCATAGTCGGAAGCAATAGAAGAGCAATTTAGCAGAGCTAAATTTCAGAGGTGGTTGAAAGGTTTGGAATACAATAATCAATCGTCAAGCCGTTGATTTTGAAAGTGGGGAAAGCCAATTTTGTTTAAAAAAGAGTTACAACTGATTTCATTAGAAATTAAATTAAAATTTCTGTTTTTAATCAATTCACAATCAATATAATTTACACTGCTACTTATAGATATGATTTTGCGTTGATTAAAAACAGAAATTTTATGATGTTTTTTTTAATGAACATTAACAATAACTCTTTTTTTAACAAAATAGACTTGCCCCACTTTCAAAATCAACGACTAAGTTATCAATATTGTACAGGTATGCTCACTCTATACTGATATTACACCAAACATCTCCACAAAGCAATTTATGAAATTCTTCATGCTAATATAAGGTCTTGATTTTCTTGCAAGAACAAATTTGAGATATTTTCATGCCAAAACTCACATCAAGTAGTATCTACTATCTTCCTCAAGTTTTATTTAATGATCCTAGTTTCAATAATTGATGATTTCAAAGTTGAAGAAACACGGTATAATTTTCATGAATGATTCCGACCAATAATAATCCCACAGTAATGGTTCTTTTATAGGAATGCCATTGCAAAAAATACCACCACCACTCCACTTTAAAATAATGCTCGCCAACCACACTATTGCAAAGGCTAATGAATCACAACGCTAAAACCTTACACATTGATAGAAAAAAATAATAATATGCTAAATGCTTCAATTTCAGATAAATGGAGGGAATTAAGAAAGATAAAACAATGCATTTCTATGCGCCAATTAATCTCAGGACATGGATGAGACGATCAAAAATAAAGAGCATGTTTTTCCAAAAAAATATGAAAACAGTTTGTGCAATAAAGCACCGAGTAAACACATTTGAAGCCCTTACGCAGGCACAGCCAATATGTGAGGGTCATTCCACTAAAAAATCGTGCAGTTTTGACGCTCATACTCCTAGCAATGAATACACGTATCTAAAGTCAATCAACGATGCACCGGTGAGGTTATAAAGGCTTTATAGCAACAGAGTAAATTGCATTCAGGGAACAAAAACACGCTGTAGCTTGGCAAAAGAAAAAATACCAAAAAATCCGAGGAAAATTACTTGAAACATCACTGAAAAGCAAGCAAAATTTCATTTCATCATTCGTACGCAGCTTCGAGAGAAAATATACTGCGCGAAATGATTACGATCGTTCACATGAATACTTTCTGGCGGAGATTCATGGAACGGATTCCGGTATTTAACATTCCAGGAACCGGTTATGCGATACTGTTGCATAAAGAACGCAAATAACAATCTAGAAAACTTTTTTTTTCGTAAAATCGCAGACCACGGTCATCGACAAATCTGGTTAATAATATCACTAAGCACGAAGGAACAAAGGACATTATTGTAAGTAGCAAACAGCTGGCTGCAAAAGAAAACATTACTAGGACGTATTGGGATATCAGAAAGATATATATCCACGATAGTATTAACTAAAAAATCTACAAACATAAGTCATTACTATGGATCCTTTATAGGATAATCCTTAAGAATTCGTCTATTTTCACAACTTAACCGTAACCCTGCTTGAACTGATTTCAGACATATTACCCAGTGTATGACAAATATCAACAAAAATCAAAATTTAAGGGTTTAACGTTTTTTAATGTATTTTGTAATAACGATTTGTTTTTTGACGTATAAAAATTACTTGTTTTTAAATTAAATTCACACTTGTTTTGAAGTAAATATTCCAGTACACTGGCATTCTTGATCTGGTGAAGAGGGTAGGGTTTTTTTGGGAGAAATTAAGACTTCACAGTATACGTATAAAATAATCATTTGGGCATATATGTACGTTATAGTTAAAGGGTTAAATCGACTAAAAGTTTCCATCATAGAACCCTACTAGGACTGAGACTTCAATGGGTCAAAATATCACCTGATAAGTTTACAACCTAAGTCGCAATGTCAAATTCATTGTCAACTGCGTTCTATGGTAATGCGATACGTAATGCAGCAAGCTGGATGTTGGAAAGAATCAAAACACAGGAACAACATTTATTCTACGGTTATATGGTGTAAAAGAGGTGATAAAATAGTTTTAAACAATTATTTTTTAATTTTACACGAAAAAGAAAATATTTTCATTGATTCTCACCGACCAAATTCTTATACAATTCCTATCGGAAGTCAGTAAATGGTTAATGTTTACCTTCTACGTTTCTTCCATTCAGATAGATCTGGTCAAGTTTTTCCTTAACCTCTAAAGATAACGTCTTTTTGGAAAAAGCTGTTATCTCATTGAACCACCTCCAAAACTCACATTAGATAATATCTCACCAATGAGTTTCAGAAATGGTTTTACGGTCATGAGTATACACTAGTATGCACTTCCTGTTCTTGAAGTTACTCACCACATGGGATTCTTTTATTAGATGTAATCTACCCGTTAAGGTACGTTTAAATGGAAGAAAAGATACCTATATCTAATATATGTTAAAGATCTCTTCACTCTTCACTTGATGCCATTCAATCATATTTCAAAACTCTATCCATTAATACAATTGTCTTCCATATTCTTCCCTGCTTATCCAATATCCTCCCATCTATCTGCATCCCTTCACCACCTACTACTAAAACTTCAACACCTGTTTCGACCACCTACTCTGCATCATCTTACTCTCTTCCAGCCTCTCCGCACCGTACAAGGCGCCTCTTCGTTCGTTTTCCTTTCCATCCATCGCACCTTATCCATCTCCTCCACACCCACATCTCAAACGCCTGTAACGTAATCGCATAATCTATCCTCACAGCCAACGTTTCTGCTACTTACAATGCTACTCATTGGACTCTACTAGTAAGCTCACCAGTCAAACGTTCTAACACAAGGTCCCAGACATTAGTCACATCTTCCATTAGTTTACACCACCTTTACCAACGTGATTCCCCTTCTAATGTCTTTTCTACCAAGCTAATTGTCTTCCAAAATACTACCATAGTTATTAAATTATTCCACAAAATCTTAATTAGTGCCCTTCCAATTTCACGGTCACCCCCACTTTCCTTGCCGTGGTAAAACTCATAACTTTGGTTTTCTTATGATTGATCTCCACCTCATAGTACACTCAGGTGTAATGATTATTACACAAAAAACATTTACGTAGAGCAGCCTAGAAGTTGAGTGCATTTGCCCGTACAAAAATTATACTATTTTTACGATACTATTTTTATGATATTACGATGGTTATATGAAGGTTTTATATTTAATAAATAAACGAAAAATCACTAAGTTTATACCTACAGGGAGTATTTCAATGACAAACTTCCATGAAGTTTTAGCATATTTAATAACAAACCACATACTACATCACAGAGCTTAGGGTGACTGCAAAAATTCGTCACGGCTAGCATGCTGAAATGTATTGCAGTGGTTCTTATGCAGAAGTGTTTTGTTGATATGTATTATCTATCATGCAAAATGAAGCATAATTTGATCACATTCAACACGAAATTTCCGTCAAGGGTGACCTGTTGGAGGATGTTATACGATCGTGAATCTGAGTCACTTGGAAAGGCTACTACTACTGCACAAAAGAAAACCACTGGAAATAGATAAAACATTCTTAACTTGGCACAATTAATATTGATAGTATACTTTTTAAATTACCCAAAGTATCTCATTAGCTATTAAACAGTATAAAATGACACTAGGTTTACGTCCAAGTGTGTTACATTTTGTCGCAAACATAAAAGTTAACGGTTTCAAATTTTTACACTTATTAATAGCATTTTCTTTTTATTTTTTATACAAAAAATATTTTTTACACATTAATCTTCTCTTGTATAACGGAAAAATCATCATTTGTACAAATTTTTTCAATTAAATATACAAGACCGTGATTACGGATGTACTACAGAGCCATATTCAATCTCTGCAGTCTACTGATGAAAACATTCATTCATATATGTAGTACGAGCGTAGCAGCAAAACGGTTGAAGCAGACGCAACCCTTTTCTTTACTCACAGATCATCCAAAATCGCATTTCTCCGTCTAAATAAAGAAATTGAAGCTTATTTGATGGCGATACTCACCACCGCCACTTAAGTGTCTCCGCAACATGCCTTTTATTTACGCTCCCGGCCAAAATTAACGGAATTCGCCGAAAACCCCTTAAATTAGACACTCCCGGCACTCATTAATCTTACGTTTGCCCGTAAAAGTCCAACTTCCGCACGCATTAAAACCAGCAAACTGGTAAATACCAGCCCATCAACCCCTCCATCTTCCCTTCACTCTCATCCTTTTCGCTCGCTGCGCAGTCCCAGGGCACCCTAGGAGAGAGAATTTCCATCGCAGTGGGTGCCGAATACACCCCCTCACCCCCCTCTCTCACTCTCTCCTCACCCCGACCAGATTAAGACCTCAATTAGTTTTCCCCGAGAATCCAGAAAATGGGCTCTCCTAAACGCTCTCGGGTTTGTCGGCGTTGAGGTGAGCTGAGATGAGAAAGAAGGGAGTGCGGGAGGCATCCTTTCGCCCACACGAAAGGAAAAAGGAGCCAAAACGTTAGCGACGACTTCATTAAAACGTTGAAGGGGAAGAGGAATGGTGTTGAGGGTGGAGTCTGGCGCAGGTCGAATGGGAATCCCGGGAGAGGAGCGAGGAACTCCCCGCGAGGAGGCGAAGAAGGTCCCGTGACGGCACTGGTCGAGAACGGGGACGGGCGGGTTTGTAGGAGGAATCGTGCGTTACTCGTGAGACTTCAAGTTGAGGTGACATCTCCCTACATCCTCACCGTTGACTTATTTCTCCTCTCCCAGCAAGGTTAACTTGCCCAAACCCATCCCATCGTCAAGAAACAGCTAACTCAAGGCTCCCCACACACGACCCCTTCCCGCCCCTTTCATCTAAGTCTTGTGTAGGTTCTGACAAAGCGCCTTCCTGCGTGTTACACGGCAAGGTGGAACGGTTCTGAGGCGAACTAAAGGGAATATTGAGGAGTTGACGGGGGAATCGTGGGAGAGTGGGGAGCGGTAGTAAGGAGAGATTGGGGGCAGGTTAAGGAGGCTTTCTGGAGGCGGGAGAGGAAAAGGCAATGGCTGTTGGGGGAAGGAGGCAAGGTGGTGGGATAAGCGTTACGACTAAGGTGGGTACAAGGGGCTGGGGGTGGTATCGGAAGGTTGAAAGTCGCGGGAGGAGGTTCAAGGTTCCTCCGCCGACGAGATGTGAAAGCAGGGTTTAGTTTCTGGCGCTATCTCTTCGGAGACGAAGAAGCCGAAGCGGAAGATTTTATGATTTATGACCCTGAAATCTTCCTTGTCTCACCCACCTCGAGCTGAACCTATAAGTCCTGAATCCACCCATGTACATTACTGTCCTGCGGGTACACACATGTATACAAATCTATATAAAAACAGACACACATTATGTAAGAGATGTGTATTGTACATGTTGTCCTATATTTATGAAAAATAGATATAAACCCACAAAACGAGGGAATATTCACCCCCTTAACCATTTAATGTCAAGTTTGACGCATTCGGCACATACCTCTTTGAGTCATTTAAGCTCATTTGCTAATGTGTCGAATTATGTACAAGTAATCCGAAATGATTTCCAAATAACTTATCGTCTCCGGCTTAACTTTGTGGAAGTTGGTGACATCCATGATAAAAAATGATTGAAACTAAGTTGTTTTTTATCATGGATTTCCAAATAAGTTAGTATACTAAAAAGTTTCAAGCATCATCACTTTGTAGAATTTCTGCATTAAAAAAAAAATATTTCCTTGGATTTCTATGCGAAAATTTACTAATGACTGCGGTTTCAACGGAGAGGTCGTTAAAATGTCACTATAGCATCGACACCATGGATAACAATAAATTAACGTTTACAAATACAAATTACTGTGCCAGTTTTGTTGTGTAAGTGAATAAAGTACCTGGTTACCGAGCGTTGCTCGATATTTATTTGGTGCTCTAAGAACTTGTATGCTCCTATTCTGCTACTTATTGTGTATTTTAATTACACAGGACATTCACATTAAAGACTTTAATAAAATAAATTTTATAAAACATAACGGATATAATTTTTTTAAATATAGTAGTGATGATGCAATTACGTAGTATAAAGCAAACTCAAAAACACCACTAACACAAAAATGTTCCTCTAACAAAATTCTTAAATCATCAATAAATTTAATGTTTACATTTTTTCATTATTTCCAATGTTCATTGACAGATTATTGTTGCTATAAGATTCAAAATTATTCAATATTTCTTTCCATACAACGTTTCTCGTGTGTCGACATTTTTGAGCCAGGACACTCTTGGGCAAATTGTCGCAAGGTTGATCCATCTTCAAAAGTTGTACGAGTTGCTTCCGCAAATTCGGGTCATTTAGGATTGCACGTCATTGTGATAAAGATGTCTGATGATTCAAGTCGACGGACAAAGGCCATAGCTTCTTCAAAATGTTCATTGCAAAAACGTGTAGATCCAGGAAACGAAGAAGGCAAAATAATCCTTTCACCAACAACAGCATTCTTTTTTTCAGCCAATTGACTCAAAAATTGAATATCACTTGTACAGTTTTCTGCAAGTATTAGTTGGATTTTCTTCAATCCATTGAATACGGTCATGTTTCACTCTTATATAAGTATCAACCAGATATTGCTGAAAAAGCAAAGCATTGAAATGCAAAGCATTGAACTTCAAAAGGCGGAGATCAGGAGTTCTTAGGTTGATGTCTGAAGGAAAATATTTAGCTAGTTAAGGTCTTAATTCTAATAGGTACTGAGCTAGTTCAAAACTAGTCAAATTTTTATGACTGGCATAAGGTGTTCTTAAAGGAATATTAACACAGAGAATCCAAAACTGCAAAATTTGCGTAAAATAGTGGATAAGTAAAGGGCCGTACACGACTGTCAATATTGTTCATGGTAACTAAAGATATCCCACGTTTACGAATAATTAGCTCTTTATCTAGAAAGCTCTGGTCAGCGTTGAGGATAACAACAGAACAAACTTCATTTTGAAGGGGGATGTTAAATCTTTTGTGATAAATGGCATCAGGTAATGCAAACATCAGCTTAACATAATGCGGCTCTACACCTTCTGCAGCAGCGCGTCTATTAGCTTCTTCTTCTACTTCCCGCATTATCATGAGTCCAAGAGCAAACGGATTTTCAGACCTCAAAATATGTTCCAAGAGACTAATAAGATTCTCACTGATACCATGATTACACTACCATGATATGCGTGCACTAAGAGCATTCTGATTATCCATAGGTATATCTGTCCATATTGAGGCAGTTCAAATTTTCCATCATTATTTTGAGTAGGGTGAGCTGCTGCATTAAGTTTGCGATAAACTTGACCGCTAGCAATGTAACTATAAACTACTCTACCGTTAACTGTTCGATCGTCATCTACGGTGAATGAAGCCATTGCAAAACATAAATTCAAATGTCGAATCCTTTCACAAAAGTTATCAGAAAATGGATGACGTCCAAGAAACGATCGCGCTAACACGTTCAGAAATTCTGGATGTGGTAGATCTATCCTACCATGCAAGCAGCAGTCCCCAAACGAACCTCAATGAATTCGATTTGACACATGTTCTTCGGGAAAATGCAATGCTCCATAATAAATACAAGCAACACTAAAATGTTGCCAACTATGGTAAGAAATATCAGCCGTTTTAGTTGCCTTGTAGGAACTTATTCGGTTTAGTCGTAATGCTTGTAGTCGTCTTCAATTTCTCCGGCGTTCTTGATAGGTTGGGAGAACGCTTATAAGTAACCGAGGGGCATTTAGGGAATAAATTAGTAGTTGTTGGGTTATTTGAAAGGATAGGAATAGGATAGTAAATGTGGACCATTACCTGCAGCCCCACGTGCACACCCTACCCTCTTATATTAAAGATACGTAACACTTTTTGAATCGCCTCAATTCCATTTTACTTCCCCATAACGCACAATTTTTTATAGCCACAATAGACGTAACTTCACTTTATACTTCCATTCCCCACTCAGAAGATCTAAAATCAGTCCGTCATTTTCTAAGTCAACGTCCCACTCCTGACGTACCCAGTACTGATTTCCTGGTAGAACCTTCTAACTTAATTCTCACCCATAATGCCTTCTCTTTCAATGATCTTCACTACCTCCAATCCAAAATCTGTGCCATGGGCAGTAGATTCAGTCCTTCTTACTCCAACCTTTTCCTTGGTCTTCTCGAACAGAACTTTCTCTCTCAAAACCTTTTAAAACCTCTTCTCTGACTCCGATACATAGATGATATTTTCCTACTTTGGCCACATGACATCCACTCCCTAAATTCTTTCATTTCCTCTCTCAACGCATCATCCTCTGTACCTTTTACCTCAAATATCTCCTCCACACAAATATCTTTCCTAGATGTTGACATCTCTTTATCCAACTGCAAATTTAGTACCTATGACCATATAAAACCCACAAACAAACAGCAATACCTTCACTTCAGCAGTTGTCACCCATCTCATACAAAGCGTTCTCTCCCATTCTCTCTTTCTATCAGAAGTCATCGACTTTGTAACAATCCGGAGTCCCTTGACCATTTCCTATCCAACCTACACCAGTCTCTTCTCCACAGAGGATATCCTAACACCCTTTTGTATAAAAAAATACTCAAAAAGTCTTCCGAACCTAAACCAACATCAGATTCAAACCTTAAAAATCTCTCCATTTGCACATCATTCTTCCCAGGCATACAGTCCCTAAAGCATCTCCTTAAATAATTATTTCCTATCCTTTCGAATAGCCCAACCACTACTAATTTATTCCCTAAATGTCTACCATATGTAAACGCATGTAAAAATTCTATCAGAAAAGGTATTGGGTATCATGTTAACTTTCAAGATAGTAATGAGGAGTAAATTGACGCAAAGTGATGAAAAGTGAAACTAGTGAGTGTGTTGGGTAAAATATATGCTGAAGGAAAACCCTCAGAGGTGAAAGTAAAATTCCTTAAAAAAAGCATTACTAGACATATAAATGAAAGGAAATTATTTCCATAGAAAACGAATATTTAAAAGGACTATTGTGCTGTATTATATAACAATGAAAATAAATAAATTTTTTAGAGAAGTTCAAATCAGTAATTATGTGTATTAAAGCAATATACCGAGGAGAAACGACGCAACAGGCCTACATTAGAATAAATGCAAAGGGTAGATTGAGGAATGGTTAAGTTCAATCATTGAGTAGAGATATCCCAACAAGCCGCGAAAGTTTTCGCTAAAGTAACAAATTATAGTATGAATACTAATTATGAATGCTTGCCATCCCCATTGAACCAATAAAATTGAGCAAAGATTAAGTTTTGAAATCAGTTACGTGGTTTAACGCGTAGTTACAGACTTTGATAACAAAATTATATGTTATTCCACGCCCATGAATGATAAATTTTCATGTAAACTTAACCCTTATTTCGAGTTATCCTGTATGGGTGAAGGAGCGTTATGAAGAGCGATCGAAATGAAAGATTTCACGCCTTATGTAATGGCGCAGTATTGGAAAAACTGAGGTTTGACTATGCGGAAGAAATCTGAAGCGCCGTGCGTCCTAAAGTGCAAGTTTATTACCGTCGCCACCTATTTCACTTTATGATTCTCCTGGGAAAAAATTGGGGTTATTTTTCTCCTTCTTCAAAAGAAATGAGCTCCCTTCCATCAAATGGAGCGGCAAATGTGAATACGGCCCACATTGAGAACGAGTGAATGAATGATGTATCTTGGCGCCTCCGTCTCTCCATAAAAAGCGCACATGAAATGTTCACCTCATTATTCATGTAACGGCTCCTTTGTATGGCATTTTCTCTTAAGATAAACATGTGGTCTCGAATGCAAGGTAAACTTTTGATGTACTGCGTTATGATAGGAGTCAAATGAGCAGAAACAGTACACCACATGTCTTCGAAGACTTGAAGTTTCAATAAAGCGAAAGAATACTTATCCACTGACCTTGCGGTCAATTCGTTTGCATGTACCTACGGATCGACCATGAGTAAGAGGCAGAAAGTTGGTGAGACTTGAAACTAATATTACAAAAATATTGACGGTACAGTTAATAACTAGCATACAACTATTTCAAAACCCTTCTCCAGTTACTATTCCATCAGTAACATCAAGATAAAAATGGTAATTTTATTGGGTATTATCCCTTTCTTAATTGGGTAATATAACGTTATAGCTAAACTAATAATGCTAATGATGGGAGCTTCATTACGGTAAATGATAATTCTATAAATAGGCATTAAGGTTGTCAAACATTTTAAGGAGGTAAAAATGCATGTCCTCCAGGTTTTCTCCAGCGTATGTCCATTGTGCTGGGAGCTACGCGGCAGATAAAAAGGAAGACTTGTATCCTCTAATTCATTAAGCCGCGGAAGCATTCACACGGACATATAAGGTGAAATGGTTTACTTAAGGATAAATACGTTATATGTACTTTAAAGCATACTTCGCAAGTTAAAGACCTTTTTATTGTCATACAAAGCGTGGAGGGAATTTGAAGATGACCTAGGGAGGTTTTAAAGCCTAAATGGAAGTAGACTCCAGGCCAAGTAATAGTTTCGGTTTATCGATATGAGTTCGTCAGTCAAAGCGATAAATGGGCACTTTTTAGAGTCATTGTTACGTTAACAGAAAGAGTAGAGAACTATAGAGGATCTGAATACGAAAGTTAGCTGTGATAATTCAAGAAGAGGTGCTTTTATTTTGACAAGCTGATTACTTAAACTATGAGTACAAAATGTTTTCAGCAGCGTTAGTATTACGAAGGTTCTTAAGAATAAAATTAAGATCGACAAAGAACCATTTACAAAGCAGAGAGAACAGATAATAGGACATAGTGCAAAGAATTAAAGACAATTTATGTTCGAAGTATAACACTGAAGACGGTAATTTGAAATCCTTGTGAAATCATTCAGGACAAGTTGCTAACAATTTTTCATTTTCCTGATATTTTTCCATTTAGTTGGCCAATATATTTGGAGGTCAAAACGAGGTATAAAACGAGGTAAGTTTTTTTTGGCAGCCAGCAAGTGGTTTTCACCAAAATAATGTTTTAGGTAAAACCTAATAATATTTTGTTTAGGATGATATAAATATTAAAAGAACCATTGCATACAAATAATCATCTTAAGATTTGTAAAAAATTAGATAGCTAATCACTGAACAAAATTAATACCAAGAACTACGCTTCACATCGTAAAAAGGAATATTGTTAGCATAAATATTTCTATAGAAGGGAGTAATCACCGCTTTTATAATAGTTCTGATGTAGTTTTATTGCAGATCAATCCTTTAGAAAAGCATAAAACCTGAGACCCGTGCTTTTAATTTGTATGGTACGTTTTAATTAAATATGACTGACAACTCGGACTAAAGTGGCAATATTTAAGGTTAAATGTCTAATAAGGGACTAATTGTAAAATTCTGGTATTTATATTTAATAACTGGCTTATAACGAACAATATGGCGTGTAAAATTAATGACTGAGTCTTAAGTTGTTTAAGAGTCTCAAAAAATGGCTTAAAATCATATGCATTTTTACGTGCGATGCAGTGGAGTGGATTTTTGTCAAAGTTTTCTAATTATTATATTAGCTATTGTAAAAAAAATTATCACTAAGACTAAAAAATAGTAAATAAAGTGATTTTGTGGCTACATAGTTTCCAAAGTACTTGAAAATCAAGTTCTATTCCCATAATTTCCCACCTTCCAGGAGTGTATGGAAAATATGGCTCCTGGTAATGTAATTCCTTTTTATTTTTTGAGAAATATTTCTAAAATGTTTACTTTTCATTCACAAAATTTAACAATTTTTAAACATGACAGCACAGCTTTTCATTATTTTGAAATATTGCTTTTGATAATAGTATACAACCAAGAATGAAATAATGTGCTTCGATAGTGAATGCCAACCGATTTACAAGATGAATGCAATCGTGAAAATACCCGTGAATTATCAACGTAGGAATTGGGCGGAAATGGCTCGTTTTGTTTTTACAGAGGAGACTCGCGTGGCGCTACGTGGTGTTCATTACATCATAGATCGATTTAAGCAGAATAATTAATAGAAACATCATCACCATTAGTTATTAAATCCTAAGTTTCGCTTGGCTGCAGCCTTCAATTCTACTGTCTCCTGCTAACTATTTCATGCCCCATAGCTCTCCTGTCCCTTATTCCGTTTTTGTTGGCCTATGTATGCATTTTTCCCTTGGTCTCTATCGAGGCCTTTCCTTCTACTTTTTATTTTATTATGTTCTTTACAAATTCGTTGCATCTCAGTATAACAATCCACTTGTACCTCTGCCTTCCTTTTATTGCTTCCCGTGCTTTCTCTCATCCTGTTCTTATGTACATTTCCTCGTTTTTTATACTATCAGTTCTATTGATCATCCACATTTGCACCCATATTCAAGTTTCGAAAGCCTCTATTCTCTTTTTTCCATGTTTCCAATGGTCTTTTACTCTGAGCTATGTAGCGTAGTATTCCAAAAACGTTTGTTTTCAGGTACTGCTTTGTTAATGGTTATCTGATTTCCTTTGACACAACAGTTCTTACCTCATAATTAATGCATTTTGTCAGAAAAATCACAAGGAATAATTAGTTCAATGTTGAATTAAAAAATCAATGCTTCTAAGATTACTTCATTTGAGGTACCTCAGTAAAAATATTCTGCATCAAATGCAGTCACTAGTCATGGTCCTTAAAAAAGACATTTCTTGTGCCACATGAGGGCTCTTTCTCTAACGCTTGATATAAAATATTCACCTTCTACGCTCGAATAGCTCATTTTTTCCCATCTCGAAGCAGACGTTGACAACAAACTCAGGTCAATGACAGGGCAATTACATAAATGTAGGAAACTTGAATAAAGTGCACCAAAATACCACAGTTGATGTGTATCTCATCCTAACTTCTGCGCTAACTAGAAAAACATAATTAAAGATATCGCGTATATCTCTGCATGGAATTAGAACATGGTTTATTATCGTGTCATCCATGAAACCGTGCCATTTTTCATTGAACTCACTGGAACACGGTGCAATTTTTAAGTGCAAGAGTCCTCGCAAGGTATTGCGCCATATATACCAACTTGTAAAATAGTGATATAGAGCGAAATCACTCGCTGAGATGGTTACCTAAGGTTAAAATTTAGGAGATTTAAAATTATGATTCCTATTATTTTGTAACGTTGGTAGGGATCATGTTAGTAAATAAATTTCTAATCGTGATAGATATAACCTAATGATGCTCAAAATATTCACATACAAATTCGGCCATTTATTATGAAATATTCATTATGTCGATGATAACCTACTACATGTCAGCTGAAAATAATACTACCAAAATTCACGCCTCTTTTCCAGCCCTGTGGCGTATACTTTTTCCGCCAAGTGAAACAATTCATTACTAGGTGGCAAACCTGCATTTTTATCTCATCCAACAAGACCGTGAGATCAGCTCCAGGGAAAACGAAATTAGGATTGATTCACTGGTACATCATCAGTAAGTCTCACCTCGCTTCACGATCATGATGCTGTATGTTTCCATCAAAATGTTCGTCAGGTGTGCTTTCCAGAGGAAGTGCCGAGGACTAAATGCGCGAGTGGCCGGCAATCTTTCGTTTGAAGTTATTGGTGTAACGTTTATCTCACTTTCTGCTATTTTTATGACAATTATCACCCCAACAGCCGCACCCAGATTCCTTGGAGAGCAGGAAATAAATGAATAAATGTTGATTTGTGTCGGTAATATTTCTAATTATTTTATAACTAAATAAGCACCGAGGTTTTTGGATGGATTAAACCAAGTCCCGCTCACTACGTCTGTTATGTATATACAGACCCTGAACTTTTTTGATCTCGCAGTATTTTAATTAGGTACAAGATTATTCAAGGTTATTAGTACCTCAGAAATAAAAATGCCGTATGTCATTGTTATTTGCTTTTATCTTTTCAGAACTAGGAAAATGCAGGTCAAAGACGCAGCTGGTGCTGTGTTTGTTAGACGGGAGAGTATAAACAGGATGGACAGATTTTGAAATAAGTGGTCCATCACTTCTCAAGTGAAGTTATTAGCTGTTTCAAAACTGGAGTACGGTTTTCGATGCAAGTGTAATGAGAAAATGTGTGTTGAAGTTCTATGTTGAGGATACACACGTCGGTGGAAAAGTCTCTTGTGACCCTGTACAAATGAAGGAGGAATAATAGAACCTCGAGGACTTGATCCAGTGACCTTCGGCATCGGAGTCCCGCACGCTAACCACTAGACCAACAATTACTAATAAATGTACGCATTTCCCTAGGATTATCAAATGACCTGCAGACATTACCGATTAAAAGTTAATTTATAACAACTAAACTAGGGCTTCTTCAGGAAAGACCACGACAAATTAGTGTAGCAATTTCCCTCCTGCACCACATTAAAAGTACACCTTTCGAAAAGGCCGGGCAACGTACGTAGTCTTCCCATGTGAGACAAATTTACTGTGCCACTTCGGGCGCTACATACCGTACGACGTGATTCATGGTAAGACTTTCTTGGATTCGTGATAAGACTATCTCATTCACCTTTAGGAGTGCTAAGTAATGCTACATTCATTGTTGTCCGGAGATAACTATAAAACCTTGTTAATATCTAGTAGTTGCGATATGCCTCAGGAGGTATGAAATTTAAGAATAAAATGATAAATCACCAAAACAAGTCATGTATTTATGAAAAACATCGATTCAAACCTAATGTACTTGAATTAATATTGATTTAGAACGCCACCGACGTTACATATTCACAATAAAATGATTGCTACAGATGAATCATTTTACTATGGAATTTAAATATTCCAACCTTAATCTGTATGTATTAGCACGGAAAAAACACTTACCGGCATTTTAGTAAATAAGAGAAAAAAAGGATTATAGGCCCAATAGATAAAACACAAACTAAGTTACCATTGTGTAGCAAATTTATGAGTTTTTGGCGTCCATCAGCAAGCTTTTCAAAACCGGAAAAATTAAAAATATTATTTTAAACCATAATAACTCGCTCGGGGCTCTAAAAATATTAGATAACTTCGCATTTGTTGGAAACACTGATTTAACAAACGCTACCATCAATGTAATAACGCAGAGTATATTTATGCTCCTGGAAAACTTAAATTATAGAAATTTTAGTAAAATTTTAGTTTAATAATATGCACGAGTGCACATCTAATCATAAACTTTAACCATTTATATATTTGAATACGCAGTTTTATAGAGTGACATTAAAAATAAAACACATTAAAAATCTGTCTTTTATTATAACACAGATAATCCCAGAGCTGGGTAAAATTCACAACTACAATTTTGTTTTTTCAATTAAATAATTAACGAAAAGTTATATTATACTGCAAAAATATGTACGTCGACTTTTATGGTATGAAATTCATGGGCCTGCTTTCATCTTCTGCTCTAGCTAGATAAAAATTATCAGCCCGTGGTTCAAATCCGAGGGAAGAGGAAAAAAGAATGAGGAGAGGACGGATTAACCACATCAAAGAGCCGTCCATCCCCCAGAAGGGGATTAGCGGCAAAATAATAAAGGAGCAACCCAAAAAGTCCAGGAGGCACGCGCATAGCCCCCATGCATAAATACATACAAGGGCCGGCCTCACGGTTGTCCGCACAAACATTGTACGCCGCGCGCCAAGCCGGAAAAATTGAACCCCACTGCCCCTGCCCCGCCGAAGTGGCCGCATCATCCTTGTTAGCCCCGACGTCAACCCAATGATCTCGCCAGTCACTTGCTATTTCCACCTCGCGTACGCGGTTTCCCCATTCTGTCCCCCTCGTCCAATATATTCCCCTAACGTGTATTTCCCCTACAAAGCGGGCGAAAACTCAACTCACAGCTCCACCTCGATCTCTTTAATATTATCGCAGCAAGCACGAGTACTACTACTTCATATTAAAACGCCGGCATCAATTTTTCACGTTCGTTTTAGTCGTTCGGGCACGTTTGTAGAGAGAAAATACTTCTTCCTGAGATGCAAACGGATTCACCTTTTGTATGGAGAGGATATGTTAACTTATCTATTCGGGCATGAACAACTGTTCGTAAACATGAAACGGGAAGTTTTCAATAAAAAAAGTTATTGAGTCATGCACACAGGATTTCTCAAATATTTTATTGCTTTCTTTAAATGATGTTTCACAATCGGAAAGTATCATTCTCTTGGTAATTTAACCGTAGATTGGTTGCAACGAGTGTCAAATTTTGGATGCTCGCTGAAAAGAATTAAATACTTATGCTATCGGCATAATAATCAATTCGTATACGTATTTTCGGATGCCTTGTACGTCTAATCTAATTCATGCCAGAAGTTTTTCAATATCATGTGGCTTGTAACCTATTATTATCATATTTTATCGATTATAGTGCCTATATTTTCACTAGTAGCGTCCATTAACTTGTTCAAGCAATTTGCATTTTTTATGTTGCAAATTAATTTTTCGTAAGATATTATTGTTCAGCTTCGATTATTATACAATAGCCTCATGCATTTATTATTTCCAACGTAATTCGTATTATATGGAAAAGAGTAAATTTTCTGCAACGAATATTGAAAACATAATGCAAAACACACTCCTGTTATATGACCAAAATAATAGTTAGCAAAAAGAGCATTTTTGTGGGATACATCAAAAAAAGATCAACTAGCAACTTGCCACAATTTTCCTCCACGGATTACCGTCTTCAAAACAGCCGTGCAAGATTTTCGTAAAAACAGATAAGAAGTTATATTAGGCCAGAGCTGCACTTTTCGCATTGCAAGAAGATTTTATATCTTATGGCACAGAACCATAAATAGGAGAATCTTCTGAAAAACATCGCAGAATAAACTAAACAGCAAAGGACGACTAGATGGCTAGTTTCATTTGCTGGTAAGTAATTCGCAAAAGATATAAAAACGCATTGAATACGTTAAAAAAGTATTCCTCAGCAGTGATAAAGTTGATCAAGGCAAGTAATCGTAAGAGTAAATGTACTTTACGATATTTTAATTGACATGTGTACAGGTCATGCAGCTTTTCATTTATCTACGTGTCTCCCGGGAACGAAATTTCGGCACCTGATTGGATCGTCAGAGCAAACTATTTTCCGAGTGCGTGTATAGCTTACCCCACAAGATTTCTAGGGATGGATCGGGAAAAGCGAGGTAATTTATGGTTCCAAGGATCGCAGATGGCGTGCACTGACGTCTTGTCATCAAAGGTTATCTGGCGCCGAGTCTGGAAGCTGTGGGGACGCGAGCTGGGACGAAAATGGGGGTAGGGGAGAGAGAGAGTTTGAAGGGAAGGCAGCCGACTCGCATTTAGCGGAGAAAAAAATTTTCAGAAATCGTGAACTGTGGAATCAACGGTCGTACCAATTTGCGTCGCGGTGCTCAGGGCTTTCAAGAACAATTTGCGGCAAGGGGAAGTCTCTCCAGGAGGTAGGTGAGTGATTTAGAGCCGCCATTTTAGCGCTCAGCCACCCCTTCCAGTTCCCCCTCCCACCCTACCACACCACATCCACCTTTGTTTCCTGCCTCGTTAACTCGTTATCGCGAAAGAGTAAACGACCGTGTTCATCATTTCATTTTGCGCGAGTAGGTATTCGCTCGGTTTTTTTTAGCGAAGCGCTTCCTGCCGGGGGCACATATAACAAGTTCACGACAAGCACGCTAAACTACTGAAGACGAAAGACTCAAGGACGATGTACAGCCAGGTAAAGTCAATCCTTGACAGTAACGTCACTAGAGATGGGCACTTATTCAGTGACAGGGAAATTTATACAACTTGAAATATTACATTTTCAAGTATTGTAAGCTGGAGAAATAAAATTTTTGAACAAGACTCGTTTCAACGTCACACCATAGCCTTAAATGAATTTTTACTTTGTATATTGTGCAAATACACTGGCAAATACAATGTACACTTTTTTATTTCCGACCATGATTTCGAGAATCATAGTCATTACCAAGTTATCGGTATATATATATATATATAGTACCTAAAAATTCGTTTAGTGGCTTGTAACAATTAAAAGAAATAAAGAGTTTATTCCTCAGCACAAATAATTAAATAAGCAATGACACATGAAATTAGTCGGGAACATAGGTACCCCTTAGAGAAATGACCGGTGTGGGGTTACCGACTCGACCGTCCTTTAAACAAAAACATATTAACTGTGTGTTTTCACAAGACAGACAATTGATCACTGTATTTCCAACTGGTCAAGCTACATACAATTACAAATATGTTTTAAAATAACCAACATATTACATTTTGCCAAACAAATAAATGAAGTTGATCTCTTAGTTAACAGATTGACAAATGACTGAATCTTACATTTAGCCAAACAATAAATTAAATTGATCCTTCAGTTAACAAATTGATAAATATAAACATAATAAGTATTATTTTCATAGGTAATGCACAATAAATTGTGGGCCCCAAGAAAAGATAGCTGTCTAAAAATTTCAGTTCTAGGTCTTGGTATAACAACATTGAGTTGACTGCGCTGCTCATGTACTCGTGGTACTTTCATTTCGCCGCAACGACTGTAGTAAGTCCTAAGGACCTTGTACACAAACAAATGCCTTAGGGGTAGAACATTCAATTTTTTTAAAAGAGGGAAGCTATGCGTGGTATTTGGTGCCCGCATCATAACCCATATAATCTTTTTCTGGGCTATCAACAGAGGTCGGAGATAAGTTATTTATGCTCCCCCCCACCACTCAATACCATATTGCAGTCTTGAATTAACTAATGCATAGTAATCCATTCTTATAACAGACACTGAGCAGATGAATCTTAACAGATAAAATTTTCCAAGTATATAAATTAACTCTAATTTAAGTTTGTTAATGTGCTCTTTCCAATTGCATTGTTCACCGATATTGATATCCAGGTATTTAATGTGACTAACTCTATCATTTGTACTACACTTATTACAGAACAAGACATTGTCATTAATACATTTAATGCATCTATAATATAACGGACTGTAGTTTTCTTAGTTACAGCTTTTAGATTAAATAAATATATATTTTGTTTAACTGCTCAACACCATAGAATTAACAGAAAATCTGTGTTTCAGTCTGTCCAAGTCACTTTGCATGTAAAATCTTGCATGTCAAGTCATGTGTAAATCATACATGCTACTGGTAGAGTAACTAAGTGCAGTATCATCAGCGAACGAGGTTAACTTGCCATGGAACCTTCCGTTACACACGTCATTTACATAGATTAAAAACAGAATAGGTGCCAGAACTGAACCTTGTGGTACCCCAATTACATAAACTTATGCCGCAAACCTTAACTTTGATCGCTACATAAGATATCATTTCCAGCAGTAAAATTCTAATGCTATAGCTTTTGAAATTTTCTAGTGAAGTTATTAATTTATCTTAATTTCAGTTTGGAGAGAAAACCTTTTAGTCTAACTTGACTTCAAATTATAATTTAAATTAAATCAAAGTCTTTAATATTATATATGTTAATGAGTAACGGGTATATTCTCGATACTATAGCCTTAAAAAAAAGTTCTGTATCTCTCATTCATCAGAAGATTTTAACTGAGCCAACTTGAAATAATCTGATATGGAATGGATGGATGATGATATGGAATGGGGTTGATACAAATTATTTTCATAAATATTTTTTAAGCTGCATATTACATCAGGGGTTGTTAATTGCTGCTCATCAAACATTAGCATGCCGTCCCATCGGTGTCATAACATTAAAAAGTAAATATTTTTCAAAAGGAAGTCTCTTACATCATATTCTGTAAGTTTCTTCGGACTCTTTCACCTGATTTTTATCCTTATTGGGCTTATAAATATATAGCTTGTTTTTCATTTTTCTCAAAGAGTGTCTTTTAGAATGAATCAAAGAGAAGCAACTAAGTTTCTAAGGGTGATTGTTGAGTAATGTTATGAGTTTTTTTTGCTCCTTTATTCACTGAACAAAGTTTTAGTTTAGTTTTTGGGAATACCCTGACAACAGGAAGCAACCTAGGTGGTAAATGTAGCATAAGTATGTCTTATAGCTTAACTATATTTGATAAAGCTAATATGCACTGAACTATCTGATCAAAAAAATTCCAATAGCGCAACTACAGCTCTAAAGAGCATTAGTAAAATAAATATTTTCGCATTTGTTCAAAGGAAAGCTTAATACATTAGCAGATAATTACCTGATCACTTGTCCCAGTCCGTTGCAATGAATGCACCAATGGACGCAAGAAATGGCATATCATCAGATGTTTTCTGAAAAATATAAACATACTTAATTAATTATTTCATAAGTTATTAGCATCTTAGTAAGTACTGAGTAAGGCTCGCAACGACATTACTATGACAGCTCTCGAGAATTACAGTTGCATATTGTTGCAAATCTCCTTTAAATATACCTACGATACCTAATCGTTCTGTACTTGTGTATGTCACTGAACTCCTCCTAAAGAACTGGACCTATTTTGATGAAATTTTTGTAGTTTCGAGTGGGTCCCTGGATGGTTTAGATTCACAATTGGACTCGGTAGGTGGCGCAGCAATCGGGTTCTAGGAAGTTTTCGACGACAACCTTTTTTAATTTTTAAAGATTTTTCTCATATCAGAACATATAAACCCAAAATTTCACCCCCCCCACTACCATCAATATTTTTTTTAATGAAAAAAAATCATAAGTTCTTGAGTGATTGACCGTTAAAACCGTCTGAGAAGTTCATGAATAATTGATCATCTGAGAATAATTTATAGTTATTTTTGTATACCATAGCTCGCTGATGTCGAATTATGTGGTATTTGACGTACGCATCAATACATGCACAAGTCGTTGCACTTGCGTCATAGCTAGGCGTTGTTTTGACATTTCAATTCATGTTCGCTGTGTTTCGATATTCCATGTATCACAGCCATATCTTTTTTGCAATCAAATTATTATACTTACCACCAATCTCACAAAACGTACCGCCTCTATCGCCAAATGTGCCAATGACAAACACCAAATATCGTCCTGCAATAACACGAGAATTGAACGGCGCAGGATAACGATAAATTGCACTCATTTTTTTATTTTGCTTTGGGCAACAGCAAATCGCACAAGGACGAAACGAATAGATTGAAATTTCAAACTCAACGTCAAATGTCACCTAGGATATAGTTTATCGAAAATTCGAGTATCGAAAAAACGCTTGCTGAACCCGCTAATTGCAGGCAAGCCAACTTTCGGGCAGGACAACATATGTCGGGTCCACTAGTATAGATACATTAAAATAGTGTAACATAGTTTTGGGAATGGTTGATTTCAACAATACCAGTTCGAGAACCACATAAACCAAACCAAATGATTTCATTCATGCAACCGCGCACAGCTCTCCGAAGTTACACAGGGGTAAGAGCTGGGAGTTACGAGTCGCAAATATTGATGCACAAGGGTGGCGGCTCGGGTCATTTAATCTCGTATCGCTTCATTCGTTATCTCATCACGGGTTCACTCCCTTAGGTTGACGTCGTCCCACGCAGCCAGGCAGCGGCGAATGATCCAGTGCACTTTCACTACTATCCGCTGGTGTTGGCCCGGGGCCAAATTATTCCACAAATCAATCCGAGTTTTCAACTGCTCAGCATTAATCATCCTTGGCGCAAGCAATTCGGACTCAGCCGACCCGAATTATGGCACGTGAAAAAATCTTGAAAACAATTAAGACCCATCGTCATTCACCATGATTACCACTGGAATGTATACGTGCTTTCATTATTGGGGTTTCATTGTGTGTTGCTATGAAGATAAGGGGGCCAGAATAGACCGTTCAAAAAGAGTGTTTCACTTGGACGGATTGCGAAGCGAAAAATTTGGTAAGAAGATGATATTATATAAACTGGTACATTCAGGATAACCAATTCACATAAACTGCTAGATGACCTATAAATATGTAAACTCTTTCAAATACCCAAAAAAATAACTGCTTTAATTAGATCTCATATTAACTTAACCTTAACAAGGTACCAATACGATAGTAAGCCAATACGATAATGTTTTCCTAATTTTTTATTAAGTTTATTATTGAGTCCTAATAGTATATAGTTAGTAACACTCCCTATAAAAGAATCATCCAATCATAGATGAAGAATTTTGACGGATCCTATCATACTTAGCTATAATTATCTCTTTCAATCAGATATCAACTAATTCCTTAAACACAAAAAATCTCAATTAAATTGAAGTGGTTACAGACGTTACTGCTCATGTGGGATCCGGAGGACCATATACTGCTCCCATTACAACCAAAAGACGCTGAATAGAACTCAATATAGAAATAATGCAAGAGTTAAATGAAAGAAAAAATGAAACAAATACGGCATAAGTTTCAAAACAACATCGATGCCAAAATATATTGAAGTTGCAATTCCAAAAATATAATCCTGGCGGTATTCAATACAGTCAGAAGTATTGGAGCTTTCACTCCCGAGGACGTCTCTTCTCATCTTCACGCAATTCCGTTTGAGACTTTTGTAACCCAAGTCATTCATTTCTGTAATCCATGATTAGGAATAGCGAGCTTTTCTCATTAAGCTGATGCACTAATTTGAATAAACATTCGGGGGCAGAGCGATGCACGCTCAGAGCTCAACGAGCACAAGCGGCACGTGGCTATTGGATGACAAAGAAATGCACACATGAGGTCGAATACGATCACGTCAGCTGTTTAAATAGCGGAACTTGGCCGTTTGCATGGGTCAAAATTTCAACCAAAAACTCTCTTCTGCATCCCTCAGTGACATACGTTAAATCTGGGATAAATTTAATGCCTGTGTTTTGAATTTTTCACGAGAACTCGTCGGCGCTTTAAATTTGTTTTTCAATTGCAAGTAAATTTTACGCGCAGGCCAAATGAAACTCATTACTTTTGATGCCATCGAAGGTTTAAAAGTCACAGTGAAGTTGGATGAGGCCATTAAGCTCAGCTAAAGAGAACTTTTTCGGCTCCGATATCATGAATTGAAATTGCTGCAATCGTTGGTATTAATCCACAAGAGTTAATGGTGTACGGCTCAGTGGATGTAGCGAGCAACTCGGGGCTTTGATGGTGTCCTGATTTCATTAATCAAACAAAGTGTGAAATTGCATATACCGTCACTTCATGTTTCGCTATGACGCGTCACAGTACTACAACTGTTAATTTGATTGCAAAGTTCTCCGGCCGGAAAAGGAACACGAGAGAATTTTTTTGGCGAATTTCCCAGTTTCTTTATACGGCAATTCATTTAAGTTGCCTGTTGACGAAGAGTAACCAGCGCGTTGTGAATATCAAGAGTCATTAGCTTAAGATTCCCATAGGTTATATTCATTGTTTACAGTTATGATGAATTAGGCCATAATTTAAAGCAAAAGCTCGAAGCGAAAATAACATTTACCGCATTTCAAACCCTTCAATATTTTTATATAACATTAATTAACCATACTCGTGATATTATGCCTCGATAGATACTCTATGAAATGTTTAAAATTCATCAACTTTCTCTGTCTTTCAATGGGTTTTGGCAGCAGCGATCAAAAGAAAATTTCGAGACTCGAAGGTCAATCATAATACTAAGTGCACAAAATATTTTACGCAAACGCTTGGAATTGAATTTCCAAGTAGAAGATGCAGAAAAGAAGACATATTTCTGAATAGTATCAGAGAAACAACACAATAACCCTGCCATTCAGCATTTTGCATGGTATATACCACTTTTTATTCTATCTTCTCTATATCATGTTGTACGACAGATTTCAATAGTTTTACAAGCAGCAACATTCTCCTGATGTCACGTCAGGGGTAACATGGCACCACTTGTCAAATAACTCATTGTTCATATTACACTATCCATTCCAGGTCTGTTTACTCTTAAAGGTGGCATTAAGCAACGTCCAACGGAGCGCATGATGAAAAATTGGGGATATTCTCTAATGTGTCTAATGAGCATTTCTCTAATTCTCTAATTAAGGTAAAATGCCTGATTACGAGGACCTCACCTCGAGAACAAAAAAAACTTGTATAATTTGACTCTAAATACTATAAACATCATGGTAACATCATAACAAAAATGGTATGGCTAAAATTATAAGCAAAAGTGGCACCATAAAAGTTTCGCTTCGTTCCGCTGAGGAAAACCGTGACTAAAATACTGATAGTTAAATAATTCCCTCATATTTACCTTTTCTCATAATGATATCTCTTCTCAACGGAGATGACATAAGATAAAAAAGATTCAGTGATGCAATTCATTATTTAACTCATGAAATTTAGTACTTGAGTCGAGAACTCTTTGTACCATTTTAACTCTGTGCCACTTTTGTGCCAACGGTAATTTGTGCCACTTTCCAAAGATAAGCAGCCAGAGATTCAAAAGAAACAATGAGTTAGAATGGCTAAAAGATAACACAACGTCGTTATTGCTCCAGGAAAAAATGAAGGTGACGCACATTTTTCTATCTCCAGTACATGGGAACCATATATTTTATTCTCCCCATATGACATCCAAAGAAAGCAGAATTCTCCTATCAGGAATCTCAGTGATCAGTAAAGCCACCAGTCATTCTGGATCATCATTCAGATATTTTATGTTCTTTAGTTAAAGTTGAGATGGGATTTTATCAAAATTATACTTGTGAAATTTTTGTTCCTGAATTAAAGTGGTGAAATCTATTACTCACGGTAAACTTTATTATTAATGCGTACCACATGGACGTAAACTTATGAGGTTCGATTATTGATCACAAGCATGCGGGACTAATTTGATTGATCTACTTATGTTTGAGACTGAAATTAGGGGTGGACTTATTATTTACGACTAGTTTCTCAGTGTAGCCAACAGTCGTAGTTTTCACTTTAGCTCTACCACCTTCAATTACGAATAACTGCTTCATCTCATTGTTTGTGCCTCGAAAAACTACAAAACGCTTGAAAATAAAACGAGTGTGTAACTCCTTTTGGGTGGTTATGCGGTTTTGAAAATGCGGAGATATCTCATCATTGAAAAATTGAACTTTTTTAGTCAGCGGACGCAAATACAAGGCTCCTTTTTCAAGATTACACTGACAGTGAAGTTACGAGCAGACAAAATAATAAAGATGCTCTGAAAACTCAAGGGATAACTCTAATATACCATATTTAGCGACTATTCCCAAGCACTGAACAACACTGCCAAATATCAACACATCAATGAAACTACCTACCAAATTTACGAAAGAACAACTTACATAATTCATTTCGGCTGATTTTATGCCTCTTTATCAATGCGCTGTCGTTTTTCTCCTTTAAAAAAGTCATTGGAGAATTTATGAATTCCTAAAATTAGAAATATGCCAAAGTTAACCACATTTCATCCAAAATTTCATGCCATTCCGGAATATTCGGGCAAGTAAAGTCTTGAATTGACACATAATTAAAGGAAAAAATATATTTGAAGTCTCCTTCCAAAAACTCGTTTCGTCAGCATAGCCGCGAGCCATCCCTTTTCAAAGCGAAATACCTTTCCGCTGCTACCCTTTTCAAGCCTGTGAGTCCTTTCGACGCTACACCGTCCACTCCTTTGAAACTGCCCGCCCGGAAATCGTATTTTTTTTACGAGGAAAGGAGGCATAAAACCATTTCTGAGCCATTTCGGCCGGCCTTCGCGCATCTCCACGTAACCTCCCCGTCCTTCACGTGCGTGGCCCCCTTCAACCTCGACTGACCGCTCTCTTTCTCTCTTTCCACCATCCGAACTCATTCTTCACATCTCACTCCAGCATTCTCTTCTCTCGACCACCCCCTCCTTCATCCCTTTTCTTCATCCACAACTATTTTGAAGAGGAGCGATGCTAAAATGCTCAAATTTCCCGACCAGCGTTGACAGCACTAAGGTTGCTTGGAAAACTCTCTCTCAAGATCTCTCTCAAGTTGACATGCGGAGCATTATTATATCCGTTGTCTCAAGCGTAACTTCATTCAGTTTCCTATGCATGTTGACATTTTAAAATTATAATCATACTAATGTATAAAAATGTCGTGGTGTCTGCATATTCGTTAATCTTCTCCTCGAAAACTACTGAACCGATTGACCCGACATTTTGCATGTGGGTAATTGAGTGCACGGACACGGATTCCAAGTTCCTAGAGACCCCAACACGAGCCCCTGTTATTTACTCCCATAATAAAAGCATTGGTATCAGTGCAGAGGTGAAATTACTTTCACTCCAGAGATAAGGCTAAAATATTCTCTAACGGATGGCTGAAAAAATGAAGTATTTTATTATTGAAATCGATATAGTTGCACGCGTCGTTTTTGCTAAAAATTAAGTTATAAGTACTATAACTATCAATTTTTCTACTCTATTTCAACTAAATTAAATTCTACTCTATTTAACATAAAGCATACAAAGAGTTACATTAGATTAAATGATCAATATTAGCAAATTTCAATGAAATTGCAGTCGGGGTATTTTGTGCCCCAACTTCTCCATTTTCGCTTAACGTCTTTTACATTGTGTCTGCATTTAGTACGTGTTATTGATGCTTATAATGAGGGCCAATCGTTATTTGTAGTATATGGCTAACTACGTACACTTTTGCACACAGCTATAGACCTACGTGCTACACCTATTAAACCTTAATACCGTCCGAGAGCTCATAAGGGTCCCCATATCCCCATAAGCCCCCAAATCGCTGCTTTCTATTTATCCTCGGAATGAAATAAGTAATTAGGCCTGTATCTTGACATTTTGCGCGTAGATACGTGATATTCAAAAAAGTTAAATATTGAATATGTCCTCCATGGTACTGTAAATAAATCTCGCTCAAATTCACTTAAGGCAAAATATGCTCGAAGTTTATGGCAAACTTCCCCACACCCCTCGCAAAATTTTAATACTTTTTCAGTTTCAATGTTTTGAAAATAAAAAAAAATCAGTAAAACAGTTCATACTGCGCTCCTTTAATGCAGAAAACGGGCAATTTCCAACTAAGAAGAGAAATGAGAAGTCAGGCTCTCTACTGCGTGAATGGAACTACTATATAATTTCTAATTTTTATCATCACATAATGGTATGAGAAACATGATTGTTTTTCATTGATTATTGATTTAATCGCAGAGCGTATATCTCATGATGAAGTTGTGTACATCACGGAAACTCCATTGAAACATTTATGACTGAATTTTCAGGCATCCTTTGGCCATAGTAATGGAATGTAATAAGTTACAAAATATTTCTGAATATTTAAATCAACTCTACCGCTAAGCGCACAATACTATGATCAATCCGTTGTTGTTGCATAAAACTTTATTGTGTCACCCATTCACAAATAATATTAAGAACCCACTTTTCAAACTTCCTCTAAATAATTGCCATGAGTAGCGCGGGGAAGGAATTGATGTTATCTAAGGCTTCCATTTCGTCTCACAAATAAAGGTCTTAATTTATTCCTCTACCCCTTCCCTTTCCACGCCATCCTGCTGTAGCTGGAATGCTTTCTAATCATTTCGACGGAGCAAGCACGCGAGCACTCCCGGAGTAAAGGCAGAAGTTTGCTTTAAAGAGAACCTATCTGAATGACAAGCTTTCTTCACTTCATCTAGCGGGGTTCTGCTTCACTTCCAGCCTGTTGCAGAAAATGATTAATGCTTGGAAACTCTACGAACAGATTATTCCAAGATCCGCTTCTTATCCAAACGACTCACGTGAAGGAGCGTAAAAAGCAGTAAAATGGGACATGAGATATCCGCGTATAGCTTGGTGGCACTTGTTAGCGGAGAGTTTGAGGTAACTGAGAGCGAAATAAACGTTGATGAAAGGGTAGAGGTACCAAAGGGTTCTGATGGGGACCATTAGAGAGAATTTATGAATCTTCATCCCCTTCTCTTTTATGCTATACTCTCCCTGACGTCATTCTCTGCACAGGAGAGTGCCACCAAGTTTTGCCATACCTTCACACATGAGAGACTGGCGGACTGGTGGATGGTCTGGATTCGATTCTTGCCGGTGCGGAAATTTTTCATCGCTAATCTGATTCCAACTTGGTTGCCTTGTAATGGCAATACGCCCTCCGTACGATAGAACGTTTACGTGTGATTTTACTGGTGCACTGGGATAATGTCAGCAGCGGGCTTCTCTCCTCCTTTCCATCCAATCTTATACTTTTAGCGGAATCCTACTCATTAATTTTCACAAGAGATTTATTAGTTGACCTGTTTTATCGCAAAGGTGGCATCATCAGGTGATTCGATGACAACAGTTGACAACAAATAAATATATTGTGAATATTACGACTTTATTATAGTGAGTCAGCCATAATGAATTTTTTCCAAGTAAAGCATTCAGTTAATTGTGCTCCTAATTCTTTTACTTTTTATCCCGTTCTGAAGCGTCAATTCGTCCCCAGCTCAAAGATGAAGTACTTTAATGGTTGTAATTAAGCGAATTAATATTTTGAAATTATTCAATGTAGTGGAACCGTTATCAAAGGGAGTAGGAGATTGATTCGATCCCTTACTTTCCCCTTACTACGAGAAGGGTGCCTCAACTCTGTCAGGATAAAAATTTTCAGCATTAGCATAGATGTAGCCAAAACTTGTGGCACTCGTTTTTGAAGATCATGACGCAAAGGTGAGAAAGCATACATGAGATGTAGGATGAAGGGGCCGAGGCTTTTATCAGAGGACCGTGCGGGAAGCCGTCGATTACTTTGCCCACTCATCACCGCTTGGTTTATGGTCAGTATCCTATAATCCTCCGCTGTTGAGTGCCACCAAGTTTCACTATACCTATAGTATGCTAATTGAAAGTTATGCGAGACAGTATCAAGCACCGTGTGTATTCACTTCGATGGGACGTTTACCTGTGATCCCAAGACACCATTGCTTTAGAGTAAGCTACATCCAGCTTCCTGTTTTTCAAAACCTTTCTCCAGATTCCTAAATTCGATTCACCCTGTGAATTTTTCACGACACCATTTTTTACATTAGCGCCAAACTTGGAGCAAATTTCCTCAAATAATGGTCTCGTCATTTTTGTCTGTAATCTGTGGAACGTGATACTAGGAGAGGTCGTATTCACAGCTATAGTTGCGAAGGTAGCGAAATATGGAGGCAGTCACTTGCGCGAAGCGAGACGTTATGGAGGGGAAGAGTCATGTGGAAGGGATTGAATTCGTTGGGGAGGGGAGAAGACAGTATAGGTAGGTAGGGAAAGTTGCTATCTTTAACTTGAAAGGACGGAAAAATGTACGCTTTTCACGGTAATGTTTGCCATTCAAACAAAGCTGGAGCAAATACGCTGATAGACTCATCAACACATTGAAGAAGCTGTAGTGGATCTAAACAATTGGATTATGAATACTAGAGTGCTAGAAAGCTTACATGAATGACAAGTGAAGCATTTCGAAGTTGGCAATGTAAGTTTGCTACCATAAGAAACTTGATAGTCAAACCCGGAGACTACCGTACTCCCACGTGTGTAGCCAGTTCGTAAAACCCAATGTTTTCGGTATAAGCCGTCAATATTAGCCCTTGTTCTATCTCTTGAGACCTGAACGTCCATTGTATTTCTAAATACTCCATTTATTTGTTTTATCTAGCCTATACCAGATGAAACACTGGAGAAGGTCATGGCCATAAAGTGCCTAATTAAGAGTTTTGTTTCTAATGAAGGGTTTAATATGCGGGGAACTTTTCCACCGTAACTGATGCTACTACCCGCAGAGCCAAAAGTACTTCGATCGTCAAATTTGTGTATTATATGCTTCATCATTTACGTTAAAGTGGTCTGTGGTGGTTCCATTGAGCTTTTTTAGCTCTATTGTATGTCCCTGATTGTGGTTCATGAAATTCACTTAGGCCAATGACTGGGAAATAAAACTGAAACAATTTCCTCTGTGCACACCATTAGCATCTTATGTTATGACTACTGCCATTAGTCGATGGCACTGTGTACTAGAGAAGCGTATGAAGGAAAGGCATTTTATGCGTCTTTATTTCGCTAGGATGAAATAGGGGAAGGTAGTCCGAGTTCTGACCCAAAATTCTTAGATTCGAGAAAATACCTTTCCACTTTCTGAAAAAAATTATTTCCCGAATTTCACAGAAAGATACAACGAGAAAAAAACGAGAGAAATACAAATTACCCTCCAGCAGTTGCTATTACGAACCATAAGTGAATTGCTGTGGTTCCACCAGAAGTCACTGATGACATAGATCAAGCAGGATGGCCCAGTATCAACTACCGTCGCCGAGAGCGAGAGTGAATTTCACGGAAATGACCTCTGCACTTTGATGTTGAAGGCAACAGTAAAACCAACACATAACTATTATGTCTTTATTTTTCACATCACGACGATGAGTTGTACACTGCTTACTATGCAGTTTTGAATTCGTAGAAGTCATGGCATTTCTCCCAATAAATTATTCATGGAAGTATAATCGAGCCCTAGTCGGATCTCCAGTTGTGGAATACTGGGTGGGGAACATCAAGCAATGCGGAAAAATGTAGGGATGGGAAATTAAGCGTTAAGTTCCTTGGAGTGAGTGGAAATTTGGAGAACGCACACATGGATACGATTGGGGAAATAAATATAACCGGAGTCAGAAAAATAAAGTGGGCCGGAGCAGATGACGGCTGCAAAATGGATACAAAGCCATATTCTTAGGGGACGATCGGAGGTTCATAGATTCGGGCATCAAATTGAAGAAAATTTGAGGAATAAGAGTGAAATTATAATAGTAGTACCACGAAATAATCCTCATTAAGAAGCTAGGTTAGCCTACGGACACGGTAGTAATCCAGGAAAGAACAAGTCCTCAGCAAAGTGTAGGGTAAGGACTGCTATAACGGATGGTTGGAATGCAGCGGTTGCTGAGGGCAAGGGTGGAAAGCAAGACGTGTGGGGCAGTTTCGGATTGGGAAACGGACAGGTAAAGGATAAATACTACTAGGATACTGCATGTAATGGGGATATAGAGGGACCGCAGGCATTCAGCGAAGAATATCTTAAGCCAAGGAATCATTCATGATGAAAAAACAACTTTTGTGTTCACAGAAAATATGATTGCCAATAAGTAGGCAATAGGTACCTTAAACGGTTCGTATGGATTATTGCGCTATATGGCTCAGAGACGTAGGTCATTGGAAGACTGGAATAGAAGAGAATAGAGCCTTGGATCGGAGAATTGAGGCATATTGAAACTCTGGAGGCTGAGTGCAAAATACTGGATGTGTGTGTTGAACATAAAATAGGCCAGACTTATCGATTTGTGAGTAAAATAGTAGAAGGAAAAATAGAAGGCAAACCCCTCGAAGAAAACCGAAGGACAAATACATAGGTCAGCTAAAACCGTGCATGAAAAAGAAGAGCTACAAGCACATTAAGGAGTTCGTAAGGGAAAATATAGCAAGCATAGAACGCAGCAGTCAACCAATCTTAGCACTGGATAACTAATGATGATAAAACATTAAACAATACAGTGAAAAAAATTAATGATGTGGATGACGCCCCTGAGTCCATACCATATTGTTGACATAAATGCCTTCTATATATGCGCTCTTACAAGGCCATTGCAAACTCAAATATTTACTCCGTTACTTAATGAAAACTCAAGAAGAAAAATCGTTATCGAAATATCGAAGTGCATGCACGTGTATCTAACTGTGCACCTTTTAATGCCTAGAATTAAGAAAAGGTGAAGGAATTTTCACAGTGAATTGGCATGGAAGGCTATTTGGAGTCCTGAGCTCTCAAGAGGCAAAAAAGATTCTGGTCGTGGACAAGAAGTGTGGAGAATTAAAAAATTACCACGGTAAATAAAACCACTAAAAGAAAAAAATATATATTTAGAAATTGGGTTTTTCGAAAGCTGTTGAGATATATTTATTAAAATTTTTTAGATATGAATTAACAGATAATAACATATATCTGTGAATAAAAAATATGCTGCATTGATGAAATTCAAGATTCAATGAAACGCATTGAATACCCAAATCATTTTAAGAAATATTTGGGATAAAATAATGTTCCATGAAAAATAATTCATAAATTCCTAAATAACTATGGGAAAGAGCTATAATTTTTTATATAGGGTATGATAAGCCTCCACAGCCTCAGCCACATGTTTACAGCGCCACAACTAATAGTATAAATTTAGCTATTCTGCTATTGGCTAATAGATATAGCTATTGTGATAATAGAACGATTTAAGGAGGTTGGAGCGATTTTTATTTGTGTACAGATTTTCCTGAAACTTTGCCTACGTATCCTTATTAGTTATATCTATCGATAAAAGTGAAAAAAACTGCATGCTACCGATTTGGTTTCCTGGTAATTCAATGATATTTTAACAAGCACTCTAATGGCACAGGGCGTATATTTTGAAACAATTCGATTACTTATGTACAGATTTTCACCTAAATGCGAAAACAACATACATATGTTTCATATTAATATAATAGCCGTTAACAAATATCAAGGTAACAAGAGCGTATAAAGATATAATTTTCTCGTAAATTTCGAATTTCGTGCCGAAAATCCAAGCCAAAAAATACTTTAATTAAGGCGAAAATTTGAAATATAACTCTTGCATCATATACATTAATGAATGTATGGTGATTTACAGCGTATAAACAGGTGTACTTGAGTGAAATGTGGTCCAAGAATATTTTTTTCGACTTACTTGAAGAGTTATTAGAATGTGCCTACAATGACTGACGATTACCGCAGCCACCTTATACGCTAAAATTTCAGATATTTGCACAAGAATCTGGAAACACAATGACGGCTTTAAGTAGCTTTGAAGGCAGATTTGGTGTTCTAAGAAAGCGCACGATTTCATTAATGTATTTCAAAAGCACTACAAATATATTTCATCCTCACAGTGTGTAATACTCGTTAGTAGATAACGAAATGTAAAATCCATCGAAGTAGAGACTATAGTGATATGTTTGTGGTGGTGAGAAATTAGAGATGAGGATTTGGGACCCGAAAAAAATTGATGAATTGATAATACATACGCTCTGATTAGTAACGATTGAATAAAAATTATTGTCTCCAAAAACATGTGCTTTGCGGGATAAATACTCTCCCCAAAGTGACGCCTGGAAATCTTAAATAATACCCATTAATCCTTTTTATCGAGTTCTCACAAAAAATACAACTAGGTTTTTTTTTCTCGTGACCAGTTCGGCTACGTATATTTTTTTCGGTACCGATTCGTACCATTTGATAACGCACTCCAAAATTTCGCCGGAGCTCAAAAGATTTAAACGACGGAGATTTCGGAGGGACAACAACTCATCATCCCGTTCCAACTTTTAAATATCCTCACCACCCACCCATTCTATATTATATCCCGTGATTTCTTTTTTACCTCCCCTTCTACGTCTCTTTCTTTCTCCCTTTCCGTCTGCCGCCTTTGATTCATACTCCCACGCGATCAAAATGATCACCACCCTCTCCCTTTGCACACAGACCTACCCCATGATCTCTCGGCCCTGCTGAAAAATTCCCCCGCTTGCCGTTCTGGCCACATGGAGGAGGACCTCCCTTATTTCCGGGAAAATCTTCCTACCCTCCCTCAATCCCCCCCCCTCAGCCTTTTCCCTCTCCACGATTGTACCCTGACCTCTCCTCACCGCCTCATTCCATCCTTTTTGGTCTCCGGACCCACGACCTCTCCCTCACACTCACAAATACTCACCCTCAACGGCTGTGGAGAAGAGCAGGAGACCAGAGGAGACAAGTTATTCCCGCGGAAGCTTCCCAAAGGATTCGCCCATGCGGGAAATTGGAGCGTAAAGCACGACTCCTAACCCCTTTCCCTCACATCCTCACCAAAAGCTTCTATTTTTTTATCCCAACTTTTTTCCTCGCATCCTTCCACCACCCCTCTTCAGTCGTGCATTCCACCCCCCTGAAGGGTCGCCAACTGAAGCATTTTGACACGGAGACTTTGGACGCAGCAATTTTTCTCTGGGCTCAATCAAGATTTCAGATCAATTTCACTGGGTCAATATCAGGGGTTCGAAGCAATTAAGGTAGTTCCACCATAAAGTGAAATTAACTTCATTCAATTCATATTGAGGACTGAGAAAAACGTGTCCTCTATCAGATATTAACAGCAAAATGTAGCATTTCCACGCTAGTTTTCGGGCAAATCGAACTTTAAATTACATGCTATTGAATGCGAGAGTGGGAAAACCACCGGGGAAAATAGTATTTTTCGATCAAATATAAATGCTATTTTCCTGAAAAACTATTTATTTGAAGCAAAGACTTCTGGGATATTTTACAAAAATAAAATACACTCATCGTATTGCCTTATTTTCGTGTCATTAGCTAAATACTGCGATAATTGAAGTCAAAATCCTGTAATCATATAGATATGGGGCTGCAATTGGCTGCAAAGGCTATAAAAACTAAAAACGTTTGATGAAAATATATTTGTGGAATACTATGCATAGTTTGTACCTTAATTATGGTTTTTATTAGCACACAACTGTCATCACCAGAGCAGGATTTAAAAAAAAGTTAAAATTCAGTAATTGTTTTGACGCATGCAGTCAAGATGGAACCTCCATAACTGTAAAGAGTAACAGCTTTTGGGCGTTCCTTCGCGTGGTGTCAAATAACGACGACAGATTCCTGCTGGCGTCTTCTGGTCTGAAGTTGCGATGCATGATTTTGTCTTTTGTAGCCGTGTCTGAGCAGTTAGATCGTCCTGATTGGTGGACTGGTTTTCGCGTCTCCTGCCTTGAAATTATTCCTCCAGGCGCTGAATAGATAAATAGTGTTCTCCTGATTGCAGTTGCTTAGGGGTAGGACTATCTCAATAGCATTCCGGATCAATCTGGGGTAGTAGCGGCTATCGTTGCATAATATTACTTTCAACTCCTCAGATTTCACCCTGTGGCTATGCTCAAACCCCGGAAGAGATTCGTATCAACTAACTGAAAATAATTTACTTACACAGATATTCCCCCATTGATTTTGCTGTTTTTATCTCAGAAAATGTTTATTTTAGTACATTTCTACGCGTTTTTCTTGTGCATAAAAACGAGATGCTGGTCAAAATATTCCCATATGTTTGTGACTTTTTATGCAAATAGTAAAAACATTCATAGAGCTGTCTGAGGAACGAAAGCTATTTTGGTTCGAAAAGTAGGTACTTTAGGAGTTACAATTTTAAAAATTAAATCTATATGCTTGAATTTCAAATAATATAATAATTTACATCGTAAAGCAGACTAAAAAGTCCATAATTAACTTCAAACAATCCGTTATTACATATATAAAATCTGAAACTTCGTAGCAACGGAAAAAAGGCTACCTATTCCGATTCTCCGGGTCAAGAACGTCTTACAGTTGGTAAACCTGATCCCCACTTTATCGGGTTCTTTTCATTCCCCTAGCATCCTCCCTCCCCCGTTTTCATCTCCCAGCCTCCCACCACCCACTACTCACGCCCAGCGAAAACGCACCACCCACTCCCACAGTTCCTCGTCTTTCCTTTCTGCCGCCGTTCTAACCCTTCACTCTCCTCAGGAGCCACATTCGCACACATGGACATCACCGAAAAAGCCGTCCCTCTTCCGTAACGGACGTCGGGGACCCGCTACGATCACAGCGCCTCCAATGGTTCCTGGAGATGAGAGGCGAACTGGTAAGCAAATGACTAGAGAGTCGCAGCACATTTGTCTCATTCTGGAGATCGCACTCCAGAACCTGAATCTCATTCACGAAAGACTTGATTTTGTTGAGTCTCTAAAATAATAAAATAACCACGTCACAGCCCCAAAATAACTTAATCAGGTATTGTTTATTAGCACTTTTTATTAGATTATTTCCATACAATGTGTGACTTCACTGGCTGGTTTCGATGTTTCAAACATGACTACATGAGTTAAAATGCTCTTGGGAGTTGAACTCTGATGAATGCGTTTTAAAAATAGTAACTGGTTAGTTATCTTCAATGCTCTAAAGAGCAAAAAGTGTTCATTCATTCATAATGTTGTGATTACTAAATTTCTAAGCCCACCATCTCGATGAATTTATTAATTAACATGATCGGCCGGCCTCGGTGGCGGCAGGGTAAAGTCCTCGCCTGCGAAGCCGAAAGTCGCGGGTTCGAGTCCCGCCTGGGTAGGTTTTTCCCATCCAGGGCATGGGTGGTTGTGATTGTCCGTTATGAATTGTTAATACACCCGATGTATAGGCCCAAAGAGTGGCTGTTTTCGGGGGTGTTGTCAAATAAAATAAATAAATAAATAAATAAATAAATAAAAATGAGTTCGTAAAAAATTTAATGCTTTAACTTCGATATTTTCGAGCATTTTCTGAATGGGATCCCTGGTCTCCGCTCTCGTTTATACTCTTAATGACGGATTATAATGAATTATTATGTAAATAATTTTTAATAACCGTAAGTATGCGTTACCGTGTTATTTGTACTCCACAATGGTCAATCTCCGCATGGAAAAATTCAAGAAAGTAATAATTTAAGGCAAGATTTGGTTTTCAGTAAGGTTTTCTGAAGAATTACAATATTTTTATGAGTATAAGTAATTAGTTTTATAGCAGTACGCTTTTATGAATCTGAGGTCAAATCATTTTGAATGTAGTAAATAATTAGTATCGAAAGTATTCATCTGTTTAGCTAATTGATAACCTGAAAAGACCGTCGATCGGGTTGGTGGGATGGCTAAGGACAAGCCTACGGTCACATCCCTACGGTCAGGCTTTGAATTTCGGCAGTGGCATACATTTTTCATTGTGACCCCGCGGCCTAGCAAGGGTACTACATGGAGAGCATTTCTAGATGTTGGACTTCCAAAAGAGGTATAAGGCGTGATGTTGTGGAATTTCAACATAATTTAGAAATTTTAAAACGCAATTTTCCACAGGTAAATATTTATTAGTCCCGGGTTTCGATACACTGGATCATTATCACTTGTGATGCAGTGCATCGAAACCCGGGTCGAATAAATCTTTATCAGTGGAAAATTGCATTTTTAAATTTAAACATTATGCTGTACTTCGTCCGTCGGCCATGATGTTAAACCGTGGACCCATCGTCGCCCTTGGCAGACAGTAGGCTAATAATGAGGCCGGCCTTCTCTCTACTCATCTTCAATTTACATGACTATCCATCCCAAATCAATCTATCCATCTTCATCAGTAGTCATCAATCCAAAGGTTAGTTTGAAATAGCTCTCGACTTCACCCTTCTCTCCAACAACCACTTCATTCTCACACTTTTATTTCCCTTTGACCTCCTTCCCAATTTGCCTGCTCTAGTACATTGTTGGTCTCCCTCTGTACAATTATTCCCATTCATTCATTCCAATATTGTTTTCAATAGGCTGTTGTGTCACAACATTTTTCCGATAAGTTTTTCTCTCCTTCTTTGCACAGTTCTCTTTACACTTCTTTTCTCTCCAACTCTTCGGAGGACTTCTTCGCTGGGGATTCACTCAGTTCATTTTGCCTCCATCATTCTTCGGTGAAACTGCATCTAAATTGCCTCTATTCTCGTTTGCTCAGCAAATCTGTTTTAAATATTTCACTTCCATGTAAAGACATATTCCAAAGGTGTGACTCGATAAGGTTTTTCATTACATCCAGGCTTGCGTAATTAGCTGTTAACTGACTCTCCTTCTTTGCTTATGATATTCTACTCACAATATCATTCTTACTTCTTCCATCGCTGGTGATGTAAATCTTAAATTGCACAAGTGACTCCAGTTGCCGATCAACAAATATCCAGGAAAAGGGACAATACATTCAGGGAAATATTGATGTGCTCATCGTTACGTGCAGGTAGCAAATGTCTATTGCCTCCACATTGGTTGGCCTCTATTTCGGAAAAACTCTGATTAAGTAGCAAAATTCAGGCTCATCTGGCACTGGTAGATAAGAAGCTGCTTCTAAAGAAAAGGTTGGGAACCTATTGACTACAACGACTACGATGGATCAAACGGGGATGAATTGCAAACCGTTGAGTGGATGGCTATATAAACGCAGCAATTTTGTTACTGCCCAGCTCTCCGTACCCACACGTTCCCTGCCAGGTCTCTTCCCTTTAAGCCGAAAGAGAGTGAATGAATGAGGAAACAACGGATCTTTGTTGCAGGTGTTCAGTGTTTTAATAGTACTCTAATCGATAAGTGACACATTTCATTTTTTTCCAGTATGATTTTCTCCCAGTTTTCCAGCTTCCTGATTTTCTCTCAAATGATATTCTTTCCGTATTAGGCCCACTAATATGTTTAGCCCCCTTCATGTATGTGATATTTAAGACTAATTCATCACAGAAACATATACATCATTTTTACAGCTGCAGTACATTCTGAACCAGAGGTCACACAAGTACCAAGGGAATTGGTAGCAGGTTTTTGTGGAAATTAAGAGGTACGGAAGTTTGTCTCTGCGTCCCATTTATTATCACAAAATATCAATCCTGCAAATTATTATAGCAAAATGTTAATCCTGCAAATATAGGGCGTCAGTGGATGCAGAAATCCATCGTCCTTAACTACCTCTAATACGAAGGTGCCGCCACGACTTTGAGAGTCAAAACTAATAGTGAATTCTAACTTTTTGTTTGTTTGAATTAAAAACCCTGCTTTTGGTGTTACGTTATCTATGAAAAACCAAAGTGAAGGTACACATATGTGCAAATTACTCAGCGAATTTATTCTAAATGAGTACTTTTTGCAGCCAATGGAGCCGACTGCAGCGCAAATTCTATGAAATTACCGCACTTAGACTACAAATATTGCAGTATTTGGCTAAAAACTCACAAAACAAGGTGTAATGGTAAAGGTGTTACTTTATTTGTACTAAATTTCTCGGGATTATCCCTTCTTTAAAAAAGTTTTCCGTGACTGTGGCGATTATATTATGTAGAGAAATACTATGTCTCGTGTTTCTTCTATTTCTGCATTTATTATTATATACTTTCATGATCAATTAGAGAATAAAATAGCATGAAAAGGTGACATTTTATGGTTCATAAAAGATAGAAGTCACGTTTTCCTACAGGTAGACAGAATATGAATAAAATTACATTTAAATCTTTTAACGATTGAACCACCTTAAGAAAGACTTAAAAAGATGTTTTCGAATGAGAGGTCCAAATTTTTCCAGCATAATAAGTTGGGAAGAGCTATTCATCTAATTGTAAGCCACGAAGTGGGAAACCTGCAATTTTGCTGACACTGCTTTAAGATTCTAATTGCTTCAAGCAAATACAAACTGCTGGGTTAGGGAGTGAACTGCTAGAGAAATACATGATAGATAGATATAAATACGTGAGATATACGCAAGGCTAATGTTAGCACAGACGTTCAGATTACACAAGTTTCAGGGTGACAAAGACGTTGTTACATTCAGCACCAAAGTTCATATTATGCAGAAAGGACCTAAACACAAAACTAGATTGATATATATTACTCATAGGCAATATAATTACTTATTTTCATCATTCAATCACTACACTACGACTACAATTAAAGTAGAGTGAGCATTAACTCTCCAAAGCGCTCTCTCTCACTTCAGGTTCCTTTCAGCGCTAAGTTTCTTTCCTAGTCCCTCCCTTTTCCATAATTGTGTCTTACTTCATACAAGCCCTTACATTGGCTCACATTACAATGCGTATTTGCATGGATTTGATTAATGAGGCTATCAGTTTAGCATAACCAGGTATTTCCTTGTCATGAAATGACGAGCGTCTTCCGATTCAATGAGTGTATTTTACAGGATCAATTGAGACTGAATGGTTCATAATCATGAAGATTGACCACCGTAGTAACACGATAGGTCAAAGATTCATCAAGGGTGTAGCTGTATCATCATCAGTAGCAGTAGTCACCAAATAGAAGATAGCGTAGGTATAAAATACACAGTTTTTTAAAGATAGAGTACTTCAGCTGTCCACTCAGTTCTCTTTCATCGTACCCTTAAGCCCTATTTGGTTCCCCATCTCGGTATCCTTCATAATTTGCTTCATGCATTATACCCTTGTTTTCTTCAATGATTATTGTCATTCTTTCTCCCATCCACTGTGATTTTCAGTTGAATATTGTGCCGCACTATGTTCAGTAAGTTTGACTCTTCTATTTACTATTTCCTTTGTACTTTTCCTACATAGTTTTCATCGGGGTGAATTTTCTATAATTAACTCCAACTCTATGTTAAACTTATTTATAGACGTCCATTTAATATTTACATAATTCTGTAACACCCTTGTAATTATATTTGCTCTGCAGCTGTTACAGTTCAGCCTTCACTGCCATATAAGAGCGTGCTCCAAATGTATGTTTTAACGATGTGTTTTTTACTTCCAAGTTTGTGCTACTATCTCTTAGTAAACTTTTTTTGGTAGAATATTTTCTTTCTTTGGGCAATCGTGTTAAAAATATTATAAAACGAAATATTTTACACAGTGTAAAATCACAAGGAAACTCACCGAAAAACGACACTAATTTTCAATGTCACTTTCGAAAGACTTCTTGAGTAGAGCATTTTGAATAGATATTCATTACCATTTGAATGTAACCTAATACTAATCAGCATTAAGGTTTCAAATAATCACAGCCAAGAGCTCTATAGGCAATTCTTCGATAGGTTGTGCAATGCACACACAATTTACAGAACCTGAGGGTTTTTCTGTTTCACCATCGCAATGTGATACCATGGTTTTATTTCATTCTTTGTTATAGAAAAGCGGATTATTTTTATGCCATTTTATTAATTTCCAAAAATTATTTTTCCAAAATTTCAGGTTCGTCCAATTCAACACTGCTCGTCCAAATGAAAAAATTATTTTCGTTAATGGGGGTAAATTTTCACTATCGTAAATGGGTGTAATTGGCTTGTGATATCCTTATAAGTTAATTGCAACTAGTGGCCATAAAAAACTGTATTAACAAATTATATTGCCATATTTTCTTACATCTCAGTAGACATATTTGCCTGTTATCTGAGGCAAAAAAACAGCTAGTTAAAGCTCTTCAAGCATATTTCATACAATTCTATTCATCAACAATGGCCATGTGGACAATCAAAGGTAAAAGAGAAATTTTATATTTTTTAGATAATATGGTCCAAATATCGCTGTAAGTATTGAAAAAAACACGTCATTCAAAGATACCAGAATAATTATAGAAAATGTCTTATTAAAATAGGGCTCACCCAAAATCGCTGATACTTATTCAGCTCAAGTTCGTTTATCAATAGCGATGATCGCTCAGAACTACACATCGTCTCATTAAAACAGGAGTGCAAGAGATTCCAAAGCAAAAAAGTGCCCACGGTGGAGAAAAAAAATTCCGAAGTCAATCGAGCTCAGAAATTTAGAAATGATACGGATGATTTGCCGCATCCACCCTTGGCAAAATTGCCGCATGGATCCTCTTTTTTTAAAAATAATTTTCCGAAAAATATTGCCCCGTGGAGCCAATTAATTTCTACCGGAGATAATTCGCGAATTGATGGGGCTATTTTCGGAGTAACGCGGGTGAGGTTAAAGAAGAGAGGATTTTTGGAGATGAAATAATTTCTTCTTTCGTAATTTCTATCAATTCGCCCGGCCGATGATCACCAGATATTGGAATACTTTATTAAAGAAAGGAGATAATCCTCAACGAGCCTTTCTATCTCTTTTCTCTCTCTCTCTCACCCCAATCTCCATCACAAACCTTCCCTTTCTCCCCTCCACCAACACCAATCGAAATCTCCGTACCCCCAAACCCTTGCCCATCTCACACCGTCATTATATACATCTCTTCCCACCCACCCTACTAACTCCCAGCATCATCCTTTTATCTCTGAATTTCCAATTTCTACCTTCTCCAACGGACAACCTTTCTCTCTAATCTCTTCTGCGGTTGGATTTCTTTCTTTTCCATTAATCCCTAATATCTCTCTTTCCCCACTTGTCTTGCTGCAAAATGCTCCTTATTTTATCGCTCGCCTATGAAGAGGAAATACACTCGATTTACCCGTTACGAGCCTCTAGTATTATTTTATACATTCCCAAGGCTCCCTGGTAATAATTAATGATTGATAGCTGAAATAATATAACCAGGATAGGAAATGAAAAGTCAGTTCCTCTTTTCACTTTAAAAACCCAATCTACCGTATTCCATAATTTTCATTTTCGGATTACATGCGGGGTCATAATAAACATATAACTAGGAGCGTTTAGTAGGAATAGAATCGCTCATGGTTTATCATTACATTATTTATTGCAACTCGAGGGTGTATTTCTTTCCCTAAATTATTTACAAATCTACTACTTTGTCTACTAGTAGCATCGAGGAAAGAGAAGAACTCTTGCTTCTTGGAAGCAAAACTTTGATAAATAATATTAAAAATTAGAAAACATAAATATGTTTTACTTTATAACAATTTGAATGATTATTTGCATGTACCAGGTAAAGTTCAAAATTGTAATTTTAAAACAATTTGAACAACCTATTATTAGAATATATTTTGTCATATTGTATTACAATCAGTTTTACTTTAAATAATTTACGACAGAACCAAAGTGATTAAGAAAACTATCATTTAAACTATAATTAGAATCGTGTGCCATTCATCTCCGTATTAATAAAATTAAGTAAATAAAATAAAAATCTTACTAAATATCTTGAGATACATGATACATTAATGTTGTGGTTAGAAGACAAATTTTAGCAGTTACACGTAATAAAATGCATATTTAAGGATCTAAATGTTTCGATAGCTAAAATAGAACACTGCAATAATTTACCTTTGGGCTACAATATTTAAGAGAGCAGAGATACTAAATATGCAATGATTACCTTAGCAAGGTTGCCGTTAAGGAAGACATTTTGAAATGAACAGAATACGTTTCAAGGTAAGTAAAGCTGATTTTAGCATAAATAGTACTTAATAAATAAAAATCATTTTACTACGTTTCGCTTAATTTAACCCTGTAAACGCAATGTATGAGGTAACATAATTCTCACACAACGTATTAAGCTTCAAACCACGAACCCTCGATTCCTGGAAAGATGTCGTTGCCTACATCGGCAATGGATGTGTGACCGATACACATTTTAAAAACAAAATGCATGGCCAAGTGAATTATATATATATATATATATATATATATATACAAGTGGTTTAGTGGTTTAAATTAGCAGTGATAGTTATTAATAATAATGGTATTATATATAAGGAAATATAAACATGAATGCAAACTCTAAACTTTGAAAATAATAAATATTTGTTTACAATTATTTCTTCGATGTACACGTTATATACCCCTCTTGCTCCAATTCTCTAAAAAGTCATTTCTGTAAAATATAAAGTCTTTCTCTAAATCTTTCCAGTAATCACAACTGAATCCATTTATCCCTTGAGAATATAACATATTTCTTGTTAGCACATAAGTATTATGGAATATAACCTTCATTTGTATCTGCCTTAAGAAGAGAGTCATATTCTTGATCCCATACCTTTTTTAATTAGCTCTTTGATTTGAAATCAACAACAATGAAAAGAATGTAGTAATGAAAATTATATTGTGTCGTGGACATGACACCGTGGAATGAGTAATGAATTTTTGAGCGTTTTGTTAGTTTACCACGATTCATATTTTAAGAAGAGTCCAAATGTAGCCGTATGAAACCGGCTAACGCGAGAATTATATAAAAAATAAAAGTACTAAGCCCCCGTTATAAAGTTAGAGAAAAAAAATTACTCTCCCTATGTGCCTAATATACAATTTAATCTAACGGGTATATTGGAGGAGCACTAAATGTATAGCCTTAATTTTTTTAAATAACAACATACCGGCAAGTTTTATTCATGAAATCAACGATGCCTTTCCTTTTAATTTTTCTGGGCGCCAGGTAATTTTGGAAAAATTACCACCAAAGTTCACAGGACACTAAGGATGATAAAATTAGACAGGCTAAAGCAACTCAAGCAACATAAATATCACGCAATAACCAGATAATTCTTCAAAATTCTCTCTGAATCAAAAGCATGTCTTATCAGAACCTGAACAACAATCCCACTCCAAATTTATCAACAACCGTTCCTAAGTGATAAAACCCAGCTGACCTTCACAATTTTTATTTGTGAAATTTAATGTAAAATATAAATGTAACATTAATCATTACAAGGTGCATTGAGACGATGGATTGAATGGTTAATTGCTAACTACGTATCTAAAGTCGAGATAGTCCTCATGGAATAAATTTTAAGCTTGTCAATGATTTCGTAAATGAAATCCAATCTCGAAATTTTTAATCGTATATCAAAGACAGTCAATGAATAGGACTTGACATATTCCTGCACACATTGGATGTGTTCCTTAGAGAGGCAATAAAGTACTAAGTTGTAATATTGTAAGTTTTTCAAATTGGCTCCAAGACAAAGAATTTCAGAGTGCTGGGAATATCCAATTGATAAAAAAAAGAAAGAGGCACTCCGGGAGTGCCGACATCAGTGAAAACTTGAAATAACTTGAGCATTTTTGAATGTAGGGAATAATTTCTAATGAAGTGTTTTATTAATCAGTAGAAAGTAGTTCCATGTATATAATAAATTAAATATTCATTTATTGGGCTATTTTACACAATTATTTTACATAAAAATTGTACACTTCAGAATAATCAACTTTCATCCATTATTTCAACAACTCTTTCATCATCACCGCCATCATCATCGGCAATATCTAAAACTGATACAATAGTCTTATGGTAACTAAAGTAAGAAACGAATAATTTTGATTCGAATTTGCTTAAATGTCTTGTAAATACTGCATCAATAGTAGTTTTATATTTCGTTGTGCCAAGATTGCGATCATTAGACATCGTTAAACCAAACTCACTATTTAAAAATTCAATCAATGGTAGATTTTTATCGTCTGCAAAGTTTATGTTTATGTATATATGAATAAGCTACTCAAATTGAACGTATTAAAAGAAATTGAGTTATATTGTACTAACCTTCACTATTCTTGTATCGAGTACACTCTCCTGCACGAGTATGGACTATTATATTACCCGGCACAATATTTGTAGCAACCCAAATTGAATGAACTAAACCGTATATTAGATATATATAATGTAATATGAATAAAATTATAATATAGTTTATTTGACGGTGACGGTGACGCGAGTCCAATGGTTTGTACCCATCCACAAGTACTGTGTATATAGCGAGTATACTGTGTATATACAGAATATACATAATTATACATATATGTAGTAGCGGTGACGGTGACGCGAGTCCAATGTCTTTTACCCATCTACAAAAGTGCTCAACGCGACATAAGAAGTTTTCACTTCAATAATGGTATATAATATGAAAATTTCGATAACTCAGCGAATAGTTATTCACTTCAGACGTCAAAGCCATGGTGATATCATTTTTTGGAAGGAAATTTCGATTCTACAGTAGGTTTCTTCGTATCCTTAACCAAATGACGGTCCTTCTTGCTCAATCTAAAAATGGAAATTACAAGAATTCTGTCTCTCTGCCAGATTAATTTGTCCGAGAGCAATGTTACACACTTTAGTAGAGCAAATTCCGTCTAACGACAGGAAGCTATTTATAATTTTCGTCCACGTTTTTTCTTCATTAAATTTTTCCACCCATTGAAAAAGGGATTTTCAAAACTCAACATGAGTCTTCGTCAGCATCAATTCATTTGCGGTAGGGTAAAGTTTGCTCAAATAATCAGTGACTTTTGTAGTGCAATATCTCCATCAATTGAAGATTAACAACCATTTGAGGGGGTAGCCATCATTTAAAAGGGAACTATGAGATTCCCTGGAAGAGTTGACACTTAGTTATAACTAACAACTTTTAGTGACTATCTATTCGCACAGAAAATGAGATTTTATAACTATTGTCAATCACTTAATTTATGTTCCCTTAGCTTTTATTATTATGCACATGACAACATTTGGAATTAACAATTGTTCTAAACGAAAGAGAGAAGGTTAACTAAGGGACGTTTTTTTTGTCTGGTGTGGCAAAATTACAATCACGAATAGCAAAAACTAAAATGGATCTTCTCCTAGAACATATAGTCAATAAATATTAACGGTCATTACATTTAGCTTCTAACTTAAAAACATCAATTGATACACATAAGATAACATAGAATCAAATATTCTGATTGAATGCCAATCGTCTCATAAGTTTTCCTAAACTTTTTAACCCCCACTCCTATCCATAATTTAGGGTGATTGCTATTTTAAATTTAAGTAGGAGAACATTTGAGTAATTGTGCATCTGGTAGTACAAATTCACAGGCATATTTCATCAATTCATCATTATTAGCTACTTGGGGTACGATCAAATTCGGAGAATAGAGAAAAGAGCAGCATTGCATTTAAGTGACAAAGACAAAAGACGTTAAAATGGCGGGAGAGCGGAAGATACAACGAAATGATATTCAGCTTTATACACGATAAAATAGGCTTCTTTACAGTGCCTCTCTACGAGGGGAACGGCGAGACGACTAATTATGCATGTAGATCTCGTTAGCCACAGAAAATCTGCATTTACATTACGCCTCTCGTGCCGCCATGTGGACATCAACTGGGGTAATAGCCGTAGCAGCCTTAACTTACGTACATAAATGAAGGGAATAATGAATTTTATTTTTTGTGTGCTATTAAAGAAAGGCACGACAACAAGGGCTGAGACTATATTATAGTGACTTTGAACACTTTACCCATGCGGTAACATAAGAAGATATGACGTAGGTAAGCCACGAATAATTCTGCTTAGAATAGTCAACGGTTAAAAAAAAGCTGTAGAGAAAACTAACAGAGGTAAGGCCAATAAAATTCTCACTAACACGTATTGTGTTACATCGGTTTAACTCAAGTATAACGGTATACGCCACATAAGAACAAGAGCCTTCCTTCCCCTAAGACACGTATGAAAATAACGCTATTTCAATATTCTTGTATAACATGTAAAAAGTAACTAATACAATTTAATATCAGCAGAAAATTGGTGGAACCCTTGGGAAGGTTGTGTGGAAACTCCGGGTTCCGGGGAACACAGTTTTAATACCACTGATTAAAGGTGGATGGAGCAGTAATCGTGGGCCAAAAAGTGATGAAATAGAATCATTTTTTTAATATCTCAAAAAATTAAATCTTGGAGCATATTTCACTTATGTGCATCTGTTTGCTTGCAACTCACCATACAGGCAGTAATGATTCAGGAATTATATTACTAACGTTCTTCCGTAATTAAAGTATATTATGAATAGAGATTTCAAAGCGGTATTCTAAATTTAGACAAAATTGTATTGACATATTTAGTTTTCGAATATTGGATTCGGCGTGTGACTTTGATATTTCTTAGAACCAATAATAATATTAATATATGTACTATATTGCGTTTATAAGAAGATCTGTAAACATATTATCAAATTATTACGTAATGTATGGCATGTGCCTTAAGGCTACCAGTTGAAATAGTATGGAATTGCCAGAAAACAAATCTGCATGATAGAACTGTTTTCACGTACATGATTAGATGTCACCAATGAAATCACGCATACAAAGTTTCACGCAAATGTGCACATAAAGCAGAATCACTTTCATGACCTCATCACGATCAAGAAAACTTACATGGCCATATCACGGGCGAACACCATTTACCCTTTCAATATGGTTACCAATTGTAAGACCTCCTCGACCTGCAAATTTTCGTCTGCAGCTCGTCTCAAAAAGTCACAAAGAAAAGAAATATTTCGAAAAATATCTCATTTTCATTATTTAAAAAACACGTAAAAATTGAATTCCACAATTGAAAGTGACAACTCCCGAGAGAATTCTGTAAAACCGATGGAGTACATGCGTAAGTGATAGTTTTTCTGCTCTTGTTGTTTGGCAACTAAAGCTGGCCCGGAGAAATTATCAGAAAAACACTGAGCCCGGAAGAACATTGATTCACCCGGAGTCTCTGTGTCAGAACGCCCCTACACTACCCTTGAAGCCGCCGCAGGGACGTATGGCATGGGGTAGTGTAAAGGAAAAGGAAGAAGGAAAGAATGAAGGTGAAATTCATGTTATCGGAGTGTATTAGTATTTCGCTCTGTTTCATTTAACGCCTCACGCGTGAAAGAAAGAATTTTTGTATTTTAAATCGTTTCTAGCCATCAGTTGTCGCTTTAACAGCAGGCATAAAGAATTCAGCCCATATCCCTGGAGTCACCTCAGCTCATTTAAAAGTGTCAGATGTATCAATTTCAGTAAACTCAAAAACTATAAAAAAATTAAAAAACACCTTTAATACAGTTCCTGTAAAATTTAATTTTCTAATGATAAGCTGGAAAAACATGTCTCTCAATATAAAAACTTGTGGCCAATAAAGGGTTGAACTATCGAAAATAAAAAAATACGAAAGACAGTCATATCCGGCTCTGCATTCATATTTATTCTTTGATTCTAATTAATTTAAGTTAAGTCGTATATTTAAACTTCTTTCTATTACGTGATGTAAAGTGATTATTTGCAAAAATTGAGACAGATGTTAGACGGTTGCTATCTCATAGATTTTTCACGATACCAAATCCAGGAGAGTTCTCAAACAAATGGCTGGGGGAGAGAGGCTGGGCTTTTAAATTAGAGTGACGCAGTTAAGTCCAAAATGCTAATTTACCGGTTCAATTCATAATTTTATGTTTAAATAAGTTATAAATTCTCCTAAATACGCACGGAATTATGTATTTTCATCGTTCATTTTTTTTTCAATTATCTAGTGGTTTGGGTCTAAATACATGGAAATAGCAGTGGAATTTGCCACCAACTGCCAATATGTACCTACCATTCAAACCGAGCCATTAGAAGTGCTACGCAGTTTCCACTAAAACCTGATTTTAAAAAGTACCTAAGTGACCCATAGGAAACGTGTTTCTGTTTAGACTTATGTGAGGACCACAGGTTTCATGATTAAGTAACAGTTTACTTTCTGATTGGAAAAAAGTATAATTGGAAAAAATCATAACCGATTTCTCTGGAAGGAGACAATGAGAATTTGCTGCACCTTTAACTCCCCGGCTCCACTGTTGAGAGGCAGCAGACTCAGCAGAAGGCTCTGCTAGTGCGGTCTTGCATTCACCAATGTATTATATGATGCATTCCTCCCGGTAAAATATTTCGGAGGGAAAATTGTCCCCAAATCGTATCTCTGGGGGGGGGGACAATGGACAAACGGAATTCATATGAAATTACATCTAAAATTTTTATTTGTTTGATCTACCATAGATTGAGTGTGATAGTATTTTTAATGTATAAATCAAAACACCGGTGGCTACGGAAATAAAGAAATAACTAACAGTGTCTGCGGCACAACCGTTGGTGATTATTGCATGAAATGTCCTTAACACTTGCAGTGAGCACTCGATCAACTGAGTTTCTGTCACCCTAGGAGACCTCTGAATCGTTCCATGGATGACATTTATGGCTCATTAGTTTTACAATCTGATGCTCTTACATCCTAAAACCTCTTTCTGAATGGGATCACTTTCTCAGCGTCCTAAGTTCCTTCGGGGTAAAGTCAAAAGAACTCGGCCATCGCAGTTAGGTCTAGAAGAGTCTCTTACAATAATTTTCTCCATGATACCCTACCCTTGCATTTTTCTTTCGCTTTTGTAATGCACATACATTTTTTCTTGCGTGCTTTCCTATTCTTATGACGACTAACATTCATTCTCTTCCACCATATTAACCCATGAATTTCTCGGCCAACCCCTTTTCTTGCACCATTATCTATCATAAACGACTTACAGCATGGTTAAACCAACAAATCATACTCCTTTCATATGTGTCCATTACTGAAGCATACAACACACATTCGTTCATGACCCACTCATTCCTAACCCAGTCCATCTACTTTTGCCGCAAACACTCCTCAGCTACGCTTAGGTAAGGGTTTTACCCTTTTTTATAATATCACTACTGAAATCTTCTAAATTATATTTAGATTGTATTCAGTTAAATCGTGTTTTTTCCAAATAACACTCTAAACCCTTTCAAGTGAACCCAATTGCGAATTCATTGCACGAATTAGCGTCAAGTTAAACTATTTTTACGCTGATGGTGGCATATGGTTTTATACCATGTTAGCGGTCATCTTATCTTGTTATATGGCGGTGTTCATTACAAGTTATCTGTTTTGTTTTTACTTTAAGCCTTCCTCATTTGAATGGCGCAAGGCCATATCAGATATCTCCTACGCTTCCTGAATCACGAAGAAATTTTTGACATCTCAATGTTGTCGCTTCGCTATCAACCATAGGTAGGCATTATCCTTACCAATTTTTAAGACAATTCATATCATATCTGTAAAAGAGATGATTATCAATAATTAAGTATGCACTAAAAACTCTTTTAGCTCACCTTCAATGTAAAGCAGAACACCTTGAGTCAATGTTTTTTATTTATAATAGCAAGGCCATTGATACGTTATATATGAGATAGAATTAACGGCGTAGTCAAGGTTGTTAGATTCATTAAGCTATTCAGCTGCATCAACGTACATACGTTTATTATAAATGCAAACTTTAAATTATGATAATACTATACAGTACATAACAGTTTGACATGAGCGACAGTGAAAGAAAAATCTGCAATAGGAAATTTATTGATAAAGTTATATGCCAAGAGAGTACTATAACATATGTAACGCGTATAACATGAATGTTGGAAAGAAGAATTTTAAAGATTTTTTCCAAAATTTTCTGAGTCTCGTGAAATTACAGATAATATATTGAAATGGCATAAGGTCATAAGGGCTTGAGCCAATTCAGCTGGCACGACTTAAAGCACAACTTCACACGTCTATTACGACTACAACGAAGGGCAATTGCCTCTTCATTTCCGGAAGTAACTCCATTAGAAACTCTCTGTACCACGGTGGTTAAGAGCCACCTCCACCGCTAACCTTCCCTTTCTCCTCCCACACTCATACAACCCTTCCCCCTTCCTCACAGATTTTCCTCACGCCCAATCTAACCCCCACCGTTTTCTCTCTCCCTCCTCCATTTCTCTCGCCTTAAGTTCAACTTAAACTTTCTCGTTCCCTTCTCCATCTCTCCCTTTCTCCTACTACGATGACGCACACGAAAGCCCAAAAACCTACACACACTTACCAACCCCCTCCACAAACCTATCTAACTCTCCACCCCTTTAAAACTGGTCTCTCTCTTCTTTCCACCTCAAATTTTCCACGGAGAGTCGTAATGTCACTAATAACCCCAACCACCCCATTCTGAGCCCCAAATTGCATTTTCCCTTCCGCTGCCTTCTCCTGCTCCTCCATCTCCCACTTTTCGTACCCTGGCTTTCTTCCTCCCCACTCTCCCTTTCCCTTCCGCTCACAGTCGCAAGATCTTCTTCTTCTCCTTCTGCTCCTCTCCACTTCTTCCTCCTCGGTCCCCGCAGCTTCCCACACGGCAAGACTCACCTAATCCCTCCCCACACCACCTTTTTCATCCTCCGACACCTTCCCTTTCCACGAATGGGGCCAACCCAACGGGATCCCGACCGCTCGCGCCTCCAACGAAACCGCACGAGGGTTGAGCATTTTTTTATTCGCACCCTCAAGACTTTCCTCTCCTTCGCTTCTCACTACAGCCTCTCCTCTTGCCTCTTCTTCCCGGATGATTTCGTGTATTTGCATGCGTAATGAGAACGTGCCCCGTTCGGCTCCGGAGCGTCCATCTCCTTTGGTACCCGCCGCTGACATTGAGTCCGTTTAAACTGATTTTCAAAATTGGTAATTCACACTGTTTACCTGAATTTGTTGCAATTTTTTCTAAATATTATGGCTAAGCTAAACATTAAACGCGCTTAGTTTCAAAGGTAAATTTGCGTACTTAAATATATGTATGTTATTATTAAATCGTTATCAACTTGGTGGTAGTAATAAGAGCACTGGTAAACGCGGTAAGTAAAAACGTTAAATACGCGTACTTGAACACTATGCGCATACTCATTACATCGTTACCAAGATGGCCGTTTCATTACGCTTGAAATAATCATATTTAAGGAGCCATCATCAGCAGTCTTCAACTCGAAGATGTTGTTTAGAGCAGCTCTGTACTCTGCTCTCCTATCAGACAACCACTTCATTCCTACATACCTGTAGTTCCTCACTTTAACATCCTTCATAATTTCTGTTATGTATTTCGTTCTTGGTCTTCCATTAGGGGACAATCAGCTTTCGAATTTTCCACTTGTTTTGTTGATCAGCACTTTTCCAATTGAAATAGAAATAAAAGTTAAAATAATGTCAGTTTTTGCATCTTCAAAAATCTTTAACGTCTATTTCCCTCTTGAATACCCACGAAAAACGTTCCTCTATCCAACAACTTTAATGATATTTCTTCTCTTACGTCAAAAACAGCTTTTCTACCTTTGTACCATCTTCATCGGTTTTCAACATACCCTCACCAACGATTACCGACAACTATGGCCTTGTGCGACATTAAGGATAGGTATGTTGGTAAGAAAAAGGCTACATAGGAGATGAACGAGGGGTGGAGAGAATCTTGCCAACGGCATTAGCTTGGCCATTACGAAATTTACCAAGTAATCCGCAGTTTAACGTTCCATCCAATGGATGGAGTACTTCTTGAAATAATCTCCATACACTCCACAAGATGGGTCCGGGAATCATATAAACAATCTTCACTGCTGCTGGGATTAGCATCCGAGCCCATTAAAACAGTAAACCTGACTGACACTGACCACTTGGTCAATCCGTATACCCCTCTTCATTATTTTCCTTCCCATTCATTGCACCTCCTTCAACCTTCTCCACACTCACAATCTACAACGTCTATAACCTACTTTTATACTCAAATCCAATGGCTTAATTGACTCACAAAAAGAATATGCTTTACTTTTGGCGGACATTTTTCTCTTATAATTTTAAGGGCTTCAAGGTCTAGGACGACCTCTTATCGGCTGAAATTTATGTCCATTTATTTCTAACATGTTAGAATGAAAATAGTAACACTACTCTCCTAAACAGGTGACTTTTTAATTAAAGCAAAATATAATTTTGGGACTTAAGTTAATTTTCTGCCATTACTACATCTATCGAAGGGAATGATATTTACCAAGAAATAGTAATTTGGACTGACCAGAATTAGACCCCGGATCCCCCAATTGCCGGCAAGTATATAAGAGTCGTATCACTGAGCCTGGTTCAATTCAAGGTGAATTTCAGCGGGGGTTTACGTTAAGTTCGCATTGTGTAAACCCCTGCGAAAATTCATGTGGAATAAAGATGGCTTGGTGGTGTAACTGGCTAACACACCAAACCGGCAATTTAGAGATCCGGGTTTGAATCCTGGTCAATTCAAATGATTCTTTCATAGCGAATTTCATCCCGTTTAGTGTATATTATTGTAACCATGTGAACCACATCGTTTGTGCGACCGCATTGATTGGAAAATTATTGAATTCAATTCACGAAACCCCTATGATACCATAAATGTATAGGCTAAGTGGCACGATAAACATAGTCTTCTGACTTGTTTCATATCTGCCCTATACGCTTTGAACAGCAAATTGCAAGGATATTTGGTTTATAATGCAGCACCAATAATTTTTTCTTCCCCCATTTTAATTCAACTGTTGGCTAACCTGTTCCTCTATGCTGTTTTTCAAAAATTACTTCTGACGGATTACGTTACAGCCACTTTTCTCTTAGCTATAAAAGTATACCCCTGGAAATAATACCTGATTAAATTACCAGGTAAACGGAACACAGTAAGACGCTGCTATTTATTAGTAAATCCAGATATGTAAAAGAGGCAAAAAGTACGACATCATAGGATGCATTCCGGATGATCAGGACATTTTGGATGAACTTGTGCACAACTATTATTTAAAAGGTATTCAGGTGTAGGAGCGGAGTTATTTTACACATATATAAATAATAAAATATGATAACATGTGAATGATGAAAATTCTTGATACATGATATTGATGTTGATACATGAGGCTAAGTGGCAATCCAAATTCATAGCCGCTATTTATGAGCCATAATAGACATTTAGAGCAATTATATTGGCAACGCATACACTTAAGAATTTATCATTTTACTACGATGGTGAGGTTGGATACTGGAATTTACCTCCCAAGATTGGCTATGTGTTAAGATCACTTTCATCAGCTGCGTGAATATTAATCCTCTAGGTTCATATATCCCAATGCAATTGAGAATAATGCATACCTTAAGAGAAGCCTCATGGAAACTGATTACACTTTTCTATCGACTTTTTCGGCAATATTGATGTTGATCATGGAGTGCTATTAATATTAGTCACTACTACTAAAAAACTGAATATAATTTCTTTAACCTTATATATTCTATTTCAACTAGGATTCTATGTGGCCTTTGGCTTCTTTTTGCTGGTTTTTATAATCAATCAGGCATGTCGTCAAATTTACAATATGATGCAATAGAAATGATGAAAATAGAAATTTTAACCCGAGTTTGGAAGCACTTCAAAGAGATACAAACTTATTGTATTATTTATTTACTCGGTGTAAAATTACAATCGTAAAAAAGCGTATGAAAATTACTAAAACCCGACCGACACCATGGGTCACAAATGCGGTCAACAAAAATACAGTGCTGTCTTCAATTTCACGTGTCGGGAAAGAATTTTACTCCGAATTATGGCCAAGCCACGGATTTTTTTTTGAACCGGAGAAATATTCAAGTGAAAATCTCTATCACACTCGCGTAAATGTTTGATTTAAATCACTTTAACCGTACCCTTTTTTTCCAGGGAATGTCGGTCTTTTATTCCCAGTATTTGATTTTCGTCACTCACTCTTCCGTTTTTATGCTCAGTGCCCTGTTGTATTCATCTCACGCTTTATGGTTGAATCATGGGTCTCCTCGACCTGTCCACCACTTCACCATATCTAATTAACAATGTTCCAAAATCCCTTCTCACCTGCTTTGATTATCTCCCTGTTTTCCATCATGGACTGAATAATTTTCAAAGAGCCGTGTAAATAACTCACATTCAACCGCAAACTCGGCCAACGTCATGAAACAATAGAATTTTATTTTCAAACTTCACCATCACATGGACACGCATGGTCTACGTGAGTATTGACTAATGATGAGTTTTATACTACAGTAAAACATGTATTAAGTGATCACCGACGATTCCACTGTTAATAATAAAATTCCACCATTAATAATAATTATTCCAATGTTCGGTCGTTCGACAGCGCGTCAGGGGCCTCGATGGATTGTTTTGAGGAGCATATTTGCAAATGATCGGGCGGCTTACTCGAAAAAAATGGGAAAAATAGAGGCCTTACGATGAACTTAAAGGGTTATAAATATTGTTTTCTTAATTTCTATTAATTAACTCATGTTAATTTTGTTATCATTAAATATTTCCACACTGTAATTATATCGCACAGGAAATTAAGTAAGAATTTAATATACAGGTAGGCAAGTTCACGATATTTGCGGAAATGCGATGCACACGGAAATATTATACGTACATACAGCGTAAACATAATACTGATATTTGATTAAAAAGTTAAAATGACCAATATGGTAAAAATACTCTTTGGAACCTGAAACGGTATTAAAAGAAAGCCGTAGGAATTAGTGTTGTACTTATATATGTTTCCGGTGCATCTTCCATACGGGCATGACAGTATATTTGTGCTCAAAACACAAATACGAGTCCACAGAGATAAATATGAATACGTTTAGTAAAAACATATTTTGAATGGGTTCATTGAATCATTCATATGGAAGTTATTATAAAATTTTTTTGTCATAAGAGAGGAGTATTGAATTAAAAATGAAAAACTACTGTCTTCATCAGCACTTCACAAAGATAAAAATGCTATAAGAATACTGGCAAGCGGTTCAATGAAATGCACTATGAATACTTTGGAGGTACTCTATGAGATATTTAAAATTTCAGCAGAGATAATATTTGAACATCAATCAGGTTAAATATATGTTCCTTGCTGTTTGCAAATTGTCATAGCTTATGGCTTAAACTTATACATAAATCGAGCATCAATATGGGTAAGGTATTGATATTTCTATGATTTTAACTGCAAACCCCAGATCTAGAACATATTCGAACGTCATCAGATAAAAAATGACGGGAAAGAACACCTAGGTTAGAAAACAAGGAAAGTTATATTAATTAACATTATAAATTTTAAAATTGTATTTTTGGCAATCTTTGCTTTATTAATGAAGCGATATAAAACTATGAACGTATACTATTCTTCAATTCCCCTTTTTAAAAATAAAATATTTTGCAAAATATTGTACTTATATTTGCATTTTGAAACTCCATTTTTATGTAAAAGTTTTCTGAGAAACGGCATATGCTGACATTAACACTGACGAAATATCATTAATCGAAAAATTAGAAATACATACGGGTATCATCCATGTCTCTCAAATAATGGATACACCTCCAATCTATGATAAATAAAACAGAACCTTATGCGCCATTAAATTTAACTTGTAGCACTATTTTCGAGCAGCTTTATCCAATAGGAAAATAGTTCATTGATTAATGCAAAGTTAGGCATCCAAAAAGTAGAAGCATTCAACGTGAGAAGCTCTCTGAAAATCATAAAATTAAAAAAATGGATATGACACATTAACAATTATGTATCATGGAAATGATGATTTAAAAACTCCTGCTCGGCGTCAAATTCCACGACTCTCAAAGGCATTGTTAATGGCGGAGTGCATTTGCTCTAATTAGGAATAATGCCAATTTTCCAAATATGAAAAAACCTGAAGGACGGCCAAGGTAGAATGGAGAATACCATGAGGGACCTGGTTACGATTTCAAAAACATGGCGTTAACACTTTCCAAAATCGTAATTTCCAATTTCGAACAATCCTCTAATAGAATTTTTCTGGTGTCTGCTTTAAATGGGGAAGGGAGGGTAGGGAGGAACAAAAATATTTATTTCCTCGAGTAATGTCGATTTGCTCCACTCAGTAACACACGTCGACAAAAAAAATAAAAATAAAAGCGGATAAAAAAGCTATCGGCGCTCCTCTATTTTCAGGTGTCAATCCAATCGCAAAAATTGCGTTCAAAAAATTTCTCGCCGCGAGGCATTTTGGTCTCAGCTCTCCCTCAATTGGTTGCGTGCAAGATGAACGATTCTTTATTTTTGTTCTCTGTGGGTAGGGATACAGCCAAGCCGATGCCTCGAACAAATACAAAAAGAGAGAAAGAATGATAAATAAACAAAATTTCGGCCGAAAATCTAATCCAGTTCGGGTGTAAAACCATTCTTGCCTCGTCCACAAGAATCGTCACGCCAAACAGAAACTGGATACTTCTCCCCCCCACTCCACTTCCTCCTCACCATATCTCCACTAACCCATCGAGAGAAAAAAACTCCAATTTTTAATTTTTTATTATTAAATATCGGATGACAGTAAGTTGAGAAATGACAAACGTAAAAATTCTGTCCAATGAAGAGAGAGTTTTTTTTCGTATTATCCCGCTCCGCTCATGGGATAACTTCCCGTCCTTCCAACGGGGCCGAATTATCTCCTCTCCGATGATTTCTTCCCTTTTCACATACACGCCTACAAACCTTTCGGTGGCTCACCCTCCTCCCCAGCCCATCCACAACCTTCCTTATATTCCCTTCCCAACCAAAAAAACTCATCCCACTCTCACGCAGGAGTAAGAGTGAGTTTTTTAATCTGCCTTTCCACTTGGACGACGGGAAAAATGCTGGGAAAGGGAAATATCAGCGTGGCAAGGGTGCAAAGGGGTGATAGCAGAAACAACGTTAGGAATGGAGATGTGGATATAAAGGTGTTCGAAGTCGGGTTAATTTTTAAAGGGTATTTCAATTGTAATATTTAAGGATATTTGAATTGTAATGTTGAAGGTTATTTGAATTGTAATGTTTCTATCGGGGGAGCCTGTTACCCCATAGAGCGCGTCCCCAGGTGGCGGGTAGTGGAGGCTCACTTGCGCACCATTGGAAAGGCTGGAGGGAAATAAAATACCTCCCGCGGACCATACAGGCAGGTGAGTACACTTCGTTAAGGTAGTTCCACCGTAAAATGACTTAAATGTAATTTTATTTATATTCTGTCTACTCGTAGAAAAAGTTGTCCTCTATCTGATATGAACAACAAAATAATACATTTCCACGCTATTTTATTCTATAATTGAACTTGAAATTACATGGTGTTTATTGGAGGAATGGGAGAAACACGGTGAAAAATAGTATTTTTCCATAAAATACAAATTCCATTTTCATGGAAAACTGTCTCTAAGAAGGAAATAATCCAGATAAATTGAATAAAAATAAAATACAGGCATCTTACCACCTTATTTTTATAGTTATTAATGCCGTAATTGAAGTCAAAATGCGGTAATTCGTAGGAAATGGCGCTGCAGTCGGCTCCTATGGCTGGAAAAAAGTGCTCATTTAAGATACATTCGTGGAATAATCTGCATATTTTGTACCTTACTTTTGGGCTTCTATAGGTAATGCATTGCATCAGTGAAAGCAGGATTTTTTTGACAAAATATCAAAAATGTGGAATTTAGTATTTGTTTTGACTCACACAGTCGCGGCGGAACCTCCTTTCACAAAACTCCATCGGCGCGACATATTCGGAGCAATGGACGAAGTTGGACTGAGCGTCGAGGCGGCTGAAGCGCTCAGTAGTGGCGGGGGCGGAAGAACCTCGAGCAGGTCAACGGCGGCGTGCATGGTCCTTCGGAGGGATTAAAGTCTTGGCGTAAGGTGGCAACCGCCCATAAAATTTACAGCCAAAAAAATTACCACTGTATAATAGAAAAACTTTAACTTTGTGGTTCCACAATGATACTTTTATTAGCACGACCCGGGTTTCGACGTACTATAACGTCATCTTCAGGTCCGGAAGATGACGTTATAGTACGTCGAAACCCGGGCCGTGCTAATAAAAGTATCATTGTGGAACCACAAAGTTAAAGTTTCTCATTTATACAATGAATACGTTCCACCAAGTAACGCCTGAAACTACCAGTTTTATTACTCATGGTCTAATGGGGGTTTGTCATTCGAATGATTTTGCGATATTACCGTTGAAATATAATTTGCAAAGGTTTTCATATAGATTTACGGAGTTGCTTAGAAACATTGAGGCTTAATAAACAAATAACTAATCGTAGAAAGTTACATTTTTTTCTGTTTCCGAAAAACGACCTATAACGTCTTTTCATTCATTGATCAAAGGCGCGTGGTTCGATCCCGGTGAAGACATTATTTTCAAAGAATTTTCTAAATCTTTGTACTGTTTTATTTCCGAACAAAGTGGACATCTTCATAAAAGCCTTTTTAGGCATATTTTAGAATGTATCGGGGATGTGGCAGAATGTGGAAACTATCGTGCCATCAAGCTTACATCACATACTCTAAATGTATGGAAAGGCGTAGTTGCTACGAGACTTGAAGACTTCACTAGGGTCACACCGAACTAGTGTGGCTTCACTATCGGAGTCTGCACTATAGATGTAATCCATACAGTAAAAATCCTTATAGAAAAATATAAAGGACTGAAAAAGGATCTTCATCTAGTTTTCATTGATCTCGAAAAGGTGTTCGACCTTATCCTTGGGGAACTTATATGGCAACCCTTGCGCGTGCAATTGGTGCCTGAAGACTACATCGACATTCTTAAATACATGTGCAAAAACATTAAAACCAAAGTTGTAAGTCCTGCTGGCAACGGTGAAGAATTCCAGGTAAGGGTCGATGTCCACCAAGGCTCCACACTTATCCCGCTATTATTCAACATAGTTATGAAATTCGTCACCGAAGATCTTCAAAATCTTCATTTTTATATGCTGACGATTTATTTCTCATAACGGAAACCATACAAGAGGTTCAAACCGACCTAACGGCTTTCTGCACAGCCCTAGAACGTAGAGGGCTGAGAGTAAGCAGGACAAAAACAGAAAACATGTATTGCAAGTTCTCATGAATATCTTGCACCACGAATCAGCAAACACGAATAGGCCACGCACCAATTTTTTAGACCAGACCATTTAAGTACCTGGGATCCGTTAAAACAGCTACTGGCTCTATTGAAAAAGAAATCGAAGACCGAATTGCAACTAGATTCTATGCGATGTAAATCGGAACTATATGCGATACCAAGATGCCAATAGAAGTCAAGGGAAATGTGTTTAAGAGAGCAATAAGACCAGCTCTACTCTATGGGTCCAAATGGTGGCCTATGCGGCAGTCAGATGAACAACTCCATGTTACAGAAATGAAGATGTTACGATGGTCCGGGAGTGTGACCATTACAGATAAAGTTAAAAACAAGCGCATACGAGGAATATTCAAGGTGGCTAACATAACTGACGAACTAACAATAAGTGAAAATCGTCTGCGCTGATGCAGGAACGTCATGAGGCGTAACGAGGAACACATGACAAAGAGTATTATAAACATAGAACAACCGCAAAAGAGGTCCAGGCCGCCCGCCGACGACCTGTTTCGGGACCATTACTAAATATATGAAGACAATGGACCTACAACTTGAAATAACGTAGCAATGCATAGAGTGACGAAGAAAGACCAGGAGGGCCAACCCCAAAAGACATGGAATAAGGCACGGAAGAAGAAGATTTGAATTGTAATGTTTGATGCCTGGGTGTTATGTTTCTGGGCTTCATGTTCCTATTATTTATATTGTATTTGTATTACTTTCAAAGAGTTGTTGCTTTCTAAATTTTGGAAATGATTTATTCGGCTAGTTGGTTGTGAGGGGTTTGTTAACTGAGGAGAGGGCATTGTTGGAATGGTCGGGAATACGTTGGGATATACTGCGGACTCTAGTATGAAATTTGCTTTGTATAGTAAAGAAAATAAATACATCTCAGTATTGTCGAATTAATTGAAAGTGATTAGACGCTACAGAATGTATTTACTCCTAAGTGGAATTCCTCATAGATATTACGCAGCGGAAGTATATCAAAAGTAAATGAAAACATTGTACCCATAATGGGAGTTCATGTGATTTCAAACAGTAAAATGTAAAAGAGGACTGCATTTCCCTAATTTACCTCTAAATAAAGACGCCATTATTGTTATTATTATTATTATGTTGTTTCCGTAGTAACATTCCCCTCCGAGTCCCTGGCAAGCATCAGGTTTCATTGTTCACATAATGGCCGGAGATTCAGGAGAGGTTGGGCACTATTCGCAGCCACGTCCGACGCCCATCGAATATGTGGCTACGCTGCGTTGGGGTCATGCGTGGCCTTTACGATAAAGATGTTATCCTGAGTGAGGATTAATTAACCGTCCTCAACTGTTCTTTTTCTTGAAGGTTAATAGTCTTGGGTGGGGTTGGATTAAATGGTGCATTTTGAATAGTTGCTATTGCAAAGTCCTTAATATAGTGGCCTGCTCGGCATTTACTTAGATGTGATGGCCGTTCTTACCGAAGAAACACGGTTTCGAATGATGGAAAGTTTCAACTTCCAACCTTCTTCCCTGGATGCCCCCTCCTTAACGATCGATTCCCTTAAGTATTTGCCGGAGCAATATCAAAGAAAAGCACCGTTCCCATATAAGTGGTTAGATTCAGTTTATAAACTACGTCACACTTTCCAAGCTAGCGATGACGCTTAGGGTAAAGGTGAGCTTTCGTCTCGCACTTGTTTTCGCGATTTTCACCCACTTTAAACAGATATATCGAAACCAATTTCACCTCACCTATTATGTAAGCTTTGCAAATTTGTTTAACACTTTCAACACAACAATGCATCAACTCCTTTAGAAATGAGAATCTTTCAAACCTGAGAAGTGCGTTTTTTCCTCTCCGCCACCTATTGAAAAAATGCTTCTTATCCACTGTACGGGGCGCAGCGATCGAGCAGTTGGTTCTCTATCATATACACACCTCTCCTACACAGTTTCTTCCCACCTTCCACTCAAACTCGCCCCGCAACAGCCATTTACTACAATGCAATTCCATTCATTCCACCGCAGTAAACATTACACATTTCACTTCAAATGAAGGATTTACACTTCCTTTTCACTTGCATTCATTCCACTGCACTAATAACATTTCACGTTTCACTTTAAATGGAGGATTGCGATTTCCCGCAGCGAGGACACGAGTGTCCATCCCCGGATAACAAACACCCGTGCCTTTCGAGGAAGAGCAAGCCTGACTCCGCCGAAACGAAAGACTGGATCGCAGAATATTGCGTGTGCGTACACGATTGGCAAATCATGGCGACCATACACCACACACGCAAGTCAGAAAATTATTAATGCCAAAAAGCCCCTCAACTGTCGTTGGCAAATGAATACCGGGTGACTTTATAACAATTAACTTCCAACGGTTGACAGTTTATTTCCCCCTTCCACACTACCCGAGAGAACTCCGTCAACAATACTACTTCATTAGCCTCTAACAAAAGCCCACTTATATTAACGTTGTCACCTGAGGGATTTTATACCAGAAACAATACGCAGAATTACATTTTAGCCTTCTACCTATGCCCACCAAAAATCACCAATGTGCGAAAACTTCTCTCGACTATAGCAAAACACCCAGAATTATTCCTAACAAACGTCTTTCCATTTTCACATTTATTGTAAAATTCAGCATTTTGAAACTTCAACCACTCCCAGAAATGCCCATTTCCACGTTATCAATCTAAAAATGCGTTTTCCGCTATTTAAACTCACGAAAATGAGTTTTTCACTTTTGAATACAACCAATACGTGTTTCACTCCATTGGCCCGCAAACCTCTTTGTGGGGTGGGTTCAGGGCAAGTTATGGAAGGGGAAATCGTTTTTCGCTTTTCCATCTCACGAAAATGCCTTTTTCACTTTTGAAAATGGCCAAATCGGGCCCGCGTACCGTCCGACCCTAGCACCCCTGTTTCACTCCATAGGCCCGTAAGCTTGTTGGGTCGGTGGGTTTTGGGCATATTATAGAAAGGAAATTAGTCATATCCCCCTAACGGATGTTCATAGAACCTCCAAATATGGCGTCGAAAACGGACGAAAAAATCGCGAAAATTGGTTATTTTCAAACGTCAATATCTCAAAAACTACTAGTCACACGGGTATGATTCTTACATTTTTACAAATTCCTCTACTCCTAAGTATCACACTCAATTTCGTCAGTTTCCTACGTTTTTCAAAAACCAATTTTGAAAGTGCGAGACGAAAGCTCACCTTTACCACGCTTGGTATAGCAGGTTCACGGGAATTCAGCAGGATAAGGCTGCGGCCTTCAGATCTTTGATAAGGAATTCATGCTGGCATTTAAATACTATCATATTTTTTATCTCGATATGGACGTCACACTGCTAACTGACGTATTCGAGTCTTTCCGGGATGCTTCATTCCTCACCTACAAATGTGAACCCATTTATTTCCTTTGCATTCCGTCCTTCAAGTTGTATTACAGCCTTTTCATGAATCCCTCCGCGTTCAAAGTAATAACCGATCCAGAATTATACGTACTGGTGAAAGAAAACATTATAGGAGGAGTTGCCTAATGCGTCAGGAGATATGCCAATGTGGAAGGTAAAGCAGATGAATGCATTGATTGTATAGATGTGCGAAAAACTGTACGTGGAGTACGTCGAAGCGATGAATGAACTTCCTTCGAATTGGGAGCGTTGGGCGCAGGATGGCGACCGCTGCTTCCTTGCATTGGCGAATCTTAGTTATCCTCCCGAACTTCATGAGGTTCATCACCAATACCCCCTGGCTCCGCACAAGTTTAACGAGAGACTTTGCACGACGTTCGTGGACAAAGAGCGGTATTTGGTGCACGTGAGAAATTTGCAGTATTATGTGAAAATGGGACTCGTCATCACGAAGGTGAACAAAGTGTTTGTTTTTATTCAAGAATATGTATTCAAAGAATACGTCACGCGAAATATGAATTTAAGAAAAGAATCCATGAGTAAATGTTATTAAAATTTTTTCAAATTGGCAACAAACAGTCTGTATGGTAAATGTTGTGAGGATCCTTTCAGATACAAAAGGTATACAGGAACCTTCTGAATAAGTCAATAACCCAGAAATGCTCTCCGCAAAGCGCCAAAATTCCAATGAAAAAAGTCTCCAATAACGCGATTCAAACCCGGGTCCTCACGGCCTGATTCCAGTGCTCTTTCCACTATACAAACCCATTGCACAGTGACTAGCACTGGACTGTATTGACTTTATGTTGTATTCTATATGCCATTCCACACAACGATAAAAACTGTAAATTTGAAACTTGACTTACTTATTTCTTCAACATAAAATTCCTCATTATTTTGATTTAGGTGTTCTTTCAAATAGATTCGGAAAGGTTTTTCATAAGATACTAGCATCATAAATAAATGAATCAATATTTTTTGGGAAAATTTATTTTCCCGCTATACCATACAGACGCAGAATTGTGGAATAATTCAGTTTCTAATCACAATGATTCATTTTTCTTTTCTGTGTGACGCAATATTACCATTAGCCTAATGTTAATTGTATCATATTAGCACTTTGCTCAATAGTATTTCACACTAATTTCATAGTTACCAGACTAGTTTCAACGCTTTGGTGTCATCAGGAAATGGAAGTATGTCGTTTTAGATATGTTTCACGGGATGTTGGGATATCAGGGATTACGGTAAAATTACATTTGCGTAATCTTCATCATGCTTAACGGAGAAGAAAAATTCATTTGCGCTAACTATTTGAAGTATTTGTGAATGAACAAAACAGCTAAACGACGTATTTAAGTTAATGTAATATTGAAGGGCATGGTGGAATAGAAATGCTGACAGAGAGGAATTTAGCGAGGAAGAGAATAGTCGTAGGGCATTAATACCTAGACATGAAAGGTATTCGCCCTCACGAATGCCGATGAACTTCAAAAGGGAATTAAGTGGGACGGAGGGTATAGCAATACGAACATGTCCTTACCGTTTAAATATATCTCAAACCAGTGAATACCCAAACCGGATAATAAAGGTAAAGGTCGTATTCCCGTCTCTCGCAGGCTTACCTCACATAAAATGGTGATCCTTTTTAATCGTCTTTTCTAAGATTACCGAGATTCCTTGCTTTTGTATTACCCATAAACATTTCACCCCCTCTTACTTGGGGTTAGCAAATACTTTTTGGAAATGCAAATGGGAATTCGCCGAATTTCTAAAGGATTCCGCGTAAGAGCTGTGTAGGTGTCAAAGGGAAGTAAATTTAGGCGAAATTCCGTGCCCTGGAGGGAAAAGGGCGCTGCCTGCATTGCAGCCCGGTGACGATGGTGTATGGCATCCTCCTCCGTTATTACAATTAAATAGATTCTGTGAATATCACATTCTCGAGAAATTACAGTTTTCAAAGGTGTAGCGATCATTCATATCCCATCGTTAATTGGTCATCGTGTAAATCCCCGTGTAGAGCTTGCGTTTTACTTTCCTATTAATTGATATGTTTAACCTAATTTGCAACTTTTGCTCAATATTTTTAGCACTGCATGGTGAAAAAATATATTTTTAATATACTAGCATTTAATAATGGCAATAAAAACTTCAACAGCCTGAAAACTCATTTTCAGGCGTAATATTTTCCCAATTAAAGAACTAAACGTTAACTCAATTTCCGCGCAAGACAGCCATTTAATCATTTTCAAACATCTAGCACTCTCTCATTTTTCACTCCCAGGATGCAGAAACTTCCTATAATACCTTGACACCAAATTTTGTTTGCCAGTGCACACTTATGAGAGCCTTTATGGCTAGAGGGAAGTATATTCAATTTGAGGAAGTTCAGAAAATGTGACACCATGATTTATCCGCTCTCAATTGATCTCAATATTTTCCACATCCCATTATCTCACCTATAATTCCTGTTACATACGATTCCACTCCCACGCTATTAGTAAAAACTTACTATCAATCAGCATTCAAACTATTACGATTTTCACTCAATTAGACCAGTTTATGTAATAGTAGCAGAATAGGAGACCTAGGATGCGATCACGGATCTCTATAACGACTGTTCTCGCGTTATCGTAATTCTTCTATTGTACTCATGAGAGCATCAATTTGATCGTCATCTTTCAAAATTTGACTGGTGTTTCAAATATATTGATTGAATTCATTGAATTCATTTTTATGACAGAACTATGAACTCTGAGACTCTAACCTTTCAACTGTGGTTTAAGTTTTGGATAATGATAGAGACAACGTGATAGAAGAAACCGTGAACCCACCCCTGTGTTTTAATAATGGTCTAGGTGAATGTTTTACATTAAATTCACACATTCATAGACTTCAAAAGCCCTTAACTATGACACGATAGTGGCTGAGGATACACCCGCGCATCCAGCCAGAATTTCCGAGGAGCACATCCGCGGAAAGGGAAATGAGGAGTGGACAAAATCACAAAGGGTTCCGAGAAATAGTGAATGTTGGAGGGATGGGCTGACTGGGGACTGGAAGGAGACTGGGATGCCAGAAAACCGCGTTAGATACGATAGGAAAACGTAATAGGTGGAGTAGAATAGGGCATTGCGATACCATGATGCATGGATGGTGATACACACAAAATACCGCCCTGTTATATTAGGTCACAGATGTGAGCCATAAGAAATAGCGTAAATGATGAGGTTTCAGAGGAAAATGTGAATTTTAATCTTCGTGCAAACAAGGGAGCTATTGAATAGGGGGTGTGGCAGTTATACCAAAATGCTACAATGCTTGAATCGGGCGTAAAAATGTAAGGATAACGGAAAAAGGAATTTTGGTAGTAAGGGAATGTTGCATGAAGAGTCGTTTAACATAATTACTGTAAAAACTTGCTTTTGCATTATTCGATCTCTTATATTCATTTCCTTTTAGCTATCTCATATATTTGCCAATTTGTCAGCTCAACTGATACAGTGGGAAGGTAATACAACAGTTGTGAAATACATCCGTCACACGCTGTGCAATGGCGTCCGTTATTTTTCATACGAGTTAATGATTAAATATTTTACAAATTAAATGCAAGAAAAAATAACTCATTTCATCCGCAAATATGCAGTGCATAATGGTGTAATGGAACATTATGATCCGTGAAAGTGTAAATAAAATTCGAAATTTTTAGTGTACATCATGCATTGCGATACGCAATGACTTGCACGACGTGTATACTAGATAACATCAGTAGATTATTCAAGTGTTAAACTATGCCCTGAGATAAATAAGTGTCACATAAGTAAACTGTTGTTTTTCCGGTAGAATTCTGATACTAGCAAAGCAGTGATTTTAATTTGCTAAGATACACTCACAAGTTATAAAATATAGTATATACATTCATTTTTCTCGGCGAACTCCCTAGAGAAATCAATTAACTGATGTACTGCATAACGAAATAATTTAGCTACACAAAATAACATGCGATATGCCAAATAAATCGAAACGAATCGATATAATGGTATAATTAGACATATCGCAAGACAAAAGTTGTATCGCAAAGCGTTGGACACAATGTACCGAAATAGTTATAGTCATAGCTTCCATAAGTGTCATGCAATATAAAGCGATACGATTCAGTATGTGATAATTCCACATATATCAACATATACCTCGTATTATACGAAAATTTGACATATCGAAATGGAACATCGGAGTTCAACATACCAACATGCAAAGTTTACATCTTAATGCGATATCGACATTCATTTTATCGCAATGCGATATTGAAATTCGAATATCGCAGAGAACTGGGGTAGAGCAGGGTGCCTGCCTGATGCCTCCTGCGTGCTTTTGGGGGAAGAATCAGAGAATGAGAAGGCGAAGTGGTGTGAGGGTTGGGGAGGGATGGGGGGGCGTGGTCCAAGTGGAAAGGGGGTTGCTTGGTTGGTTGGTGCGACTTGCGAGAGCGGGAACTTCCTTAATGTAATTTTCGACAGAGGCGCTGGGAAGCGGATTACGGCGGAATTTTAAGTCCCTGGATTGGTTGGGGGGCGGGGGGGAAGGACAGGGGAGAAAGAGAACAGGGGGAACTTGCTCAGGAAGTATAAGGGTTGGGTGAGGAAGGTTTAAGGTGAGAGAGGGGAAGACTGAAGGAGGGAAAATGAAGGAGGAATTGAAATGAGGGGAAGAGACAAAGAAAATTTAGGAGGAAGAGGAGAAGAAAGAGCCGATGAACGAGGGTGAAGACACCGTGTAAAATGATGGGGCTTTTGAAGTCTCAATTCAGGTCTGAAGCAGCTTAAGTATTATCCGTAGTTCGAATGTGCGGCATACTTTCTATGGATAGTGTTTGGTGTCTCTCACGAATAAAATTTCAATTGTTACAAATCAACTTCAGCACTATCTAGGAATTAGTTAACAACACTTTTCTAACGATTAAATTAAAGGTCACATTGCTTAAATGTTCACCATCAGCATTAGTTCTTCAAGACGTTGGGCCGAATACCTTACGGTTATAGCTTCACAATCGACAGAGGTAAAATTAGTTGGAAACAGGTGTATTCACCCGTCACACAAGAATAATTATCAACAAAATTATTTCGTTACTAATAAACGAGCACTGAAGCTATTTTCACATATAATGTAAATACATACACAGGCTTTAATGAACCTATATCCTAATATTCGGTTTAAAGATTAATCACCCCACAAAAGCACTAACATTAAAAATTAACTTTAATATGCCTTGAGAATAAAATAATAATTTGTTTTACATCTGATATACCTATAGTCATAGTCAACACTCTTGAAACAATACAATGTTTTCAAATAAATTGCAATTTTAATTGCCAGTTTCCATAAAAAATATTCGTTTTATTTTAAATTCTGTCACATTAATACGGCACGATATGTTAATCTATGAAATCAGCGAAGAAGGGTCGGCATCGAAGGCATTGAATGATATTTAGCAACAAAATCTTCTTTCGTTGGTTTGAAATTGGTTCGCAATCTCTCGCACTGGATAATAGGTTAGGACTATATTGATACCAAAGGTTCCCATCTTATTGATAAAGATTACCATCTGGGGAATTGCTGTTCTAGAATAGGTTTATAATATTAACTGCAAAATTTTATTAAATAAGAATTGAATCCATTCAAGTTCATACCGGGTGTAATTAGGTTCATGAACCCCCTAAAACAAATCGACCTGTGGGGTTACATGAACAAGCATTGAAATACTTTTAACTTTTAATCTTGCATCACAGGATGCGTTTTAAAAGAAATATATCTTCAAGACACGAAGAAAATGTCACTAAATGCGATATTAACTACTAATTCTTTTCAAAATCATCACCATACAACAGTTAAAGTCGACTTCAGCTCTATATTTTATAAGTCTTAATATTTTTAAGTAGTTTTACTCAATAAGGTCGTTTTTTTCTCAAAATTCAAATGAAATAATTCAGTAAGCGATAACTAAGGTCATATTTTCAAGCGTTTTAGTATACGTAATACAGTGTTTTGATGTTTAATTTTCAGGATGTAAACGCAAGTAAGCTACAATAAATACCAAATTCATGATAAATATCACTTGTACTCAATATATCCAAGTTCCCTTCAAGAATATCTAAATTTGTATTTTCACACTTATCTACATTATAAAACAAAATTACAATTAATAAAACCGAAATCTAAAAATAAAGCCAATCAGGGAAAAATTAAGTCTGGATGGTTTAACTACGAAATAAGGACATTTTAAGTAACTTGAGCTCATGAAAAATACATGGCAGGAATCGGAAAGAAAAATCTTCTCGCTTGCATAAGCCTCAAATGACAAGGATAAAAAAACTAATAAAAGCTTGAAAAATTAATGAAGTGACAAAATCTTGGAGGAAGCTTAGCAGAAAAAAATCGATTGATTGACTGATGATAGCCTTCGGTGATGAGAGGAGAGACGGTCTTCTTTAAGCCGCCGTCGCACAGGCAATACCTAGCACAAATTAATTGACACATAAAGGAGACAAAGAGTTTTTCTATTATTAAAAAGCAAGAATACCATACATTTAAAATAAATAAATTAGAATTTTTAATCTGTGTTACAAGGCCTGTGGTTATTTTTCTCTATTCTATATCAAAACTCTTTCACAGTTCTCAGATAAATTATTAAATATGTTTAGGAAACTGTAACGAAGGTGGTGAATTATATCTCTTGCACTGCATACTTTATTTTTTCTTTATCGTACCATACATGCCATAATTATCATAATCAGTCAATAATCATCAAAATTAGTTTGCTGCCACACTTCACTCAGTTGTGCAAGTAAACTACTTAATTACTACATCATTCCTCATTTTAACACACTTTATTATTTGATGCACGTATTTAATCATTGGTCTCGCTCGGCAATTCTTTTCATTCGCTGTTTTTTCCCACTATGGAATTATGGAGGCTACTGTGTCGCAGAATGTGCCCAATATTTTGTATGTCTCTTCTACTTCTTTTTAGTTTTCATCTCTCTAATTTTCTCTTTAACTCTTCGTCTTCTTCATTGGCGATTCTCATTCTCAGTTCAATTAGTCTTCATCATCCTTTGATATCGTCATATTTCTATAGCTTCCAATTGCCTTTACTCTGCTGCTCTCATCGTACAAGCTTCATTGCCATATATTCTCATGCACCATTCCTATTTTTTCATGAAGTGGTTCATTAATTCCAAACTTGTATTTCTGCTGGATTCAAAAATAGTTTTTTGTATTAGTAATTTCATTGGACTATAATTTCCTAAAGCCCACTCTCTTTTTTGAACTCACTTGTTATAATTCAAATCTCAGCACATGCATTCCGTCTTGTAGTGGAGACGTCAGCCAATGACAGCAAGTTACAAATACGTTTTTGCTAACAAGGGAGAACCATCAGACTTCCTATTTCAAGAGTAAAATACTATCAATTTAATATAAATGCTTCTGGAGGGAAATGGAGGTGTGAATAAAGAAGGGGAGAACTGATAAAGGAATGACCAAGCGTTGGTTGGCCAGTCAGCCAGGGGGTTGTTGTCAATGAAGAGTGCAATTATGGTATAATATGAGAGGTATAAGATGATGATGATGATATAGTTCATAAGAAGACTGAGGTTTTTTGAAAGCAAGTAGGAGTAGCTCAATGCAGGGTGGGAGAGCATAAAATAGATATGGTAGAGAAGTGTACTTATCTAGATAGTATTATCGAGGAAAATGGCTTAACGGATATCAGATGTACAATTTCGCATTCACGAAGATAAGGGAATTGATGAGGGGGCTATGAGGAGAGAAGTAAGGAAAAGATAGGGGGAAAGTGGAACGTGCTCTAATTTTCTCCTACCCTCCTAGGCTCTCTAACTATGGTGGGCTATAAGCCTAGGCGCTCCAGTATGGGTTGACAATTTGGTCCCGGAGAGAGGATGCGTGTGAACCGGAGGTGTTTGAGATGTGGAGGAGAAAAAGGAGAGAGAGATGGGTTGCGAGGAGGACAAATGAGGATTTGCTGAGTATGTTGAGAGATGATATAAAGCTGGTTATGGAGGTTCTAAGTACGAATAAAAGATGAATGGAGAATTTTTTGAGAGGGCATGCTAAAGAGGTTGATTTGAGGGTAGAAGCCTGAGGAAGCGCGGAAGAAAATGTTAAAAGCAAATAAAGATACAGAAGGTGTGATGAACTAAAGGGAATCCTGATGGCGAGCTAGTAATATGAGGGGAGGTTAAAAGGTACCCCAGAAATGGGAAAGTTAGGGAAATGACTCACTAAAAACCCGCCAATCAGCTGTAAGACTTCACATTGATGATCAAAGGTACTTCATTTTAGGAGCCTAAGCGTTTTAACTGGTTTAGTGTTAGCTTTTAGCTAAATGCGGGAAACGTACAACAATAACCTTCACAGAAGTCGAACTTTGTGTATTTGCCATCCTTTTAGTTGAGCATGTTCGGCTGCCTAAAGTCAATTCAGAGTAGTGCATCCAATTTAGAATTTTATTTTTAAGGACTTTTCCACATTGAGAGTTCAATTTCTTAAATTAAGAGATGTAAATTATATTAACTTCATCGTTTTCGACTTTCGACGGAACATTTTCTCGTTTAAAACGAATTTTGTTTAGGCCATTACACGGTATGCTTTCACGTAATATTGCATGAATACGTTTACCCTATTTGAATATGTTTTGCATGGTATATAATACGGCTATTCATGTGTGTAGGTACTGAGTTGAGCAACCTAGTGGGAAGATGAGGTGAATAAGAAGCACTGGTATACAACGCAAAACGTTGGAAATGCATTTTAGGGCTTCACCGAAGATAAAAAATTCCAATGCAATTGATAAGAAATAAATTTAGAAAGTATATCCACACAGAATGCGATCAGAGCAACTCTCTCTACAAATTCGATCCGTTAAAAGCTTACAATTTAGACTCCTAGGGGAGAAGAGCTAAATAATATTTCAACTAACATACATGCATGCGTGCAAACTCATGTATTATGTCGTTCTCATCCAGGATATACTCACAGATTCAAAAGATTGCCGTTATGCGTAGAATATTGGCGTTGTTTTAAAGAGATGGCCCACAAAACACTAACTTTGAATATTGGACCCTCTTTTGTTACATTCATGTCTTACTAAATTCACGATATCTTGTACTTATGATCTTAAAATTCCTCCCCTTGAGAGACCGAATTCACTTATATTTTGATGGCTCACCCCATATTCCCACGCCATTTCCATCTCCGTCATAAATCAGTTCCATTTAACCGCTCTCATACGTTTTCTCAACAAAGCCAAGTCAACAAATCCTGATTATTTCATACCTGTCTATCCACATGCTTACTGACTCATTCCTATCTCACCAAGTGTTACTGCAGACCCTTCTAAGAAGCCCATAAATAGTTTCAAATAAAATTGTGCATCTTGATTTAACTGATCTATAAAGTTCGCATTAACAGTGGAGAGCAAAGATAAATTCTAATTTCTGGCCGTTGAAGTCATTAGGAAAATGTTTGAATCAAACACTGACCTTGATTACTACTCGAAGTTGCATCAATGCCAATGAGAGCAAGCTATCGGAGTTTCTGTAGGGAGACGGAGGTGGAAGGAGATTGAAGTGAGTAAAATTTCCAGATAGCCAAGCCTTGGTTTTCCAGTCAGCCAAGAGGTTTCTGTCAATGATGAGTGCGTTAGAGGTACAGTGTGATAGGCATGGGATAAAGATAAATCATATCAAAACGAGGAAAATGTGATTTTGAATTGTCCGCCCCTTTCTCACCATTTACTTCTAAAAAGTCTCAAAGTTTTCTTATTCGGCTCTCCGCCGTTTCATTGCTCCACATGACAAATGACTGAAGTAAACACTTATTTTTGAAATACTTGAAGAAATTTGAATCAATGCCTGAAAAAAAACTTCAGGATAGATACATCAATGACTACTTGATTCTTGCTCCTTAAAGAGATCCAATATTGAGTAGAAAGAACACAACACTTAATAACTATCCTAAGGATCGAATACGTCAAATATGATATCGAGAGTGAGATAATAAAACAGTAATATATGTGGAGCTGGGAAATTTATCCAGCAAAAAACAAAGAGCGGAGACAGGGTATTTATAAAAGGAATTGCTCTGCGGTTAAGTTTATCAAAAGCGAAGAGCTATATTCCCTGGAGCTCCGATAATCCAATTATTTAAAAAATACGTGTTCATAGCAGCATAACAGGAAATGAGCCAATTTAATGATTACCTGTGTCTGGGAAATGACTTAGAGGCACAATTTAAGTATTAAATGCTAAGATAAAAGAAAAAGTGTAGGAGAGAATAACCTAATGGCCAAAAATTGAGTGATTAAAAAAATAAATGTAACATTACGTTGATCTCTGCATTTTTTCCGGGTTTTCTTCTGCGTCAGTTGGCTTGTGGACAGTTTCGCTGGCTCTCCTTCCAGCGTCTTCAGGTCGAAGGTGTCGGCGTGTGGTTTCTGCCTCGCTTATATACCGTAGGCTGGCTGGATGCTGCTCTCTGATTGGCTGTTTCTTGGATTAGTTTTTTCCAGGCGCTGTGAAGGTGATATCCGTCCACTCTGTTGAAATTCAATGGTGTTTTATGAACTTCTATGGCCTCCCTGATCTGCCGAGGGAAGTATCGGGACCCCTTCGTTAAAAGATTCGTCTCCTCAAATTTAATGTCGTGGCTGGGTTCTGACCACGCGTGTTCGGCGATGGCGGAAAGTCGGAATTGCTTGTTTTTCGTCACCCTCTGGGGCTCCTTTATCCGCACATTCATCGAGCGGCAGGTTTCTCCAATGTAGGATTTTCCGCAGGAGCAAGGCACCTCGTATACTCCCTCGTTTAGCTCTTGTGGAATGGTGTCCTTGGGCCCGGGTAAACAGTTCCTTATCTTGGTCACACAATTGTATCTAGTGACCACGTCATGTTTTTTGAGTATTCTGGCGATCATTTCTGAAGTTCCAGCGATGAAAGGGATGGTGACATACACTTTGCGTGATGTTTCTGCCTCTCCGTCTTCATCTCCGTAGTTTTCAGTGGGGGTTTGGCGTCGCTTTTCCTTTTCCCTCGCTTTTTTGGATCAATTCTCTCCGATAGCCATTTCTCTGCAACGCCGCCGTGAGATGCTTTACCTTCGTCGAGAGGGATTCTTCATCGGAGATATTGTATGCTCTGTTGGTTAGTGTAGCCACTAATGAGGCCTTCTGACTGGGATGGTGGTAAGATGCTGCGTTGAGGTAGCGGTCGGTGTGTGTCCGCTTTCTGTAGACAGCGTGGCCGAGTCTCCCGTTGTCTTTCTTGGTCACCAGGACGTCCAGAAAATGCAAAGGTTGCTCCTTCTCTATTTCCATGACGCGGAAGAAAACCCGGAAAAAATGCAGAGATCAAACCACGGAAACCTTCGCTCTAACAGTAAAATTACGTTGTTTACCACATTTTCGTTTCACCAACCACAATTCCCGAAACTGAAGGCCATAGTCAAGGGTAAAACGTACCTGACGATGTCATGATCGGTGATATAATATACAGCCAGCATTTTACCACTCATGATGAATAAATGAGAAAAATGTTCGATGGGCATAGTAATTAGAGCGTAAAGATAAGGGACGATTGATCCCATGTTTTACGATGAAGTACTCGTTGAATAGTTGTAAACACAACCATTTAACCGAAGATAAACATTACTTATTGAGCTAGAGATAGGAAAAGAGTCTGAGGTAGATAATACAAGTGGTACACAAAATTATCCAAGGGAAGTGACACACACTGAATGACATGCCAATTGATAATTAGTCGCATAAAGTGGAAATCAATTTCAGTGGTAAGCAGTAGATACGAGTTCTTTTAAAACACATGCTGCTGCTTTCTGTCACTTTAATATTTGCCTGATAGAGAGAGTATAAGTGACACGAGAATGGAGGAGCACCTGACTAGTATCTCAAAATAATTGCGCGAAGGATTAAACATTACAGATAACTGGACGAAAAACTGCTTCTCTTCAGGAAATCACTTAATCTTTTCAGGAAATTTACATGACAAAATGAAAAGAAACACTTCGAACAATTGAACTCTTGATTTTAATGATATGATCGAATTTGACGTTTATTGTATCATAGTCACTATAACTTTGACATCTTAGTTGTAAGTATCTTAAATAGCCCAAAAGTGAAATAAAGGGTAAAGTTATTCTTCCCTACCGGAAATATGGAGATGTAATATGTAGCAGTTGCCACGTGAAAAATACTCATGGTCCGTGGTTCAATTCCCGGTCCAGGCCCATTTTTTCTAGTTGAAATTTCTACATGAAGAAGATGGTAGAGCGGGCAAATGTGAAGCGTCTTTCTTTTTGTTAAAATTGTCCCATCTTACATGTCTATTCGTTACATCATTCCTTACATTCGTTCATAAATTTTATGAATTTTGAGAGGCATTTTTAGTAATAACTTCCAATTTTCGTTGTCCCGGAGAGATAATTATGGTTCAGGAACCATCCCGCTACTAATACCCATGTTTTCGTCTTATTGACTGCAAAAATGATCCATTCAATATGGTCACTAAGTAAAAATCAGATGTAAGGAAATAAAAATATAATCTTTTTGACATATTTCAGTCGAAGTCTGGTGTATTTTAAGGTGTGTTTTGCATATTTAAATGAGCGAAAGAAAACTGATGCGCACGGAAAGGTTTTCGTTTATTCCATTTTATCCGATTGAAAAACGAATTTCTGTCTATGCTCGACATATGAAGGTTTTAAAGTTACTTTGATTTTTCCCACTTGCTGGGTGGTTAGAAACATTCCCTGAAAACTTCAGCCGTACAGCTCGATTATATATGCGCAGGAATTTGTATCAAATAGATCTGACGTTTTTCCGTGTCCTTTCACGTGTCGTTCCATGAGATGGTTTTACTCCTCATCGAGCTAACATGTTTACAGCGGAAGCTATAGCGGGTGTAAAAAAATAATGACAATAAAGAAGTTCCACTTCAAAACTGAAAAAAGTTCGCGGGACCTGAAGGACAACGGGTAAAAAAATGTCAAGCGAAGAGGTCGGAATAAAAGTAAAGAAAGATAAGCTGTTGGAAGAAATTCGGAGACTAGATAAATCAGGAGTTTTATACGGAATGGTTTTAGGCAATCGAAAATAGGGGAAATTACTCAAGAAAATTTACCTGGGATCTTCATTTTGAGCTAATGAGAAATTTGTCATGACCATGGTTAGAATCTTAATACGTCTGGAGGAGAAAAAAAAGATAAAAGAATACATCAAAATCTAACATGATTAGCATATCAATAAAGCTGAATCCCACATTGAAAGATTATTAAGTGTTCGTAGGCATAAGAGCACCCCATCTTTAACTAATTCTATTTCAAAGATAGCTTCCATTCCCCTTGGCTAATCATTATTTTTTTGCACCTACACCGTGTGGTTCCATCAATGTCCTGCTTTCATTTATGGCTGGGTAAATACTACTTTCAAAAAGAAACAAATATAAGTCGAAATCAATCGCAACGATAAATCTTAAAAAGTGACGAGTGTTTCTTCTTTTCATGATTTGTCTCCCACAGATGATCGTCCGTGGTCCACATGTAAGGAGAAATGGTGTAGCCCAGAAAATGATAATAGGGGAATGAGAGAGATAGGAAGACGATGGGCAAAATACAAGAAGGGGTAAAAAAGCAGAAATTGATGGAGAGGAAAACGGGAATATTTGGCCGGGGTAAGATGGAGAGAAACAGAGAGAGAGATGAAAGCGAAATCGGAAGAGATAGATGGATGCACGAGATCCTCGGAAAAGCAGCGTCGGAAGGAGGTCGGACTCAGGAAGGAGCCCTCCTTCGGAGTAGATGAGAGACGGAAGGATGAGGAGGGAAGAGGCTGAGATTACTGCGGAAACCTCAGGGGGGATTTGGGGGGGAGGGACCGTGCGACTCTCGTGGAGAGGGAACTTGGGAGGGGAGTTCATAAGAAGAGTAGGTAAGGGTGGGATGTTAGCAGGCGTTAGGAGAGGAATGGAGGAAGTGGAAACTGGAGAGGACAAGAGGTGTTATTGGCGTAGGTGGAGAGGTTTCAGTGCTGAGTGCAGGGGGAGGATTGGTACGGTGGCGGAGGAGCAGTGTGGGGAGGGGGGGTGGCGCTGCTCTCCTCGCGGAGGAACCTGGGAAGGATGGAGCGGGGCCGATCTGGAGAGGAGACGAGGGAGCAAATGGGATGGGGTTGACCGAGGAGACGAGCTTTGAAGTTGGCGGCGCCGGAGAGGTGGAGGTGGCGGGAGCTGGAGATAGAGGGTGTCCCTGGCTGGGAGGGGGAGCTCGGGGGGAGAAACTGGGGGAGGTAGGGGGAGGTTTTGCTGGCTGAGGGGAGGAGGGAAAGGGGGTGGAGGAAATTGAGATGAACTGAGTAGACTGAGAAGTTGAAAGAGAACTTGGTCGTGAGTTCGCGTGTTTGGCTGCTTGGCTGAGTCGGAAGGAGTAGGGGGAGGAATGAGGTGGGGGAGCTAGGGTTGGAGTAGGAGTACATGGGAAGGAGACACTGAAGAAACCAAGCAGAAGATAGTGTGGGGGGGTGATTCGGAAAGTCAAAGAGGGATGATGGTTTTTTCCCTCATCCCTCCTTTCCAAGGGGTTGATCGGGATCATGGAAGTGAGTAAAGGGAATCCAATGGAGAGGAATGGGAGAGAGGCTGAAGAGTTCACACAGTGGGAAATTCGGTGGAAAGATTTTAAAAGGGGGTGATATCTTCCATCGAAGAGGGAGTAGGAACGAAGGAGTTTGGAGGAAAGTAAGGGGATCCGAGAAGGGAAAAAAATCACAGGGAAAACATTTATGTTTGAATGAGGTTAAGGGGTGAGATGGAATGAGATGAGGCGGATATATAGGGGAGAGAGAAGAAGCGAGGAAGGGGTGGAGTTCAAGCGATGGCTTGAGGAGGTGGGTGGGGGGAGATGTGGGAGGAAAATGTGGAAAACGGAGTGGTTAGGCGGATGAATCATTCCTGTCGTAAGGAGAGTCGTAATGCTCAAAATGATTGGAGATTGAAATGGAGGCGATGGTGCGTAAAGGTTAGGGGATGAAGGATTAGCGAGACCGTGGTCGGATAGATACGACGTGCTAAGACAGAAACGGACCGAATTAAGACCGAAGGATGTGAGCGAGAGAGTCCTTGACGGGTGACTGGATTTGATCGTTCTTTCACTAAATGTCTTATCGTAATGTCCTCTCACTTTCTTTCAACAAGGTGTCAAATAGTGATTGAGTTTCCTCGTGGACACGTCCTACAACAAGAGGGAAAAGTTAATCTCTAGACTTGTACGAATTAAGAGCAGAGAGAAACTCAGACAACTGAATTCGAAAATTTAAGAGAATCCGATTATGAAGTGTCCTGTTCTTTCTGAACCCGGCCAATGCAACATTCGCAGAGGGAAAATAAAGCGGTCACCCAGCATATAATTAACAGCAGTCACCCAGTATAAAGATGCAGCGAATTCATATAAATCCAAAACTAGTCATCATCACTATCAAATCCTCCCGGCCAATTCTTCTCGGCCATTCTGGCATAATAGCCTGTAAAATATTTGTGCAAGAAGTGGCTACATAGATGATGTGTTTTCCGATTATAGTCATCCAATTTATCTAATTAATTTCAAAATATTATTTATTCCTCCTTTGGTTATTCATTGGAATTGCTATAAAACTAAAAATGTCTATTCATGCCAATGAATTAGAATTTATTTGTTGCATAAATGTATGTTTTCAATTATTGGACTTATTTTGGGAAACCTATGTCACCAGGTTATTTCGATTCAGCAAAGTATGTGTGGAGCATGTAATTTTCATCATGTTTTTTTTTCAATTTCACATTATTTTGAGTTAAGTTTTATTGTGCAGTTATTTTGTGTAAATTCAAATTTATTACTTGTTTAAAAATACATCCAGACCGTTAATAAATAAATAAAATAAATAAATAAATTTGAGATTAAGAAGAGTATTTATTCCAATGATACTACTGCCACATAAAATGAGCCAGTGACCATTGGGTAGATTGGGTAGGTTAAGAATGCCTTCCTTTCCGTGGACGATAGGGTATCACAATATTAGCATGTTTGGATAATGCGGGCACCTTGGTTGTAACGTTCATGTAAAACCTAGCAAGCCAGCAGCTAGTTAAATGCTGCGTGAACTAAGGCTTATGGCCCATGGACAGAAATTCTTTTTTGACCTGCGCGAGTTTAATACCACTCTCTGCGATCACATGGAGGTGTTGGTGAAAGAAAGCATAATTATTTTGGGGCATCATTTCAACCACATTCTCTTGCTGCTAACCTCACCTCTTCTTTCTTGATTTAGTTTCACTTCCGTGATTGACTGATTATCCAGTAAAAACCGCCCTTGGCTTTCACATCTCCACATGGGACCGGCCTTGTTCTTCCACACCATTTTTCTTCCTCCAGAGGCGCTATGTTATACTTTATTTATTATGCATACTTTTCCCAACGAAGTATTCACTTAAAGCAGTGGAAGAGGCTTCAACAGGAAGTATTTTTATTAAACGTTTAATTTTAAATACCTTGTATGTTTTTTTGCTGTAATGATTAAACAACCCTGCAATGTGAATCAGACGAGAAAACACAAACACTATTGTCGGATTTTAGCTAATAAAATCATTAAATTTTCTAATAGACACAATTATTAAATAGCTTCCTAAATGCTACTATTCTTTAGATTGATAAGTTAATAAATCAAACTTGACTATGGTGCCAGAAAGTGACAAACCTTTGAAAAATAAATTAAAATATTATTATTTCGAATTTTGGAATTGTAGCCTATAATATCGTCAAGAATCTCTATTTTGAGATAATACCAACCTACGTCTCCAACATCCTTTGGAGCGCTATGCTTGAATAATATTTCAAAATCACTACAGAACTGCACATTTATCATTATATTAGGGAGTTAACTTCCCTAAACTGAAAAAAAAACAATTCAACTCATTATTGCCCCCTCCAGTGAGTACAAATTTTCTTTACTGATGATTGTAATGAAGTGTACATTACCTTACTTGCATTACTTCATATTCATGGCACCTTTCACTTACAGGATAGACGGAGTAACACTATTCTCCACCAATGGGCATTAAACCTTGAAAACTGGCTCTGGTATACACTTTTTCCGCGCTTCTCAATGACTTTATAGCCCTTCCGCTGTTGTAACATTAATGATTCGCTCCATGACTGCTACCCATAAATAGATGTAACAAATATTTCTCCCTCTAAAAAAAATCCCATCACATTCAAAGACAATTTTCTGGGTGTACCCTGGCCTCTGACATCATATACACTAAAATTAGGACTCCGCTTCATTTTTTCACGTTTATGCATGGCATCGATATGATCATGCCACGTTATTTTTAAATTCTAATTTATGAGTACAGAGGCACCTGAGAGACCCTTATCATTTACGCTCTTTTCTTGTCAACAACAGCTTTTCAGCTGTTTCATTGGTTAATTCAATTGCTTGAAAACTCATGTCGTCCACACTATTGTTAAGGTCTACCTTTGGAACACGTACTTTAAACTCTACATTAACGGCATCTTTATTGTTCAAGGGTGACTATAAGCATTAAGTATGAGATGAATCGAAAAACGAAAAAGAATTGGCCCAAATATGAACTTAAAAACCCAGGATTGGATAAAACCAAATGTAGGTCATGTGTTTATGAAACAAGGGTGGGTTTTACGCGAAATGAATTCACAAGACTGGAGTCAATCAGTATGATAAATTTGCAATTGATAAACTTTATAAATCTGTAATCGTAACCGTGTCCTTGCCACTTTACAGTGGTTGGTGATCTGTTTAGCCTCGGGCTATGAAAGCTAACCATGCAGAGCCACGGGCCATTCAGAGAATCACGTCCCTGAAGCGTGAGAAACAGTCATTACTCCAGTTGGAAGTAAGGAACTTGTAGGACTCAAGAAAATGGCTGTCGAGGAGGTAGAGTTATAATGAAGATAAGACGATGAGGAATATCCAGCAGAAGTATCAAGAGACATAAGGAGTGAAAGGCTCACGGAACTGAAACACCAATTCGCAGGGTATATAAATCATGTTAGTTACGGAGCAGTGCTGCAGAGGAGAAGAGCCTAGACTTAACGGAATACAGATTCAAGTTCTCAAGTAGTTCTTTTCTCCCACTCGAATGTAACATCTCCATTAATCTTCTCTGAACAAGCCAATCGAGAGTTTGGGATCATAATTGGGATTTAGGACAGCCATCTGCTCAAAGTGTCGGCTTTGAAGAGCAATCGTTTAGGAGATTTCGAGGGTTAAAGTTGAAACTGTCTCAAAATTTCCGAAAAATGAAGCAAAATCGCTATCTCCATGAAAATGTGAGTAATTATTAATACGTTTCATTTGGTGAAGAGAATGTTTTATGCTACGATTAAGTTTGAATGAGTCTAAATCAAAAAAGTAAATACTATCTGGACTTGAATCGATACAAAAAAAACCAAGACACCAAAATGAGTCGAAGCTTACAAACTTCATGTAGAAATGGCGCCATTTGAATAAATTGCGGAAAAAAGCCCCACTCTAAAACCGATAGCCGCCAGAATACATCATAAACCACTAAATATTCCAGATGATTTAAAATCCTCCGGAGTTTCATCCTACAAGAATAATGAGCGGAGCATAGGCCAAACGTCCATTATTCCGAAAAATAAGCGAACAAAAATAAAAACTGGTAATATTGGCTGAGAGCATGCAATGATTATAAATAATATATGAGGAATAATCCATCAACATACGCCACAACGTTTTACTTATCTTAAATTTACAAGCAGCATATTAATGTTATCTTTTCGTAATATTGACATTTTTTAGGCTTCAATTGAAGCTAAAAGCAATACATACATATCATTCGCTTATTATCTAATTTGAAAATGTTACTTCAGAGTTATGAAATGATTTTACTGCGATCACTTGCTTTCAATTATGAAATTAAGTAGTAGTACTTGTCATTAGGAAACATGTCTCAACACCAAAACTCCGGTAGTTTTGGCATAAAAATTAAAGGCGCAAAGAAACATAATTTATAACCATATAAATATTTTTAGCACATTAAATAAAATGGTAGTTCTCAGGCACAATTCGCGGCATCAGTAAGAAAACATAACAAATTGAGATAACTCCCGTAAAGCGCACTTCACTGTATTTCCCTTTCCTCCCCCTCTCCAATTTCCTCACTTTTCAAGGGCTTGTAGCCTAACTCACCCTGCCACGTGTCCTTGATGGCTCGTACAGATAAGTGAGTAGATGTGGTTGAACGAAAATAGACACTCGTAATTTTTTTAAGGAGTACATCTCCACCACCTCTCCCCTTTTGCTCCATTTGCATGTGATTACGCAGAAATTGGTTGTCATCGCTTCTCGAGGAAAGTTATGGGAATGAATTCTTCGACGGTGGAATGCTTGAAAATACGGATTTTCATAAACGCTGTAATCGATTACTGAATCATCCTATAACCATAAAAATGAGACCATGTCATCTGATGTTACCTTTAATATGTTTCAGTTGTTTAGATTTTTAGTGAAAAAAGTAATCGAAATATTCAAGTTCGTAGTCACATTCATTCAACCAATACATTTTCAAATACATCACTTTAAACATTGTAGTCAATTATCAGAGAATAGCCAATAATGCGTAGGAAAAACAATAGTGGCAACACCTTTGCGGCTTATATTAGTCTTCAAATCCAATAAGAGTACACCATAAAAACTGAAATTCTCACTTACTAGTATCCACTCACATCCATGAAAAAGGATGGATATGGAAAGGGATTCCATATCCATCCTTTTTCATACGAACTCCCTCTTCTCTTTCAGTGATTCAACCCGAAGGTTGGTTTGGATAGTTGAGGGTAGAGCTCACTCCGGACTAAGCCATAGGCGTGCGAATTTCACACATTCAGGGTAGGGGGGCCAGTTCCTTTCCCTGGGCCACCTCGCACTCCGAGGATTTTATTCAAGGGCGTCCAAAGGCTTCACCCGGAATTGAACCCGGGACCCTTCGATCAGTAGGCAAGCGCTCTACCCACGCTCCCTGAACTCTCTCTTAAAGGACCAAATGCTCTAGATCATCATTTTAGCCTATAACAAAAACATAATGTTGACCATAACCAAATGTCATAGAATGTCATTGATTAGTCCTATTTCACGCAATTATCAAGCAAATAAATGTATTTATTTATTTGCTTGATAATTATAATCTTTTTTAGCATTCTATAAATACAGAAAACTACATCCTAAGCCCATAATTGAATTGACATCTTTAAGGATGTCCATTAAAAACTGTCGAATATCTTATAAGATAGAATATTAAACGATAGCTGGATAATAGTAAACGATTGCTGAATTAACATGACATTCATGCACAAATTACTATTTGACATATATGGAAAGCACACGGGGCGGATCAATAGTTGAGCGATAGGCACTACAGTTTCAAGCTCCCCCAATTCAAACTAATCGAAATTGGAGTACTATACTATCGAATGTGAGTTTCCCTATGTCAAAGTCCTAACCAAAAACCAAACCAAACTTAGGCATTTGGTTTAACCATATTCACAAGGCTACATAACTACAATTATTTTGCACTGTACTCACCAAAACCAATTGTTATAATTGTATATCCTTTTTTCTCATATTCTTGTCTATAACTGGACTAATTTTAAGTACATACCATGTTGATTCATTAATTGACAAACGGTAATACGAACGAGGAAGTAATTATTCTTTGATTTCCATAACGTAAAGAGGTAAAACTGTCTTAATTAACCACATATTTTGAGAAGAGCTGGCCACTTAACACAAAAAAGTTTGCTCTCTAACATGCAAGTTGCATCAGCCTCGTCAAGAGCTAATACTATTTTTTTCATTTAGGATAACCGTGCTAAGAATAAATTAATATATCGTTATTCTTTGTAACATGCGTATAGGGATATATTGTGAGCATGTACTAGATATCATTACTAATAAGGTATTGTCTCCAGGAGAAGAAAAAGCCTATCTCTAGAAAATTTAAATAGGGTTGATAGATAAACTTGAGTCCAAACATTCTCCTTGGTCAGCCCAAATCCAATTCAACTCCTCATTGTCAAATGTCTTAGGAGAAGTCTACAAATCCATAACTAGTTTGTTCTATAATATTTTCAACATAAAAATGTACTTCCACTATTTATGATCCTCCATTGAAGATACGTGCTTGAATTAGACATCTCCACTAATTACTAATCAAATCAAGTGCACTGTAAATTTGAACGTAAATGTAATGCATACAAGAAAATATTCAGAAGGTAGCACAAAAGGAGGAAAAATGTGAACAGACAGGGAATAAAGTGTAACAGACAAAGACATCATAGCCCATATTGTTGCTAAAATCAAATTGAACGAGGTATAGAACTTGAGACAAACATAACATTTCCTCACACTAGAGTTGTTCGCACGTTTTTATTTGATGGACATTATTCACGTAATATGGATTATAATAGAATGAATGGAAATTAAACATATTATTGGACACGAAATGAAAGAGTTCTTCTATTCTCTAAGCGTTTCACTTATGACGCATTCACGAATTCCTAATTTAAGCTCCGCGACGTTACGTTGACCGTAAATGTTTTCACGGTTTTGCTGAGGGCAACATGGCCAACCACTGAGGAAATCCGGAAAACAAGGATCTTTAACAAATGCAGCTAATGAAGCCCGAAAAATGTAATAACCAATTAAAGTATTTTCGGAGAGTAATAATACAGAGGAATAAAAATTAACAAACAATAAATAGCAAAGAAAAAGCAGAGAGTGAGACACACGGACATACATGCCAACCCATCACATGGTTCCCTTTCAGGTTTGACACAATCTAAAAAGTTTGATTCTTTTTAGCTGACTCTGCTTTATATATTTTTTTTATAATTTTTTATAATATTTATTTAACTTATCTTTTTCATTATTTTACCCATACTACGTTATCTCTGCATGCCTTTTATCTTTAGTTCGACTCACACATAGCTTCTTGCATACCCTTCTATTTTTAAGACCACTAATATTCCTTCTGTTGCAAAAATCTTCCCCATCGTCTCACACCATTCAACCCTTTGTCAAAAACCTTAGTTATTCAATAGCACGCCATATTAATACATTTCTATTACTTGAGCATTCATTCCTAATTGTTTCCTTGCCCACTTAATCCCATTTCCCTATCCCGAATACATTTAAATCACTTCGTAGAATTCCTATACCCACTACATTCAGCCCACTCCTATGATTATCCTGAAAGGATTATGACATGATGTAGTTGACGAATAATAAAATTAGCAGCGTTAAAAATAGCTAGGGTAGAAAAGAGTATAAAAAGTGACGAAGAAGCCTTTGCGTTCCCATCCAAGACTGCGGTGAGGGACGCTAGACCCATTTCCATAATGTCAACCAACCCATTGCTTGTATTCTTCCTTAAAAACATCCGTGAACTCGCCAAAATAACATGTTCATATATCTTTTGCACCCTTTCAAAGGTATTTTTATTTTCTCCTCCTTGTCATGTAATTGGAAGTCGTCTGTACTTCCAAACAGCTACTGTATTTATAGTCCACCCTATTCCTTCCTGAAATACACACTTTTTCGTAAAACTCCCCACCAAAGGTATTGGAAAAACCTCATGCCTACGACTTATGGTCCAACCTATTATATGTTTTGCCAAAGCCAAAACTAACATTGAATAAACGATGTTTTATCTACATGGAGCCCAAAAATTTTAATTGTTGGCCTCAATTAATTAAAGCTAAAAAGCATATACATCTTTTCTGAAGCAGGCTAAGCTTTGGATGTCGACTTCAATCAATTAAGTAAATGAAAATGTCTAGAAATCGTTGTAACCAGCCTTTGGGAATCCTTGCATTTATAAATAAAATTCTTGTAATTATTTCTAAGCTCGTGTATCTCTAGTTTGTGTAAATAGTTTTCCACAACCAATTAATCAACAAATCATATTAAATCTGTCTTAAACTGGCTAAGCTGACTGACTGGCTAACTGGCTTAAACAGGCTGATTAAGCTCTGGTTTTTTACTTTAAAAAATCAGTGCGAACACTTCAGCAAATCGTTGTAATCTCTTTCGGAAATCTCATATTTAAAATATTTTTGTATTTAATTTCATACTGTTACATCTGTAGTGATTATTTTGTTATATGTATTGCTTCTTTGCAATGAAGGTGCCCCCGACAGCAGGTATATTCCATAGGGGTCACCTAATGCTACTGTTAACTATTTTTGCCCTGTGATTATGTAATTCTTGGTCATTTCAAGGGGCAACAAATTATTATCATTACTTATGGATGCAAATATCTACTTGACTCTATTCTTCCGTTGCTAATAGACCAACTTATCGGAGCTTTCATCTATTATTCCTACGTTAATTCTCGAATCGTCTGCTGCTCGTGTCATCCGTAAGACGTCATGCGCCGAATAGGCTCCATTTGGCCACTCGAACGTCCTATCTTGTATAGGTAGTACCATACCAACAGCCAGGAGGTTTGAAAAGAGCGCGATAAAAAAAAACAGTATGAACCAATGCGTGTTCGGTGCCAGTAGTAAATACTGAATATCATGACCAAGTCTCAGGTCATCCGTAGACCACGTTTTATATTTATCTTTAAGAACAAAAATTAAAAATACCAAAAAAAAATAATTTTGGACAATAAGTATGCAGGCATTAAGAATAGAGTAATTGACTGGCATTGAGCTTATCTTGTGTGCAATAAAAAATAGCCTTTTTCAGCTCCGTTATTCCTTGTAAATATTTGGGTTTCCGAACTCTGAAAAACTAGACAAATGATAGATGAGATTAGTCCTTAAATTATCAAACTCGGAAATCAAACGCATCATCATCATCAGTAGTCATCAATCCAAAGATTAGTTTACAGAAACCTTCCATTCCAATCTCCTCTCTGTCAACCTCCTCATTACTACTTCATTATTTACTTTGCCGTATTTCATGATTTGCTTGATGTATTCCATTCTTGGTGTTCCTCTATAATTGTAAGTGTAATAATTGCAAGTGTAATTATAAGTGTTAGCCATAAATAATAAGATCAATAAGATCCTGAATCAGTTCAAAATTCAGAAAAATCTCCCACCCCTTCATACTCGTAAGCAATCTATCTCCTTACTTATTTTTCTCCATTGTGATTATTGCTGCCTTGTATACCATGATCTTACTGAAGGTCTTAATATTTAGCTGGAACGTCTATTAAATATTTGTGTAAGTTTTATTTTTAACTTTAGGAAATATGATCACATTTCCCCTTATTTGGCTAGGCTTACACGGCTGAAGGCCAAAACCAGAAGGCAATACTTGCCTGGTTAGTCAATTTATAGTATTTTAAAAATTCAGCAACCTTGTTATTAAAGCAATTTTTCCTTCCAGGGAAAAAATTCCAATGTTACCACCCAAATGGCTCCTGATTATTTAATTTTTCCGCTATACTACTACATATCAAAAATCCTTCTGTGTTGCTGGGGACAAGCTGTGGAATTGTATTGCCGTCGATATTAAGGAATCCAATTAAATATTTGTTTAAAAATATTTCGGCATTTTTTTTTAACTAGGAAGGTTTACCATTTAAAATGCATGTTATAGTTTGTAGAATGTGCTGTTTTACTTCATGTGATTAATATGTAACCGCCATTCAAATGGATGTAACATGTTATGTTTTGAGCTCTAGCAATTATGAATATTTTGTATGTTCTTAGCGGAGAAAGTAGTCCAAGAACAATAAACATTTCTATTGTATTCCATAATTCTTCACATACCAAACTTATCAATAATAATAAAGTTTAATGAGGTTATACGAAGGTATTATACAATTAGTTCAATCACAAAGACTATTTTAATCTTCCAAAGCTGTGTACCTGACTCACCTCAAAAATTGATAGCAATATCGCGAGAAAGAAATTGTTGTCCAATCGCTAAATTATTAAAGCACCGAATGGTTAAAATATGATATTTTTATCCACTCGTGTACAGCCGTGGCGATGAAAATCTCTGCGGTCAAAAAAAACCGCTTCTGTCGCAGTATCCATGCCCCTCAAAGAATCTCCCTCCATCTCCGCTCTACCGTATTACATCCATCCTCCCCTGCGCCATTCAAAGTGTCTCAAAGATCCCTTCGCTCCTCATTGGTCCCCCCTCTTCCCTGACTCTTCGCTCACTAACCCACGAGACAAGATGACGGAAAGGAAACTTTGACATACTCCCTCATTCCGCCTTAATAAAACGGCGTCCTTCCCGTTATAAAAAAGGACGGCCTCGTCCTTCTTATCCACCCTTCCTGGTTGGTTAGGCCGGCATCCCAACTCGCTCGTTATACAAGCATACGACGTCAAGTTTGGAAATTTTTCCCTACTTATGAATTTTTGTGCCGCGGCCTTTCCTTAGTGTCACCGGAAGTCAAAAAAAAGTTGCCAAACTTGAGAATCTCAACCCAGCTTTCACTGGAAGATACGCTGCGTTTTAATAGGTCCAATCTTCAGTGCAAACATCCGCAACCTCTCTTTTGAAATTACAACTTTCGTAAATCCAAGACGCTACTCGGGAGAAAAAGGTGATGACATGGAGTCGATATAAATGATGCTATTGATTTTTTCAATAAGATACTCTTTATGTAAACAACATTCATTCGTGAATACACACATTAACTGGCCGTTAAAAATCCATTTTCCAAGCAGAAGAAACTTATTGTTAGCAGCACAAGCATTTATTATATTAATATAGTTCATAGGCAGTAAATTTCTAAAAAGGTTTATCCTAATGAAGCTAATTTAAAAAGTTTAACATTTCGGAGTGAAAATGATCAATTTTCAGAAATTTCCTTGAATAAGCTGGTAAATAAAGAATAGGGTTAATCATATTGCTTCACTCCTGTTTTTAATGAGTTTCACTTATTTGGATAAATATTTGCTTTATGTGAATGCGAGGAAACTTGACAGGTGATACTTATTCACACATATTGAATAAGAGAACATAAAAAAACACTTTATACAAACTGTTAAGCTTATCAATGTTTTTATTTCACCTATTGATTCTATGATGCACGACGTCCTCAAGAAGTTTTACAAAAAAATCGAGCCACATGGCTTAAGTAAACAAAGCAAAAAACTAAAATAAGTGGTTTCAAAGAAACAAATGTATTAAGTTTTTTGGCTATTCCAATTTTTTCTAAAGTGTAACTGAGTATCTACGAGCATCTACAAGCTTTATTTTTCTTCGTGAGTAGAGACGTCGACAAATACAAACTATAAAATGAAATGAAACTACAAATACGAACACGAAATTGGTAAAGAAAGATAAACGTTTGTAAATGTAAGTAACGTAACGTGCGCAATATTTTGAGTTGAATCGCAGAGGTCAGTAAAGACACAGATGGGAGTGAAAAAGAGTATCCATTTAGGGGGAACAAGGGAGACGAATGAGAAATAACATTCAATTTTCCTAAATTGCTTACAAAGCCCTAGTCCAAACACAATCACAAACGCTGTGCATTGCAAAGAGACTTGGACGCAATCGAAGGAAAAATAATATTTTTTCACGATGTCAGGCGAAGATCTAAGGATAGCTTCGTAGATTCGACACCGTTCTTAAAAATTTCACAGATGCCGACAGATATGGATCGAAAATAACGCCCAAAGAAGTAACCATAACGACAGTGGAAGAGATAAAAATGCATGATGGATGCTTAACTGATGATGAATTCAATTCAACATGCTTGGAGCATTTAAGAGTCTTTGATCTTACTTTGAGAATATTGAATGGTAAAATAACACATATTGGTATTGTGCGTCGCCAAACGAGCCGCTGTACGTACAGCAAACAAATGAAAAACATTCAGTATGAAAACATCACTTGGTCTCACTGGAGCACTAACTAGGATTTCACAGGTTCGAAATTGGGTCTTGCTGTTTCCAGTCCCGGTCAAATCGAATGATCGTTTCAATTTATATTCTCACACTTCAATTTACCGCTGTACCGTTAGATGCTTCTTTCTACTGTCGAAATTTAAGAAGAATATTCGCAAAAGTTACCATTTAGCTTTAATTATCCTTTAATCAGAGAAGAGGACGCTCACAGAAAAAAATAGGTAGAATGGGTCAGAAATGCAATGACAAAAGGTAACTTGAAGGAAGGGTTCGGAAAGGTTGAAATAAATTGAAACTAGAATGTGAGAAACAACTTTGAAAGTTGAGAATGAAACGCAAATAAAAAACCATTTATTTCAATTGACCTATAACTAAAAAAATTGACGCAATGGTTATTAAACAGTATGAAATCAATGTACTAGCATTCATGTACAACCGTTATTAAACAGGTTTCAGTTTCAGATTTATGAATACTGTCCAGTTTATTCCTAAATCAAATTAAAATTATTAATATATTTAACTGTTAAAAAATACCTACTCATTTTACGACGATTTGTTGGATCAATGCAAAAGTACTTTTCCATCAAAAAAATGTTTTTTTTTCACACACAAATTCTCCCATCAACTCAACAAACTTCCTTTATCACTTAATTTCGTCAGTATTGTCAATTTCCTCAATTATTCCAACTCTGCTCCCTATCATTTGGCCTTCACTGTGTTTTCACCCCCATCTAACAGCCTCGTACACTTCCTCTGCCCCCTCCAGTAATTTCTTCACTATTTTAACATGCCAAGTACTTATTCATCTATATTCTTTTCCGTCCATATATTCTTCTCCGTCCATTACCGCACCAACATCTTAAAAGCTTGCGACCTGTTTCCGTCCTCTCAAAAATGCCCACCACTTTAATGCATTCTACAGCTCTCCTTTCTTTGTTAAGAATTATCTATTTTTGGCGAGGGGATTTCAATCACAAGATGCCACAAAAAGAGGATGAGAGTAGGGAAACTTCAACCAGCATGGCAATTTCCTGTAATTGTTGTTTCATCGATAACATTGGTTTCCCTCTATTTCTAAAACCAATTTTTTGTTAAATTAAAGCTTGAGTTATTTTGTCAATACATCGATTTCTCTCCCCAACAGCTCTTTGGCTTCCCCTCGTGTACTCTACCCACTAATCACTGAAGTAAAAATAATGGATTAGTCACACCATATTGAAATATATAACGTTAAACACGTACTTCAGGAGTTGAAAATGACAGTTCTTGAAAATAGAAAAAAGACTGAACATAATTCTAATTTCTCGCTACAAAGCAGTTAACGATTCCTAAAGCTTCCAGCGTAAAAAATCACAATCAGATATTTCAAAGGTAACCTCACGCCGTTCATCCTACTCCAGAACTTCCACAAAACATTTCACTGTCATTTTTATAACTGAAAAAACTAAGAAAAACATTTTCGAATCCAAAAATGACAGATGCAATGGATTCCGAAATAATCAACTCAAGAAATTCCTGGAAACGTCTTCATTGGATTCCGAAATAATCAAGTCATTAAAGAAAACAACTTGATACCATTATCATTACATCTAATCTAGCTCTAAATTACTCTTTTAGGACCGTTATTAACGCAGAATTCTGTGGCTGTGCATTGGTGGCCTCCACATATAACTCGCAATGAGGAATCCTAACTCTGATAACCACTCACCTAAAAAATAAAGATTAGAAATCACGTAACGCTTCACTCACTGCTACCATTTATTTTTTCTTTCGGTCTCTGCTTACTGAATATCTTGCATCAATCCTCATCCGCCAATCACTCCCCTCTTTTCCAGGTAGAATACTTTCATAAATATAAGCGATACAATCGACTAGTATTGCGTCCGCCGAGGGCATCTGAGTCGATAACACAATAAACTTTTAACTAATTATTTTAACTGTAAAAAGGAAGGAGTGTCCTTCGGTTTCTATCCAGCTACGTCCGATTTAGCAGTAACGTCCCACGAAGTTGCCTCACGCACGAAGAGAAAGATTTAATACTGTCCAGGAAATTATAATTATTCAATCTAGATAGGTATAAAGAGCTGCATACAAAATTAAAATCACTCTTAACTAGATGGCGCAAAAAGGAGGTATCTCTAATATAAATTCGAATACCTAAATTAGTTATTAGCTACTCTTTTATTGAGCCTTTACTTGGTTTATAATTGAGATAAATTATAACTGGCACCTGTAAGAAAAAAGTTTTCTGAAATAAAAGAAATCCTTACCACACGCTTTTCGGTCAATTAAGCTAAAGAAAATAAACATTTTATATACTAATATTCCGAAATAATAGCTTTGCATTAATAATAAAGAAGTATATATAAGACAAACCCAAACTTTAAGAGTTAAATACTAACTTCGCCACCGAAACTTCGATAGAGAAATACTGCAAATAATAGCATACAAAATTTTTGTTGCGTAATGTATAAGTCAGGGTAGTTAAACCTATAAGTATAAGGTAGAGAATAACGTTCACCAGAATGTAGGTATATATAGAAACAGGAGAAAAGCACGAGCATGCTTTGAACTTCTCACTAGCTTGTACTGAGAATTCGTTTGACATAATTAAGTGGCAGAAGAAGCAATGCATACAGTTAAATACAGAAGTTTCGCTCTTAAAAAAAAAATTCATGGTGAGTCACGATTCCGAACCTCATTAGAACCGGCGGAAACCATGAATGGTATAAGGAGCAGCAATATTAAAATACGTTAAGTTTTAAAAAAATACATCTTGATCGTCCGTCTTGCACGCCAAGGTCTTCCATCATTTCTCTCTTTATTTTCTCGCCGTCACAATTAAAGATTTCATGAAGCTTTACCAGAGGGAAAATGTATATGTAGCTTTTTTTACGAGCACAGGCGGAAGTAAAAACGGAGATTGAGTACGAGCAGAGACGGTTGGAAAGGGAATGAAGGCACATGAGGGCTCTGGAAGGGAAATGACGTTTGACAGGAGACAAAAGACGGTGGGATGGCGCTTGCGCCGGTTACACGCGAGTAATTGCAGGCGATAAGGTTAAATCTCTTCCGCGCTGTAATGCAGCTCGAGAGATGCGCTTCCGTGGATAAAAATGCAAAGCAGGCACGGAGGACATGTGAGACAGAAACGCCGTAACACAAAAGGTAAGGGCAATAAAATGCGAAGAGAACGTATACAGCGGGTTGTAAATAATGGAACTTAAAAATAAATACGCACGTAAAATTGTCACGGACGTCGAAATGTGAAATGAACGACGCAATTTATTTTTACGTCGCATTTGCATACTTCTGATATAATACTGTTTGCTCTTTTCTTTAATAAGTTCAAATACTTTCATTGCATACACCACTCCTTCAAGTCGTAAAAATAGTTTTCAAGGAAAACGTTCACGACCAAGTTCAATAAAAATCGTTGTAAATTGTTAAAAGTAAAACAATACAGAATTATATCATGGTCCGGAAAGACACAGATGCACCACAAAAATAATGTCAAAAATAAGATGAAATGAAACCGGCACAGGCATTTTATTAAAAATGTAATTGGTAAAAAAAGGTAAAAATCCACCAAAGTAAACAGTTGAGTAGCACAAATTAGTTATCGTACGTTTTTCTTCAATGTTGAAAACTGTTTAAAATGGAAGTGAGAGAAAAAAATGCAGCCTAATTCATTCTTCACAAGTGGTAACGGTAGGGTGTTTGCGTTTGAAGTTTGACATACATGGCCTCGAAATCTCTCCGTATGAAAAAAAAGTAATTTCACGCAAGAAATAGTCGCTATTATCTTTCATTTGACAAATAGAATGTGACGTAGATGAAAAAATACATAACAATGATGCAACGTAAAAAAATCGTCAACACCGGATTTTTAAACAAAGCATTAAAATAAAATTTGCCGACGGTGGCGAGCTTTTAAGAAGAATTAAAAAGATATGTTAAAAAATGAGACGGAGAATAAGTTTCTCAGTAACAAGAACATTAGTTTCCTCGTTTATTCTGCATTTATTCAATTCATGGTATATACCTACAAGTGCCAGTAAGATAATCTATGGCGTGTATCTATTAATAACACATAATAGATTCCGCTGACCATTCTGGAGATATAGTAATGACAATATTATCCTCTGACAGCACATAGTCCACCAAAACCAATATTACCTTACCAATTAAATAATAAATATCTGCTTGAAATCGTTCATCTGAAATTATATAAAATTTATTTTTCATCACCAAAAATCTCACGCTGAGCACTGAAGCAAGTAAACTAGGTAATTTATTTATTTAATGGTTGGACCGCAACACACAGGGAATAAAAATAATATCCAGATTAAGCAAATGACATTGTTCACCGTGGAATCTGCAAAAAAGGTTTATGATGAGTTTGATTCTAACTGAATTTTTCTTGTATTTAATTAATCCGTTCGTCATTTTTCAATATCAAATGGTTTTATTTCACGGCAACGCTGCCCAAAGAAATAGACAACCACGCTGCTGCTCTATACGAGGCTCAATATTATAATGGCAATTGCTTTTAAATAGAGAACTTGTAAATTATTAAGATAATTAATGCCTGAATTAATCTTTGAATGGAAGAATAAAAACCTGAGGTAGGTAATTAATGATAGGTAAAAATTACTATTTTTTATTCGTAGGTGCGTCCTCGAAAGAATACGTTAGAATAAATACTTAGCATTCAAACTTAAATATTCGTACTAATCGTTACCGTAATTCCAAGAACACTCAATAGAATGTTTAGATCATAATTAATCTGATGTGAAAAAGTGTACTTGTTCATTAATTATATCCAAAGACAATCGTCATCATTCTTACATCATCTAGGAGTAGGAATGTAAGTGGGATTGCGTAGCACAGATGAGTTTTTATACGGTTTTGTGTGATTTATGCTTATTAAGAGAGGCCATTAGAAGTTTTAAAAACAAGAATTTATACGTTACTAGGAAAATCAAACTTTGGAGAGGAAACTCGATTAAGACAGAGAAGATAGACATGGTTGATACAGAAAACGGAGAAATCTATCGTGTGAGAAAAGGAGAGAGGACACGGATCCATTTTATGCGTTCTAAATGCTAGTCCAGATAAGTATAACAACTTAAATGAGAAGGGTTGGAGATGAGTTTAACATTGCCTAAGATTCAGCACTAATCCGCTCTCAGAAAGAGAACTTTCGGGGTCTAAAGTATGACATTTTGCCAGACATGCGAAATGATAAACGTTTATCATCTCCTGGAATGTTCCTTATAGGTACTAGATTTTGACTAACAAAGAAAAATTCCCCTACTACTTACACCTAAAGAAAATTAAGCCAGAATTTCACTACGTCATAGTAAACCTATGTAATGCGAGTATACTAGCAATTTATGTACTTCATTATTAATTGACAGAAACTAGAAGGAAAAGACTATACAAATGAAGAGAATAAGCAGCCTTAGGAACAAGTAGATATATACCAGGAATTATTAGCCAATCCAGGAGGGCAACATAGTTAAAGATGACTGAAAGGTGGGTTTGTTTAGTTTGGAGAATAATACAACTTTACATTCCAATATTTGAAACCAAAATTTTCAATACACCTAAAACCTTCCTGATTGTGAAATAGTCAGCTGAGCTACAAAAAAAATATGGCGTTGAAACGCCTTGGCTTTTTATTAATAGATAAACACCACTTGAGTAGGTATTATTCAAAGTGACATTACCATTTGCACAATTTTGAGATAATAGTTGCAAATAGAAATTGTAGCTCACCCGAATATGAGATAAAGTAAAGTTGATTTTAAAATATTCGTATTTTCTATCAAAAACAATTTAAGTTCAATTATCTGTGGTGAAGTGAAGTGATGTTAGCCTTGTTACACAATGAATAAGAATCATTTTCATGCCCTGATGTTGACAATGAGCAACCCATACCCAACGGATCCAAAATATTGAGGAAGAGATGGTGTATCCCCCTGAAGAATCAAAATGATATACCGACCCCAGGACGCTGGGGTATTGGTTGCCGCGGGACGAAATTTTCAAGGCGGCAGACACAACCAACCCTTCCCTCCTCGCGTCCCAACGAGCTGCATGCAAACATGAGACGGTGAGGTTACAAATGAAAGCGGCGAGAACGCAGCGCAAGGAATGGGCACGAAGACGACAACAACATTGGGAAGACGGCCAAAAGAAGGAAGACGTCTACTCCGGTGAAATATACATGTGTACATGCGTGGTGGAGGGGAGAAGAAGACGGTATGAGATAGGAAGAAAAATTGGCTGAATATGAGGAAGAGTACAAGAAGAAGTAGAAGAGCAGAGAAGAAAAAGAATTCGATAAAAAGAGAGGGAGGCAGGAGGCCGAGGGAGTCTTGGAGAGGAGTGGAAGGGAAGACGGCCCGTGACAGATGGGCGTAAAAAGATGAGATGAAAATGGAAAAGGGCGATGCGTGGAAAGAAGGAAGAATAAGAAACGGTTGAAGGGAGTAAAGAGAGAGAGAGCAACTTGAGGGAGCGCCTTGAGGGCAGAAAAAAAGATGCGATGTGTAATCGGGAGACGTCAAGACAAAAGGGTGACAGTCAAAAAAAGAAGAAAAGGAAAGAAAGAAGGAACTAGTAAGAAGGAGTAAGAGGAGGAGTAGTAGGAGGAGGTAACCTTGGAGAATCAATAAATAGTGGAGAAAAGAAGGGTGGGTTTCAGCACTACCACCCCACCCCCTCCCCTACACCCTCCGTTTAAGGGGTGGAAAGAAATGGCCGATTGAGACAAAACGATACGACAAGGCGACACGAAAGAGAGAGGGCGGCTGAATGGCAGACGGATGACTTTATTTTGAAGGAATAAGAAGGGCAGTTCCATCTGTGTAGCATTGAGGGGAGCCAGGTAAAACGATTTGATGCACGCATTTATCTTTAGAGTGCATTGCATCTCTTCCGTGAAGTACAGAAAACACTATAAGAGACGTTTACCTCGGAATTTTTCATATGCCCGGCTAACTCACTAATCCAAGCTCCTTCACAGGATCTGCCAGAGCCGGTGAATGTTTCTATAAGACATAAAATCTTCAATCCATAGCCGGAAAAAGTTCAGAACATTAGTATTATTAAGTATGACTTACATATTAGCCAATGGCTTTCGAATCATAAAAATTTTGAATTTCTTTCAAACTCTTGCAGCACAAGAGTTGTTTTCACTTACGTTCTAGGAAATGATATTCCTTGGGGTAGAGCGATCTATTTTTTAGGTATAAGTTAGAAATTTAATATTTTGCATGGAAATATAGTAATAGTGTTCCTTATCTTTTCTATTTTGTTAGTTGAGCAATTATTCTATAAGTTTATAGAAAGTTGTTCTGATCAGACGTCCTTTTAAACGATATTACCCTAAATACAAACTAGCCTTATGGGTCACCTAAAGCTCCAGGATCTATTATTTATATAAGTTTTAACTTGTCCTTTTTATCATGCGTCACTTGTCCATTATATTTGGTTAAATGTAGACACTTTTAATGAAATAATGTTTCCTGATACATTATCAATACTGGACAAATGAGTATTCATTCATTTGTTTATATTTACTCTCTAATATTGGTCTCAGGGTAAATGTTTAAATAAACTTCAAATATATCAATGATCATCATTTTAACAGAAATTCTGCGAAGAGGCTACGATACGGGCAATAGTGAGGAAGTCATGCTTGAAATACCGTTTAAATATCTCTCATGGGGCACGCTCTATAGCACAGTGGGTTGTTTAAGACCGGAGTATTATGCGTCTACAACCTTTCATTTATTTCCACAAATCCCACATGAACCCCAGGTTTAGAAGATCCGCCTTATTGACCTAAACGAGGATTCCAGTGTGATATGCGGCTTGATATTCGTCTTTGCCACAAGTTCACACATTAAAATAAACACGCCATAGGTATTATTATCTATAACAGCCAAAGGTGCCAGGAATAAAGCGAAAATGTGCTATAGAAATGCTATTCATTCTGTTGTAATATAGCTGGAGGACGAAATTCCTATAATCTGGTTTCAAAAATTCTAAATTAAAATAAGCCAGAGACTCAATATTATTATTGCGTAGCATCATAAAAAATGTTTGCCTTTTCCTCATGTAGATAAAGCGATATTTTATATAACTGAAAAAAAAAATTTCCAGCATTTCAATCACTCGTGCATTGAAGGTCATGCAATTTAAAGTTGTAGAAAAAAACTATGCCGAAGCGTTAACTATTCTTTTCAAAGTTATGAAGTGTAGAATTCATACTTCTATCCGCATTTAAAACTGATAAAAAATGAAAATGATATCATTTTACGGAGGAATCTCATAAAATGGAAAATTTAATTTAGTCAACGACAATCAACACTGAGATTATGAAAACTTCGTGAAATTTAATACTATTAAATCAAATATCAAGAATACATCTAAAGTATTATTGACCCTAGACGTATATAACATTGGTAGTATTTACAAAATGTGATTAGTATTGCATAAATTACCGGATAGATGGCGGAATTTACAGCCAATGCAAAGTAAAATTTGCCGAAATACACTATGGAAAAATAAAAATAGTGTTATGAAGGCCCAGAGTGGACAGCGCATATTTTTCTTTTATCTTATGGAAAAAGGAAACATTTGGCTATGGATATTTTTTGTAAGGAAACTACAAATTGAAGAGGAGTTTAACATCTGTGTCCTGGATAACGTTCGTGCACGAGGGGACTTTCTGGTGACTGCTTGGACTGTCCACCCCAATCTCAACTGCCAATCTCCCTCCGGATGATGCAAATAAATTCATTTGCAACGGTTGGCGGGCCAGACAGCATACCCGACATTTTCTCATAAAGTGAATGACGCGACATCTGACGCCACATAATTTTTTTAATTCTCATACACGGCACGGCGTTTCGCGCGCGGAGCAGTAAACAAGCAGAGGCAGATTATCTCAGGGAGCGACGTTGATTATGCCCTCAGGGCTTTTTTTTCAATAGATGCGGTCAAATAGAAAAAATTTATATTTCACATTTTTTTAATACAAACTCTTTTTTTACGACAAATCATGTGTTTGTTACGACAGGGAATTAGTAATTGCACGACGACTTTATTAACAAAATTCCCATCATGGGCAATGGAACAAATTGCAATCGCTTGAATTACAATTTTTTTAATGTCACAAAAGTACGATGCCCTCGTATTCACAGACGACCTATTCACTCAGATAAACAGAGATGGCGACCGATCCGATGAGATGAAAATTCTAAACACTTATTTCAGCGGGTATTTTTTTTCTAAGGAAGAGATGCAGACCGTGCTTACTAATCTGGATATTATCTGAATATAAGTAGGTAATCAGACGAGGTATAAAAATCGCTGCTTTTCAATGACACATGGCGAATTTGTCATGAAAATAATTCTATTATTGATGAAGAACAAAGTTAAATACAGTCTCAATAGGATCATTATAATAACTTTTCCTATCACTATTAGGTACCATTTATTAATATTAAATATTATACAAGACTTATTTAGGAATTATAAACACTGATTGCGGCCACATTTTTTCTCAAAAACAATATTCCAGTAATTCCAACATTATTTAACTGCTAACATATTGCACGTATTTTGAGATATATTAAATTTCCAATAAAAGCCGTCCAAATAATTAGTAATTAAGAGATTGAATATATTTTTTTAAATACTACGAAATTTTTAAGAAGCATTAACTGCATTTTACGTAGTATTTACTGATTAATTCTCGGCATAAGCAAAGTAAAAATGTTTTAAATAAATGTATGAAATTATTTCGAAATGTCATGATATTTTATTGTGAAAAGGAACTCAAGCCTTGTCTGTTTTGCGTGTCACAAAAGAATACACAGTAGAATCGAGGCTAATATTGAATATGTTAGTCGATAAGCTATTACAAGTGTGTAGCTATTAGTAAATTGGCTGTCAGACCCTCTAAGTTCCTCCGTAAAATAAGCGTAGCATTTTCTTAGTGGAATTTTCTAATTTTCGGTGATAAACAAACACTACATCTTTCGTATTATCTTCCAGATAGCTATACTGGAATGCAGAGAAAAACATTCCTTCGAACCTTAGAGTGCCATGTGAGTGCTAGGAATAACCACAGGGATCCGAAGAAAACCTAGCAACAATGTATAACAACTAATTTTAATCCAGTTTTCTAAATCCTTACTTGTTTTTTCACATTGGGAAACCAAATTAATAATAATATTTGACTGAATGGAGCTAATATATTTTGGCTTAGAATGTAAAATATATTGGAATATTTTTATCAAGTCTCCATAGCGTAAATTTGAAAAATGCCAGTAGGGCAATTTAGATCAAGAAATGTTAGCTGTGATCATATGATCTATCTGGGCGTTAAAGGGTTATGAGCTACCATTAGCGCAGAATGGAGTGCCGAAACCACATCAGCACATAATAAATAAACTAACTCGTCATGAATGTGGGCCAGAGTTAAATCTACAAAACAAATCTTTGAAGAACAAAATTTAGAGAGTAAACGAGTGAGGTAAAGCCACTTGGTAGGATTTAATTTAATCTTTCCACCCGTAGGAATATCAATGACCTTTCATTTCTTTACATTGCGTTAAATGGTCAGTACCGATCCACTGAAATACTCCCATACTTCTCACTTCACATCCCCGGCCGTGCCTTACGCAACAATCACCTTATACACCAACCTAAATTCCGTCTTTCTCTCTCCCAGCGATCCCTTTTTTACAGGCTTCCTGCCTTGTATAACACCATTTCATCTGCCTGCCCTTCCCTCGATCTCTCTGCACCTTTCGGATCATTCAAGCGCCAGCTTAGAAAAGCGCTTTCTCCCTGATTCCCTAATTTTCCATATTGTTGTAATGTATTGTTTATGTTATTGTCTCTTTGTTTTTATTTGATGCTATTTGCCAACACATGTTTTTTTCTAATTTTATTTTGTTGATGCTGCAGATTTTAAGTTGCAAATGTTCAATGCAAAGGCCGACATCGGCTGTTTATGAATGTTTAAAATAAATCAAATAAAATCAATTCAAATCTTTCTATTTAATTTATTTCATCTTAAACCAATTGTACGAAAGTCACCACACATCGCTTCAGATGGATTTTTGCTACGAATAAATGCAATGACTGCAAAATGGGAGGGAAGGCAGCGCCCGTGGAAGCGGTCCGCGATCTTACTCACAGACAGGTGAGCAACGCGAGAGCGGTTGGACTTGAGAGGCGCGTAGAGATTGCGGCCGTCTGCGGGAAGGCGTACCTTGACGACGCCAACTGCTCATCTGACCGAGCTCGGGTGAGAAGGAGGTGGTGTTAGCGTGACATCCTTTAGCCCTGAACACACTCTCCGAGCTGGAGAGGCTGGGGAACATTGAAAGGGGGACAGCATATTGTCTGCGTGCTTAAGAAAGAAGCAATACCAATACAAAGCCGTGTGTGTGCGTCCACCAGTTGAGCTGATGTACTTATATTAAACAACGATTGGTATGCGTGGATTTAATAAGGTTTTTGCGTAATAATCAACCAATGCAATGCTAGTAGACTTGTCATTTCTTATTTAATTAACTAATTAAAAATCTGCTTCGTTTTTAGTTTCGGCCGGGTCATCTTGAGAAAATAATAATTAAAAATGAGATATTTTCTATTCGTGTGACAGAGCATACATATATTAAGTCGAGGGATACGAAGATGTTATATCTAAAAACAAGTGATAATACGCGTTTCAATAGTCATATCCCCTTAAGAGAGGCTTTCTTATCCATAAGTGCGTTTTGCTAGACTCTGAAACAATGGAATAAGTCCCTAGCAACGGAATTAAATATAAGCTCTATATTTTCATAAATAATTCGTGATTAATTAAATTTTCATTATAATGATCAGTATATGAAACAACGATTGGTATATGTTGATTTATTAATGTTTTTGCGTTATGTTCAACCAATGCAATGCTAGTAGGTTTGTCATTTCTTATTTAATTATCCATTTAAAAATGTTCTACGTTTTTAGTCTCCGCCGAATCATCTTAAAATAATAACAATTAAAAATTAGATATTTTCTAGTCGTATGAGAGAACATATATTAAGTCTTGGGATGCGAAGATGTTATATTTGATAACAAATGATAATACGCGTTGCATTAGTTATATCCCCTTAAGAGCAGAGGCGGATCCAAGGAGCAATATTGGGAGAGGAAATTTGGAAAAATATTTTGAGGGTATGGGTCTGTGCGTGCACGCCCGTTCCTGCGCCTGCGTGCTTATGTGAATCTTATGTCATACATCTTATATTTGCTGATAAGTATGCCTGTATATTTTTCTTATGCCTATTGGCGATTTATTTCACATTACTAACTATGGGTTTGTTAACTCCTCCCCTCCAATTCTATCCGCGATCTGGTGGAGGCTGATAATGGTACAGGGAACGCCAGAATGGAAAGGAAGCAACCTTCAACGAGTTATCTGACTGCGTACACCTTTCTTTCATTCTTCCATGCCCGTCACCCAATTATCCTCAAGCCAATTACAATGGTCATTAGTCTATAGCACTCTTTTCCTGCATCCCACTTTCATAGAATTGTAACGGGCAAAAGAATAGTTACGGGCTAAGTTACTTTTACATCAGACCTCGGAAATTGTGGAAAAGTTAGCTTAACACTCCGAGTTCATGACCACTAATTCAATAGCGGCCAAGGTGTATGAAGATAAAATTAGAGAGATGTCACACCAGTTTTTGGGAAAAGATAATTCCGTTTTACGATGTAGTTAAAAAGTATAGAAATGTTCTTTGAAAATCATGTTGTACTGCTAAAACCCAAAAAGTGTTCTCTCCCTATTTTGCTACGGAAACCAAGAACCATTTACCTGAACAAGGAACGTTTTGCACCTAACATGAAAATCAATGCAAAACTCTTTCCGATTAAGTACTTACCAAAATAAGTTCTTTTAAAAATATAATTCGGTTGTTATTGGAAACTCTTCTCTTGGACTACAACCTTGTCGTGGTGGAAGGGCTTGCGTGCTCCGATGACCCCTAGAGCTGCACTGGTGGGAGCATTGCTCTTGGTAGGGTCACCCATGCCAGATTGGTCGAAGGTTAAGAGACAGACGAATGGTAGTCCGCGCAGCGTCTGTACCTCAGTGAGGTGGCTGCAAAAGGCGTCTGACCCCAGTGGGGCGGCCTCTGAAGTGATGGTGTCACGTAAAAAACACTATTGGGATAGGCCATGGAGTACTATCTCAATTTAAACAAAAACCTTGAAATTATGGACGGTTCTCAATTGATAATGAATCCTGGCAACTACGGGACTCGCCCCAGAGGGCCGGGTGTCGTGCCCGGCAGCGGTGGGAGCAAGGCCGCTGCGGTCGTCATCACACGAAATCCTTGCTCAGACGTAGCAGCAGCAGAGGAAAAGAAGATAAGGAAGAGGAACGAAACTATAAGAATAGGCATGTGGAATGTTAGGACTATGCTGAAGGCGGGGAAGCTAGAACATATAAAGCAAGAAATGGAGAGGGTGGGCGTAGACATTATGGGTCTGGGTGAAGTAAGATGGAAGGATGACGGGGAATACTGGAGCGACGATTATAGAGTAATTTATAGTGAAGGGAATGAAAGTCAGCGCGGGGTTGCATTCGTAATGAATAGGAAACTAGGTAGAAAAGTAGTGTATGCAGAACAGGTGAGTGATAGGATTATAGTCGTGGAACTAAAGGCAGATCGAACGAATTTAGTTATAATCCAGGTTTATATGCCTAACTCTAATCATAAATAGGAGGAGATAGATGGGGTATACGGTCAGCTAGAGGAAATAATTGGTAGGATGGTAGTAAGCACTTGGTAGTAATGGGGGATTGAACGCGGTGGTGGGCGAAGGAAGAGATGGGAGGGAGGTGGGCGACTACGGGCTAGGAAGGAGAAACGACCGGGGCGAGAAAGATGTGGAGTTTTGCCGTAGAAATAACCTAGTAATTACAAATACATGGTTCAGACATCATCCTCGACGTAGGTACACTTGAAAGAAGCCTGGAGACACAGATAGGTTCCAGATAGATTATATAATGGTTCGTTACAGATACAGGAATAGTGTTAAAAACTCGCATACTTATCCAGGAGCTGATGGAGACACAGACCACAACTTATTAGTCATGAAATGTCGGGTAAAACTGAAAAAGATAAGAATGGCAAGGAAGGTACGAAAGTGGAATACGGAGGCATTAACTGGGGCAATGAAGAAGAAGTATCGAGAGAAGGTTGATGAGATAATGGGTGAGGAACACGGAGCTAGATCAGTGGAAGATGAATGGGGAAGTTTGAAAAATTGAATTGTAGAAGCGGCGAAAGCAACGGTAGGCGTAGTAGGTGCAACTAAAATTAGAAAACCGTGGATCACGAAGGAGATGATCTAAACTCAGAACTAGGTAAGAGAAAATACCGAGAATTTAATAACAGGCTTAGAAGAGAAACAAAGAAAGCAAAAGAGGCGTGGTGGAGAGAACAGATCGACGCGTTAGAGAAATACTAAAAAGAGGGAAGAGCAGATCCATTATGTGAGAGAGTAAAGGAACTGACAGGTAGTAATAAGGGAAGGGGAATTACGACGATAGCAGACGAGACGGGAAAGCTAATCGTAGAACCGAAAGAGAACCAGTAGAGGTGGAAGGAGTATGTTGAAGAGCTCTATGGTAAAGACATAAGGCCCAATATGTTATATATAGAAAGGGAAGACGATATCGACAGAGGTGGCATCGGACCAAGTATCCTAGATAGCGAAGTCGAAAGAGCCCTACGAGACATGAAAAGGAATAAGGCGGTGGGAATAGATGACATACCTGCAGAGTTTTTAAAGAGAATGGGGCAAAATGGGAGAGGAAAACTTTTTGCGCTTATTCGTAGGATTTATGAGGATGGAGGGTGGCCGGAAGACTTCGCGAAGACTGTACTAATTCCTATAGCAAAGAAGAGTAAGGCAAAAACGTGCGAAGACTATAGGACAATAAGCTTAATATCTCACATGGCCAAAGTAGTTCTGAGAATTATAAACAGAAGGCTGGAGAAGAAGGCAAATGAATACCTGGGTGACAACCAGTTTGGGCTTAGGAGAGGAACGGGAACGCGAGACGCTATAGCGGTGATGAGGACGCTTGTAGAAAGAAACGTAGAGTATGGGCAGGATGTTTTTGCATGCTTCGTAGACTTCGAGAAGGCGTTTGATCGGGTGGAAATTAATGGGAGTGTTGAAGAAATTAGGGGTCGATTGGAGGGACAGGCGTCTGATTCGGAATTTGTATATGAACCAGACGGCGCAGGTTAGGGTAGCCAATGGAGAATCGGGATGGGCCACGATAGGACGGGGAGTGCGGCAAGGGTGCCCACTATCGCCGATGCTTTTTTACGTGTATTCAGAAGAAATGGTAAGGGAGGCATGGTGGGAGGAGGAGGTAGGAATAAAGGTAGGAGGGGAGCTGATAAAATCAGTGAGATTTTCAGATGATCAACCATTGGTTAGTAGGTCGGCCAAGGGGTTACAGTCAATGATGAATGCATTAAAGGTGCAGTGAGAAAAGTATGGGGTGAAGATCAATCACAAGAAAACGAAAGTAATGAGACTTTCTAGAAATAAGAAGGCGGGGCTGAATATTAGGGTGGGAGGGCAGAAGATAGAGCAGGTCGAGCAGTTTACGTATATGGGAAGTATTTTGGAGGAGAATGGGTTTAGTGGTAACGACATCACATGCAGAATTGCGCTAGCTAAAGAAGCACTTTCGAAGAGAAGGGAATTGATGAGGGGGGGTCTGAGAAGAGACGTAAAGAAGAGGCTGGTGAAAACTTTAATATGGAGCGTGGCGCTATATGGGTCGGAAACTTGGTCATTGTGAAGGGAGGATGTGAGTAGACTTGAGGCGTTTGAGATGTGGGTTTGGAGAAGGATGGAAAAGATTACCTGGATGGCGAGAAAGACGAACGAGTAGGTATTGGATATGGTCGGAGAGGGGAGTAAGCTTGTGGCAGAGGTTCTGAGAAGGCAGAAGAGATGGATGGAGGAGGTTTTGAGAGAAGAGGGCATGTTGAAGAGAGTGATAGAGGGGAGAACACTGGGGAAGCGTGGGAGAGGAAGGAAGAGGATAGGAATTCTGGAAGAAATGAGAGGAGGTAGAAAATATGAAGAATTGAAGAGGGATCTAATAACGGGCCATTAGGCGGGAAAGCGAGACAATGTTTATGAGGTTGGGATGCAGAATGGGGACTGTCCAAGAACCTACCAATCAGCTGGTAGAATACTTGAATGAACGATGAACTTTATTGAAAATACACCAAGTGTAGGTTTTAAAAGTGTGTGGGAGAGGTGAAATAATTATCAAGTGAAAGACACTTGCTCTGCAAACGTATTGGAAACTCATACCAATTCATATGAGAGACGTCCTAGCAAAATGGCAGGTCTCACAAAGTTTATTTTCTAGAATTCTTAAATACAAGTTGGTGCCTCAGGCATGCACACTAGGTGCGTACGCATTACGCTGCACATCTTGTAATTGCAATTTCTAACAGACAAGCTGGGCAGACAATATAATTCGGCGAAAAGAATAACTAGTATTATTTTAATCCTTAAGTTAATGGACTACTTATATAGGAGAACATTTCTAACAAATGGCTTCCAGAGGCGTGTTGCATTCGATTTTTGGCGCAGAAGAATAGTCATATTCGCACATAGATAGGCAAGATATTCGCAGTGAAAACTGAGAACTTTAATGGCCGTGTTTGAATCTAATGGCATAGATACAGTAGATACCGGTAGACTTGTGCAGCCTAGATATTGCTGTAATGAATATTGCTCTTCTTATGAAGTGATTCTGAATATCTTACAATTAGAGGTTGTGCGTGAGATTTCATCGCCAGCAAAGAAAGCGGAGATGTGTCAAAAATAAAAAAAAACAAAGGTCACCGTGGTTATGTGCTCCAAGATATGAATCAAAGCTTTCATTGAAATAACAACCTACAATATATCCATGTGCAAGTGATAGGTATATACGTCTGGGATAATGTCATTGAATCGCCAATTTCTCATGTTATTTCTCATGGTCTCTCCCTCCAAAAATACTCTTATTCGAAAGAAATATTGTGTTCCTTTAAGGCCATGTCAATACATAGTTGTCCTTATATAAATATATAGAGTCATTAACCATGTGTAATATATATTTGTCTATATAATCGATAAAAAGATACTTTACTGCTAGCTAAACCAGTTTAAATTAATACCATATGGTTAGCACAAAAGTTACGTCAATGGATGCTACAGTGCCGCATTCATGGAAGCACATTATTATGAAAGCATTATTCAGCTCCTCAAAAGGAATTTAGTTAAACCTCTTTGGCACCTCGTTTAACTAGGGAGCTGAAAAGTTGGAAGCAAACGGATCGGGAATGATGATATTAATGTGTTTGTAGAGATAATGAATGTAAAAAATAATCTTAACAATGACGAGGTTTCCAGCGGTTCAACATCCAAATCGCGAGAGCAAATTTTGTGATTCGTCAACATGGAGACATCGCTACAACAGCATTTTTTCGATTTGGTACTTTATACTTCTTTGTTATTAGCTCAACATCAGCCCACAGAATTTATGTGAGTGGTATTTTTGCTCGCCTATATAAATCAACAGTTACCCAACCCTAGTATGCCGCGAAAATTAGACTTAAAAAGCGAATATGCGAACACATATAGATTAATTTTTCCTTTAAAAGAAACATTACCATTACACAACTTTAAGGATGAAGGCTAACATATTTATCAACCAAATATTACAAAATAGCATGATTGAGGGGGTACATGTTTGCAGAAAAACGCGTTTAATGTTTAAAAAATAAAAATTGATGCTCAAAATTGCGAAATTTGAACAAATGGAATCATAATATTTATTATGCGTCGTTGCTATTTCTTTCAAAAGAGCATTTGTTTCTTTGACATTGGGTGCTTTCAAATTGGCATCTGCGCTGATCTGATTTAATCTGTTTAGCGCAAAGCGTGTTCCAATTGTATATGTGACGTCATCTGCGCTAAGCAGATGGAAACACATCCCGCACCGTAGTTCGTCTGCGCTCATCTGCGCTAGCAGACGAAATTTGTAATGACGGGGAAATGTGTAGCAGAAGGAAAAGGAATTCCTCAACGTCAAAGATAACTATGATAAAAACTTGAGAAAAACAATAAATAAATTGTTTTTTTTTATCATTCTGAAGGGCAATTTTAACTGCTTTTGAAAGGAAATGGAATATCTTCTGCCCTCTATATTATGAAAAAAGACGAATTATAAGGGGATGAACGCTTCAAATAAAATAATTTTTTAACTCGAATCATTGACATAAATAAGCCTCAATTCTAAGATCTATTTAAGAATATTTCCATTTTTAACTATTGGATAATATAACGTAAATCATGCAAGATTGCCTTGAAGGGCTAATAGACGGAAATTAAACAAAGAAAGGTAGCTATGAGAAGTAATTAATTTCCGTGAACCAACTTGAAGCCATCTTCCTCATCCACAAATTCCGAAATGGAACAAGAGAGCAAAATTATAATGATATATTTCCTGTTGATTCAAAATGGATTTAACACTATAAGCCCTGGAATTCTTGTGATACCTAGAAGCCTCGTGGTGGGCCAATTGACCCTTGTTTGTTTAGCGTTTTGTTCCTCCTATGTATTGCTAGTCAATGATTTTTCAAAAATATGATATTTTTAGTATTTATTGGGTTGCAGGTAATGTTATAAATAACAACAATTTGATTTCCTATGGCCGTAACATGGAGTGGGTCAATTTACCCACCCCGGGGCTTCTAGGTATATTTTTATTTAGTAAAAAAACTAATAAATATAGGACTATGAAAATTTGATAAAAAGATCATATCTATATTTTATTAAAAGCTATTAAAGGAATTTATAATCCGTTGAAATTTAGCGGCGTAACGTAAGCGAAAATTTCAAAATGGGCCAATTGACCCACCCCGGGGCTTCTATAGAAGTTACAGTGTTAATTTATTTACTTTTATGGATACCCCGTTGGAAAAATTGTATTAAGAAATTGTATTGAATGCCCTATGCATTCCATTAAATATAATTGATTAATGCCAAATTTCAAAAAAAATTGCCAATAATTTTCATTGGTGTAGGTACTTAAATATTTGTGCTAGTTCACATATCGACAGTAAGGCTAGGATGAAGAAAAAAATGAAGCAGAGTGGAAGGGAACCCACCAAGGGGAAGATTGGTCTTCTTTTCAAATGTGGTAGAAAAATGTACGACACCTGCCAAGAAATGATTCGTCTATGAAATGGAACTAGATGAACGAAGATGCATGAATTCATAATCATTCATTTAGAGCTCTGTTTTGAAGGCTCAAATGACAGCAAAAAAGCACTACTATCGCCGCAAAAAAGGTAGAACGCTGAACTTTAAGCATTCGTGCGAAATTCCGCCGGGGCTCCAAAGAGCCGTGTATTATATCGTTTTACTCCTTGTGTATTTGACTACAAAATTCATTCATTGAAAAGTGATTAAATGTAAACGGTTAGCTCCTACGGTCGAAAGAGTGAAGAAAAACACGCGAAAAACTAGGAGAACAGCGAAACGGTCGTCTTCTTCATCTCGTCACGGCCAAAATATTTAATTGGTTCACTTCATTATTTTTTTACGAAGAGGACGACACCTCCGTATTACAAATATTTTTTTAAAATTTTATTTTACCCATTCTTTGATTTTTTAAATGGCCGAAAGCTAGATTTCAATTTCCGAGGTGTAGAAAAGTATAAGAATATCGAAATTTCGTATGCTTTATGGAAAAAATATTGCAAAACTTCTCATTTAAGGAAATTTTTATATTCTTCCCCTTACTTAAAATAAACGACAAAGAATAAAATCGCTCCGCGGCAATGCAAATTACCATTTTGCTCAGTTGGCAATTGTTTAAGCTCCGTTCGTAGCAACAATACAACCCATAGAATCAATAAACTTCTAACACATAAACAAACAGTATTTTTCTGAATTAAAGTGTGTAATTTCTGAGACTGAATTAACCCTCATATGGATTCACTGCGCCTTAGCGGCGCCCGTGGTTTTAAAAATGATTTTAAAATTTTCCATTCGCATTGATCTTTCTGAAACTTTCAGTAGTCTATTTTTTCTGCTTTGTTAGACTACAAATATATTTTTGTGTGTATAGTGTTCATAGTTTTCATTTTATTGGCCTCTAATGAAAAAAGTTACGTCGTTGGATTTACGGCGCCGCTGCGGCGCCTAGAGTTTCCTCGTCGCAATGTCGGGGACTGCACTCTCAATACTAATTTAAAAGTTATTATGTTTCGTATGACATGTCATCTTCTATTTATAATCATAATATTTAAATGTTTAAAGTTTATAAACAAAATGAAATTGTTTAACAATGGGAAAAATTTTTAATGCCAATATTGCTTCGTCTTTTATCTAATAATCATAGTTTTTGCCTGTATATAATGTTCATTGACAAAACTTCATCTTTTTGCAAGAATAATTCTTATAAACTCATGGATAGCCTAAGATTGTTTTTTCCATGGCCTTCGGCATTACTTTTTTTGGGTACCTTCTCCGCTTCGCATACCTGCTGGGGTGATGGTCACCTTTGGGGACATCCCAGGGTTACTATGTATAGAATTATACCAATCAGCAATCCCAAGAAAATTTAACTACAATTTATTCTCAGAATTCATACAATAATGCCTGTTTACTTTCGTGTGGAAATTTCCCGGTGAATGAGTAGCAGAAGCTTGGGAGACGATTCAGAAGTTTGCGATAGCGACGTTCAAAATTATTTTGTTTTCGGACTCTCACTCACTGTTGATAAGCAACTGATTGGCTTTCGTGGGCGTTGTCCTTTCTGACAATATATTCCATCAATACCCGATAAATATGGTGTGAAGATATTTTGGATTAACGAATCGGCAACAGGCTACCCAATCGGGGATATACCTTACCAAGGAAAGGAGAACGTAGTGATAGCAGCGCCTAACCTAGGTGAACGTGTAGTGGTAATGCTCTGTGCCCCATACTTTGGCTCCAGTCGTATAGTGACCTGCGATAATTTCTTCACGACCTTGAAGCTAGCACTGAATTTGAAAAACAGTGGTCTAACACTCATGGGAACACTTAGTAAAAACAAGCCCTCTCCATTGTGAGCATATCTGTAGTGTAGTGCATGATTGTGAGGCTTCACCTCGTGACAAGCATTAGCGATTTATGCTAATGCATAATTAGTCGTAGTTAGACTAACTTTAGAGTATATTGTAATGCATGTTGGTGAATACTCACCCCCTGCCACATACCCCTGAGGTGGCTTGCAGTGTATTTTGTAGATGTAGAGCCTTACATTCCATTAAATTTTTTACCAAATCGATCTCAACTGGAACTTTCTTCCATATTTGGGTTTGGGTTCACAAAAAGCCTAACATTGGTTTCGTATGTCCCCAAAAGAGGAAAATTTGTAATACTGCTGTTATCAATGCATCATGATAGTAGCATTAGCGATTAAACCCACAGCAAACCAGAAACCGTGTTGCATTATAATGAACGAAAGGAGGTACAGATTTGGTGGACCAAATGGCGCATTCATATATATGCCAAGGAAAAACCAATCGATGGCCATTTGCCTTCTTTATGAATATTTTAAATGCAATCGGCATTGCTGGCTTCATTTTATTTACAACCTTATACCCGAACTGGAATAAAAAGAAGCTAGAAAGAAGAAGAATGTATTTGGAAGAACTTGCAGAGGAATTAGTTCGTCCGTATACATTGAGACGGCTAAAGAATGCCAAGACAAAGATTTTGAAGCGCTGCATGACAGATTTTCAAGAAGATTCAGTAAAACCTCAAAATTTAAGCAATTCTAAAAAACTAAAACGCTCACAGTGTAACTTATGTGTGGTGAAAAGACAGATTTTACAAATTTTTAGCTCCTGAAAAAAAAATAAATGCAAAGACGTTGGAGGTGGGGAGAATTCAATCAGTTTTTTGTGGGGGGAAGGAAGTAGGCGGAGGATGACGAATAAGGAAGCTTAGTGGTAAAGTACGGATGGTCTCAATGTTTGGGTCAGTGCAATGCTACGGAAAGAAAAGGTGAGGGGGGTCCACCCAGCATGAGGGTATTTTGGTCACCCCAGAACACTAGCTCCTATTCCATCGGTCCCTCATGCAGCGCCGGACCAAAGAAAATAGACGCCATCGTATTCCATGGTTTTTCCATTTCCTGCTCCTTCTGCCTTACCATCTACAACCCAGACTTCTTAGAAATAATTATTTTGGCCTTTCCCAACAATCCAGAAGCAAAACCTCATCTGCCGCATTCCCCCGCATCACTTTTACCTGTCCATCTCCATGGAGACATCCTCAGTGAGGGAATGGGCTCCGCTGTAGGCCTAAAATACCGGCTCTTCTAGCCCCCCCCACTCCAATGCGGCGCTGAATTCTTTGACACGTCGCTGATTGTTCCACATTCCTTATATATCACAACCCATCTGACTTTATTACTTTCTTTTTTTTAGGAATTGCAGGATATAAGCTCCCAGAATGTCCGTTACATATGCCTTGAGCATCAAAATATAGCACTTAAAAATCAAGACGGTATCACTCGTCTCTTCTCACTCAACCTACCCTTTTTCAATTATTAACGTTTAAGAACTCAGGCTTCTGCGAAGATATAACATTTGGGTGGACGTAGTGAAGCAAAATTATTTTACATGGACCCATCCGACTTTTATTCGAATCACATTTTCAGTATTTGGATGCATAAAAAATAAAACAATGTGCACATGATAAAGCGGAGTTTATCCAGCATTGACTATCAGAAAAAAGATTTAAAACAATTATTACACATTAAATTAAAACCTTTATTTGAAAATAACTATCTAAAGGACAATAAAAAGAGAGTATTACGACAACAAATAGTAAAGAAAGCAGTATTACAGATTTTTAGCAATAACTTTTGTAATAATGGGATAAATCTAGCAAAACATGGTTAAAAATAAAGCAAATAGAAGTCACTAGCATTATCAATCAGAAAAAATGCTAAGAAAGTCCACGGTTGAAGGATAATGACAAAATATAACGCGGCGCCGCTGCGGCGCCGTAAATCCAACGACGTAACTAAATTCGTAAATCCATATGAGGGTTAAATACATAATTGCGAAATATTCAATATAAATCCATTCACATTGAGTTAAAAGAATATGAAACACCTAGAGCCTTTCCCATTCCTTGTCCAATGAGCGCTGGACTCACTAGAGGGGTCTTGGCAATGAGATTTGAGTCACACTGAGATGGAATTCTTCTAGGAATAGGGTTCTTGGTGCCTTACTAGTAGTCAGGCACCAAGCACCAATACACGAGTTGATCCAGTGGTGTGATCGTCCCAATAATAATAACGATGGAGAGCGCGGGAGTCGCTGCTCTTCTCGGTTTAAATAAATACGTACTGCTACTGGTTATTCCATTACCTCCTAGAACTTGTAATAAATAAGAAGTGAAATTCTTTTGTAAAATAAATTATGGACCGACTCTGAGGTGAGATAAGTTGTCCTCTTTATGAAATAATTTCACAAATTGTATGTTCCTGCTGCATTTAAGTAGCTCATATTTCATTCATGAAATTTCCATGGTAATAGGTCTTGTGCCAATAATTATTACCCCTGTATATATTTCTCGTATCGTCTGCGGAAGCAAAAGTCTTTTTGAACTCAAATTTTACCGCCGGTCGCTCCGCCATTTGTAAACACTTCAGAGCAGACCCGTTCCAATCGTCTGCTTAAATGTGCACTCGTGCGTTTCAATCTGTTGCGATGTGAGCTAATCTGCGCAGGACGATTGGAAACCACGCATTATCATGCATCCGGAGATATCGAGGACAACTCAAAAATAAATTTACGGGCTCAAATTTTCATACTCCCGCACAGCTAGCATATAGAAATGTTTTCACGTCCTATCATTCTGGCCACCTAAGTATATCATGTAAACATAAATATCATTTTGGATTCCATTCCGGTTTGACACTTAAACTTCGATATCATTTTAACGTCCGGCATTGTTGCCAAATTTCGTACCTATGGAAATGATGTACTAACCGTTCCTTATTGCCAGCGTAAACTTATTTTGCCCTGATTGATTGAAATTATAAGTATTTCTTGTAGTTATATCCAAAAAGACTTACCAAAGCGACAAAATAAATGTTTATCTATTTTTTCTACTTAAATAAACAATTTTTGTTTATATCTGCAAACATCAATGATTCTTTTCCAAATGGTAAGTAATATTTCAAATTAATCAGATGAACTTAGGGCTTTTCGCCCTATAAAATATCAAAGAATATATATGCGATATATGCGAAAAGCCCTAAGTTCATCTGATTAATTTGAAATATTACTTACTATTTCCATCCTCGTTTTCAAAGTACACTGGCCTGTCGATTGAGCCCTCTCTTTCCTTTGATTATTTTTGTTCATATTGCATTCCCTTATTCAATTGATTCCCTACGTTCTTATGAATCCTTTCCTTTATTTAATTCCTTTCGGACCTTCGTTCATATAAATCCTTTCCTTTATTTCATTCCTTTAAGTCCTTCGAATCCTTTCGGTCCTTCGTTCCTATGAATCCTTTCCTAATATTTGATTTCTTTCGGTCCATTCGTTCCTTTGGAACGAATCGGTCCTTAGGAACGAGAATATTTCCACAACCGGATTCGTTCCTTCTCGTTCCATCAGTGGATTCGTTACAAAGGAACGAATCGTTTCGAAATGGCCCATCACTAGTTGGATGTCAGAGGGACATCTGGATGATTTCAAGTCTTGTTTATTAAAGATATTTGATACTTTCACCGGGAACTCAATGAGGGGCTTTCTGGAGATTTATTTTGTTCCAAGTAACTATATACACGTGAGAGGGTTTGCCGGTAACTTGATACTCGAGCACAACCTCTGCTCCTCCCACTCCACTCGTCTCTCCGCTAGATATGCGGTATATATTACCATACAGTAAGTATATACTCTATGATATTACGAAAGACGTTTGAGGGTGGCATTCCTACGAGTCAACAGGGGTTACAGTATCAGCCAACGTCTACAATCAACGGGTATTTATCTCATGTGAGCGGATCATCACCAAGGCTAGCAGTAGCAGGGACTTGTGATTGGAATGGTCGTGTTGACTGTTTTGTCGTCATTTTACATTGAAATAAACGTGTACATTTGGAAACATTGTGTATCAATGGCCATCTTTAAATATTTACAAATAGAGGAAGACAACAGGCAAATACAACATCATGACGGAAATAAATAAATAGAATAACACAAATAATAACAATTATACTTTGCCGCCAAAAAAACAGCTAAAAATTCACAAGCATAACTGCCCTTAAAGCTGTGCCCTTTTGGGGTAGGCATAGTCTGAAAATTTTCATTCTCGGTAATGGGCCTGTAGATCTGACGTTGCCTTAATAATGCACTGCTTTACATGTAGATCAAATACGAAATTATATTTCAGAAGAAACTAAAATTCTAAAAAGTTAAAATATTTTTTTAGGAATGAGTGTTCCATGAGTTTGAAAGATATATATCGTTAGCCGAATTTCCTTGCGAGATCTCTTAGCAGCAAAATGACAAGCGTAAAAGAGAGATTGGAAAGGAGAAGTAAGGGTAGGCACTCGATAGGTACTGGATACGAGTTTAAGGGACGTGCGCGTGAGAACGGGGTTTACAGCGTTGATAGCGTCTTTTCGAATCACGGATAAGAGTATTGTGAAAAGGCCATTTCTTTCGAATTCCCATGTCGCAAACGTTTCAGATTACTTTTTCACTCGGCGATTTTCTGAGACGAGACAGAAAAGGAACTTAAACTTCGTTCGCACAATACGTTCAGAGTGATAACTGCAGAAATAAAATGGACTATATTACGAAATGTGTGATGTAATACGAGAAAATGTACTAGGGCGTAGAGAAATTTAATCTGGACATTTTCTACATTTTCTCTGCTCAAATTTATAATACTAAATTTATTCAAGCAATAGGTATAAACATTTTGCAAACATAGTTTTGCGCACTAGGTTACTGGCGGTTTAAGCACAAAATCGAAGGTTCTTGGACCATATTCCGATCGATATCGAAAGTCTCTGAAAACGGGGAACTGCAAAAAAAATAAATCACTTGTCAAAATACTTAATAGGAAAAGGACAATTAAGAGAAATTGTTTCTATTTAAGTTTTTAAATGGATTAAATTACTTCATTGAGATTCCCAGCACTATCACTGCACGTCATAACCATTGAAATATCTATGTGATGGCTTGAAGTCCACCATTAAAAATATTTAGATGGCAATGAAGCAAATAATGACTTTATTATATTTTATCTAAGACCTCACCAATCGTTCTAGAATTTACAACTTCCATGCATTCAGTAGGTATAGTAGTTTAACTTACCATCTTGAAATCGCATTTACTAGACTAAAATAAGGTAGGAACAGGCAATGAAACAGGATGAACTGAGGCAGACTTATTCTTGTACATTATAGCCAAAATGAGTGAAAGGGATATAAATTCTGCAAGTACTTCAGCCAATACTGATCTCCAGTACTAACACAACCTTACATCGGGAAGTTTCTTGGCACAAAACTAAGTTCTTATGCAAATAAGATTATCAATAGTGAACAAGACATAAAGACTCCAAATACTCTTTCTGAGCGCATTACTTATTACAAAACGGAACTGTTTATCACCAAGGGTGACTCAAAATCTATTTTTCATCATCTCTTTTTAATTATTCCATAAGCTATGCACCTTCATTCCGAGTCACCTAGTAAGGAATATGAATGGAATACTATTACTTTTTTCTTCTCAACGACGAATCATTACATGGTTTACACCAATCTGTTCTAAACAGATTTGCAAAAGCCATGCATCTAATGATAGGTAATGGGTAAGATAAAGGGCAGGATCCATGGCTGATTGCACTCTTCAACAACATTTTTGTCACAAGGAATGTGATCGGTGGTTTTTGCTAAGTCGACGGCGCTGAATTCGTAAATGAATGTTTTTTTCTATCGGGCTCAGTTTTTTGTGATACGCTAATGCATTTTTCAAAAATACTGAGAAACACTGGACATTGGTTACTTTGCAGTAGCGGATTCCCTCGTTCTGGAGAAGCAATTGTCGAAAAAAGTGACCGAATATGTATATGGAATTCTTATACATGTCCCTGAAGTCTTAAACCAACTTCCATTTCCACCACCTCAACTCGTAAATGAGAGGCGTAAGGCAATATTGCCAATGAATCATACCCGAGCACGTAGAATCGTATATATTCAAAGGTTTCAGGCTGTACTTCGTGGTGCTTAAACATTTTGAAAAAAGAACACATTGCAATTCCACACGATTATTTATTTTTTCGACTGAGGCTTTAGTTGTCTTTAAAAATGACGGAATAGCGTCGAAAACAAGAGGGATACAAATAAACGGTGGTTGTGGTAATAGGGGACTTTGCTAAAGAAATAAATTAAATTTTAAATGTTCTATCCACATCGCTTAAGAAACAGAAATTAAAAATAAATACCATGAAAACAAAATTGATGATAGTGAATAAAAGCAAAGTTGTAATAAAGGGCTAAAATTACAATAGGAAAGGAGGAGATAGAACAAGTGAAACAATTTTGCTATTTGAGTAGTATGCTCACCAAGGATAACAGATGCTGTGCAGAGATAAAGGGTGGCAACAGCAAAACAGACCTTTTATAATAAGAAGAACCTTATAACAGGCAAGCATATGAATATCGAAACTCGAAAAACGTTTGCAAATACATTCATTTGGAGCACGCTGCAGCACGGAAGCGAGAGTTGGACCCTCCGGAAACGGGGAAAATAGCAATTAGAAGCAGCGGAGATGTGGATTCGGAGAAGGATGGATAAGCTGGACGGCGAGAATAAATAATTAAGAGGTTTTAAAGGAAATAAATTAAAAGAGAACCTTACTCAACACCATGGAGAAAAGGAATATAATATGTTTAGAACATCTCATGGGACATAATACATCTTTTGTCAATTTGATTGAGGGGAAGGTGCTCGGGAAGAAAGAAAGAGGAAGACCAAGGATACAGTATCTGAACAGGCCAAAAGAACTTATGGGTAGTGAGAAATATTGGCATTTCAAGAGATCTGTAGAAAACAGGACCATTTGGTTGCAGCGACAAGGCGAAGCCTTTAGTTAAAGAAGAAGAGGAAGAAGCGTCGAAAAGGTGGTCACTTAATAAATTATCGTGTATGTTATGAGTGGGGTGCCGTTCCTCGGCTCCACGCGTTGTCTCGTGTCCGCTCTGCTTGGCTTGCCCTTGGAATGAAACCAGCCTCTGGACCCTTTCACTAAAAACCTGCGACGAGGAATTCATGTGAAGGATGGAATGATGGTTAGTGGGACCAATTGAAAGATCTCCTGGGGCCCGCTAAGCGTGACCCTTACACACAGTAGACAAAGGACTGCTGCTTTATATGCGAGGGGGAAAGCAGAGACAGGAAAAACCACAGTTCTGAAAAAAATGGCCAACTAGCAATGCACTGATGCCTGGAGGGAAGAATGTGGCCAACACTCCTCTTGTTGACCCGAAAAATGTGTATCTACCTCCGCAACACATAAAATTGGGATTCATCAAAACCTTCATGAAAGCCATGGACAAAACATTGCGTGGATCCATGTACTTACAACAGATATTCCCCAAGATCAGGTCAGCGATGCCAACACTAAGGAAGGAATATTTGTAGAACTCCAAATTAGGGAATTAATGGATGATGACAATTTCGTTGAACTATTGAGCGATGTTGAAAAAATGGCATGGCTGTCTTTTACAAGTATCGGCATGAACTTTCTAGGCAGCCATAAGGCCGAAAACTATCGCGATATTGCACAAGAATCTCTGAGATCATACCACCCTATGAGATACAATAAGTCACTGAAACTGCATTTCTAGAACGATATTTTTAACTTCTTCCCAGATAACTTCGGCACCGTTAACGATGAGCATGGTGAATGTTTTCACCAAGATATTTCCCAAATTAAAAAGCTGTATTAAGGCAAATGGAGTGCTGCAATGCTGTCCGACTACTGCTGAACCTTACGAAGAGAAGTTTCCGAGACAAACTTTCGCTGGAAATTGGGAAGGAAATATATTAGGTATGCTTTTTTTTAACTTTAAATCACTTTTATATTATTTAGTTCTTTTATTATTTCCGGTAATTAACGTTTTTCACCTACTATGCTTTAAATTTACGCCTTCCCTAGCAGATAAATCTAGATAAAAATAAATAACAAAATTAAGATGTTCACCGTTTTATTCTCAGAGGACTTAGCGGGGAAACGTTCCTCAGCACGTTTTGTGTGTTGTAGTTTGTTTCCTATAAATAGTATGAAAAGACCAACGCATACGTAGTCTGGGGTGGTGACGCAGACACTAACTTGAATTTTATGAAAAAATAGGTTTTAAAATAGTTTACCCTGTTATTGTGTTTCATGTTGGGTGAACTTAAAATGAAATAAATAAATAAATAAAAAATAAAAAAAATTTGTGTGCCCCAGGATAACGGACCCTGAACCCTGCATAAAGATAAAATTGCATCGGCTTTCAAAGCATAAACCATGGTCAGCATTTTGATTTTTGATTCAATGTTCCACGATAGTTAGGATGGGAACAGTGCAAGCATTTTCACAAACAATTGATATTATTTGAATAATCCGAAATTTCTTGGGTTTTCTGAGTGTGTCGTGAAAACTAAGGCCGATATTACTGACTAAAACTAGTGCTATCGGTTGAAAACCTACATCATTACCTTAACGACTGGTAAGGTCCTTTCCATAAAATTATGCACATGATTTTAGATCAATTAACATTGTTTTCCTTTGAATAATTCTAAAAAGTCCAATTTAGAATTGCTGAGAATACGCGGGCGAAATTAATTTCATGATTTCGTCAACACACACAGAATATTTACGCCATGCGTGCCTAATATGACTTTATATGCAGAGCATTCACAGAAGTGAGTTTATTTTTACATTTCTGATAAATTTGTGTTGACAGATTTAAATTAAAATTGATATGTCCCGGAATTCTACATTCCTGATTCCCATGAATTGTATAATTAATTGCACTTCTCTGTTTTGTTAACAGTCAAAGACTACGGTCAGTGTTAACGTAGGCGCAGAATGTAGACGGAAAAGAGTAAAATTTATGAGCATACTGATCGATAAATTTTAGTGGACAGATTGTAGCGGCAATTTATATTGTTCTGTGAAATTTCCACACTCACGACTCTCGAGTTTTGTATGGGTGAACTGCTTTTCTCGGTTCTGTCAACACCATCAGAGATTTGAGTTGATGATAGCAATTGCACAGGAACATTTCCGAGAGTAATTAAGGCTATGAATTTTGTCCATTAAATTAAGCGGATAGGCTGAAGTTAAAACTGAAATGTCTCCGTGTAATTCCCACGTTCATGATTCCCAAGAACTGTGTGTTTATTCGCAGTTCACGGTTCTCGGGACTTTCGCTGGTTATGGCAAATATGCAAAAAAGAAACGACGGCGAAACTAAATCTATGAACTCAATTGATAAAATTTGGAGAATGGTATAGAAACAAACAAAATTAAGCGGCCACCGGAATTCTAGGAGGAAACGTAACCAGGGTGTGAGGGTGAGGTAGGAGAAAAGGGGTTGAAGTGAGGTTTTAGGGGGTGATTTTTAGTGGAGAGGATCCCCCAGGAAATGAGAGGGGTTGAGCTTGAATGTCCTGGAAAGGGGGGCAGGGCTATAAACTGTAAGAGAGTGAAAGGGGGAGGGTTTAAAGGGTTCTGTGCTGGGAGGGGAACGAGATAAGACGTCAAGCGGGGATGGCAACGGGACATACAGGGGATTGGGGAGAGGGTAGAGGTTTATGAGAAGATTGAGACACGCAAAAGGGACAGGAGAGGGTGATCTTAGGGAATTAAGAGCTACTGAGGGAGAGGGAGTGAGGTGGCGCAATGAAGATTGAGGAAGACTGAAAAGACACAATGGGGAGACGTTTTGTCGACATGACTGCATCGATAGATAAACGAGACGCAATGCGACACCAAAGGCATGAGGCTCATCCTTAGAGTACTTTCAGATAGTAACTTAGACTATCTCAAGCCAGGAAGGGTCATCCATATCGCAAACTATGACGGTTTTTCATTCCACACTTTAATTGACCCTCAGTAAAACCAATTTAACCCTCCAGTACTCCCACTGGATAAATGAGCGATGCCTACAATATGTACATGCTGCAACACTACCATTGTTATGTATCAGTCCTACAAAAAGCGCGGGAAATGCGCTTGCTTTGATCTTCTGAATTCGAGGATCATAAATTTTACAGTAGTACTAACCCCTTTTTACACCTTTCAAATAGATTTTACTGACAATGTGGCATTTACTCAAGTGTTTTCAAAATTGACTCGAATTTACTGGATGCAAAAGGTTCAACTACATCCATATTTAACAACAAAGTATGATTTCACATAATATTACCGAACTAGCACGACACGCGTTACAACGCCCTGTGGCATATTCATGTGCCACAGGACTTTTCCTAGCTAGTCCACAAAGTCATTACGAAGAAAAAAAAACTAGTATAGCAAAACTGTCCGATTTAGATCCTGGATTCGGTCCAAACGGCACCAGGCAAGATTTAAATAAAAATGTTCACGAGCCTAGGGGAATTGAAAATATTTTTCAAACAAAACTAGGTGCAGATGAAATGATTTTTTTCTCAAAGGATTGGTCACCTTAACTAACACACCCGAGTATTAAGGTGGCCATGATTTATAAATATGTAATATGACAGCAGATATTTTTCAATAGTCTTCCATTAAACCATAATTTATCGAGGAGAGTATATGGAACCGTGTAGTACGATGGTTAAAAGAAATAGGATAATAAGTTATTAAAATGAGCCATTTTCTACATTTAATTAATCAGTTGCGTAGTTCGCACGCCAAAAATAGACATTATTTGTAGAGTAATCACGGAACCGTAATGCTTTATCTAGATAAACTCAAAATAGAAAATATATTCAACAAAGCAATGAAATGTTCATAAATTGTATGGACAAATTGTGTGTGGTAGCCATGTTAGGTGGATAATGTTTTGTGAAGAAAGAGTCGTCACGTTCATGCGTCAAGATACCATCAACTCTCTTCTTTAAACGCTTTAAACAAACCATTTTTGTGTTCTGAAGAAGGGCAATGCTGTTTTGGATCGGGACTTAAAAATCACTTCATTGATATGATTCGCATGAAACAGTTGACGTCTTCAACGGAACGTCAAATAAACGATACTCACTCCCATCGAGGATGCCAAAATTAATCCGAGTGTTTCCACTTTTTTTATAAAATCCACATGATTACTTACTAGACATTTCAATGAATGTAACAGAAAAATTAAAACCAAATTTCGAAAGGAATATATTGATATCCTCTTTAATAATCCTAATCCAAAGGCCAGCGAAGTGATCTTTTCCGAGTCGTGAAAACCTCTATCCCAATTTCTGGCAAAAGGGGCACATGGTGTTCCAAAACTTTAAGCAGTTCCGTTCCTGGTGACCCAGTGCCCGAGCTGCCGGTTCGGTGGTGAAGATATTCCACGTCCTTTGCCTCCGCTTTTAAAATTCCAATGGATCGACGGGTCCTTTACTCCTTTTCAAGGATAAATATGTTGGCTACAAAATTAACACTTTGCACCGGTAATTAAATTGAAGCAAGTTAGTACAAATATTCACATTGAAGGAAATCAATATCCAAATTAGGATTTTATAATGATTTTAGGCGTTATAATTCCTTTCAAATTTTAAAGTGTCGCAAAATATAACATGTATACTAGTAGTAGTATTTTTGTTTAACGTGCTTCGACGGCTAAGGTCATTTCGCACATACTGTCTGCCACGAGCAGCCAGGACCAATAGGACTCGGACGAATCGGAGGATCACCCCTCCAACCTCGATTCGAGTCCAACGATCCTTAACTTCGGTGGCTGATCGGGAATCGGTGTTTCCATCGTGGCAGGTCGTTGCCAACATGCATACTTTATAATCATTAACGTAATTATTCAAATAAAAGCTTCATAATTTAAATTTCGAGAACGGTTATGTGATAAGTTATAATTTTATATATTAAATGCGTTAAAATATTTTCTCCCTTGCATTCTCACCCTCCGGGGAAAGAACTTCGAGATGTGTCACCGGCGGTACCACAGAACGCTTTGACAAGCCCAAGAATAACCAATTCCCTTTTAGTAGTTTATAAATTCATTGTTTTTAACTTATATTTTACTAAAATTCTTATTTTCTCAAGAGCAAAGAGTTTCGAAATTGTGAAATATAAATTTCCAAAATGAACTAGAATGAGGCATCGTACTCAAATTTACGGAAAGGGGAGTTCATCGTCTCGCTACAGAATATTTGAGAAGAAAACGACTGGAAACATCCATCGTGGTTGCGGAATGTCACTCAATTTCACATAGCGATGCAATTAGAAAGAAGCTGACAGTCACGCGCAGACGAGCTAAGCAGCAAAAACGCTCCTCACGTAATTAGCGACTGACGAATCGGAAACCCTTCATTCGCAGTGCAATTAGATGTTACAGCGTAGGATGTACGCCATAAGGTTTCTTTTTTTTTGGAAATTACTAGACAAAACCTCTTTCAAAAGTAAAATGTCACGGGGGATCATACGACAATTTTTACTTAGATTTAAACGAATTCATTGAAGTCATAGCCGAGGAAATTAGACAACCAAATAAGTGCAGATGAGAATTATTCAACCTGTATAGGATTGTTTAAAATCATGTAAAGTTAAGTAGGTCTGATAAAAAACTAAGCATAGAAAACTATAAACGAGTGTATTTTTGCAGAAAATTATTTCTTGCATAAGTGCTAGCAACAGACAGATTTATATGCGACATACTATCCATATTATTGAGCAATTATTCATTTTCATGTCAAACATATCATATCGACTGTCATGCATGGAAATTACTCAGGATAACAATTTGCTGCACCTGATTTTATTTTTTTCAATTTAATAACATGTTTCGCACATTGCATGTTAGGAAGTATGGTAAGTATCAATTGGAAAATGACATATTTTATTCTCTTCTATCGGCATTGACTGTTTCCAACTCGCACCCCGATTGCAGCTCCTTAAGCCTATTATCGAAAATGAAGTTACTAAATTACTAACATTTACAAATTGTAAAAGTTCATGAAGAGTCAGCAAGAGCTTCTCAAACCAGAGAAATGTGTGATAACGTTGTGTTGCTTCCGTATAAAATCCACCCATGCTCATCACACCGGGTAGCTTCATTGTTCATTTCAGTACCTGACCACTCGATTCACTGAATGATCATAATTACAACAAAGACTATCAAACAACTGTCCGGCATACGGTTTAAAGTTTCATAGTCACTCAGGTTAATTAAAATGGAAAAGTCATGATTTACAAATAATCATATCATACGATTATTTATAAATGACAATATAACATTATTTTGCAAACGTTACAATTTTCGGCCAACATAGCAGCCGTAAGATAGAAGGCAAATACGCAACACCATGTAGGTAATACTGACTTTAGACATATCAACTGTACAATTAGAAATGTTTTTCTAAATTAAGTGAAGGATTACAAGCAAAATAATTATAATTGTGACTACAAACACCAACAATTAAGCAGAAAAATAATTAATATGTTATCGAATATTCTCTACATGTGTAGATACTCTGTGTATAGTTAATTGCAAACGATTAGGTACAGATTAAATAAGCTATTTTATTCACAGCGATATTTCAATGTTCCAAGAGTTATGCAAAATATCTGAATTACTGCCGAAGCTATATTAGAACCATGGTGCACATATGAAACTATTACAGTATAGTGAATCATACAACATTATACAATGACCACAGCCATAGTGCTTTATGGAACATTTTCAAAAATAAATTGTATTTTGTTTGAAATAGATTTGAGGAAAATGGAATTGACTTCCGCCCGTGACCGCTAAGTGCTTTCGAATAATAATTTACATAAAGATATATGTTCACAAAAAAATGTTTTTCATTCCAAACAGGAGCCATGTATCCTTTAAAGGATACCTAAACCAAAGGGAATTGGGTTGCTGAGGTTTATAGAGTACGGCTTCTCAATTAGGAGATACATACAGTTCGAAAGTCGCACCTCGCGGAGTTGCAATGGATTCACGATTCCAGTCTGTGCCATATAAGATGAGAAAAGGTCGTAGTGTAAGTATCTCTCGTACGTATTAGCAGTATTTTTGTTTCATTGTTTATTTTTCATCTCTCTCCACCCTAGAGATAATCTTATGATCCAACACGCCTATCCTTCACGGTGCATATGGCCTGAGTTGTCGGTCGCGGTTATTTATGCAACTAATAGTAAATACACAACACATTATAACTTTGTACAGAGCTAGCTACGCTCTAAAAATTAAGAAGAAATTCTAAACCTTTTCCTATTCTGATTGTGCTGTGTGACTTAAATAAATGGCATAAAAGCTGAAATACTTAGGCAAATATTCTTTAAAATATGCATAATATTTCTACACTTTCCCCATACGTTCTTCACCTCAACTCAACTACCGGGTGATTTACAACTCCGTGCCGTATTAACATTACTAATTTTGAATATCTCTGAGAAATAGCGAGATAGAGCGATTTAGTCAAAGGGGATTTGTTCTCAGGAAATCAGTAATACACTCACAGAGCATGGCCCTTATTCCATTTCTTCTACAAGTTTTAGCTTTTAAATAATTGGCGTTTAAACAAGTTTAGGGTAAATGGACAAAGTGACAAATTAATGCAAAACCTGCAATGGCTAACAATACCATAGTAATTTAATATCAACTACAGCATGGAATGGATAGTTGAAAAACAGTTCCGTGGAAATACACGCATTGTGTGCACATTTCAAAATTCCCCAAATTGCGCATTCTTGGCTTGATTGAGGCAGCTTTCGTTCCGTTTAGGTGAGCGTTACCCACCTTCAAATTCAAAGATGGTCCGAACCTTGATATATGAGAACCGCACAATGAGTCATTGAGGATAGCAACCACCAATCACAGCACGGTGTTAAGATAGGTATATTATTCAGGAACTTGATACCTCGAGAAGAGATACCTCATATTTCATAAACATTTTAAAGGTCAAACATCTGGAGCGATCCTTGCTTGGAGTTAGGGTCTTAAGTCATTAGGATATTGACCTCATATCGATGTTCGTAAAAGAGGGAAACCAAAGAGGGAAAAATAAAATCGGGAGTTTACGTAACTGACCCCGACTGTCAGTTGAATAACCGCTAAGCTCAAAAGATGACAACGGCTTCCTGATTTCGCCCACATTACGAGCACGAAAACAACTTAAATCCGGTATGTCCACCACCGGAAAAAGCATGGCGTGATAAACGACTACGAACCATGGAAACAAAATGGCATCGATTCCAGCAGAATGAAGGTCGGCAGCCCACCCTATACAACACAATGGCAGAGACTCTTAGCCCATATGGAAGAGCCTCTTTAATTTTACGTGAAACCATATGTACGAACAATCTGTAACTTTTTTGTCACGAGCCATCAACTAGTAGAAATACACAGTAATGGCTTTCAGTCCTCTTAACAGTAAAACTGCGCTCAATTCACAAAGAATATTGAGACACATTCGGTCAAACTACTACCGGTTCAACACAAAATCTGTGGGAAAAACTCAGTTAAATGTTCCTAACAGTACATCCTTTGGGAGGAAGGAAATACTAAACAAATTATCAACACAGAAAACCATCAAATTGAATAATAAGGAAACCCTTTAAAATTTTCGAATTTGATTATCCAAGAAATGAATCAATATACTCATTTATTTACAACGAATCAGTAAACAAATAGTCCGTGTGTTAACCTTAATGAAACGCTAATAACTTAATGGCATTCAGTAGACCTATGCATTATCTCCACAACCCCATTAAAATTGTATTACTAACACACATCTCATTAATCCTTGCAAAATACCTTTTACATTTTGTTTAGTTCGTATTTTAACCTTCCTCCACTCGGATTCGAGAGGATATATGCCCAAAGTACTTATATATTAATTCCCCTCATTCCTGTTGAAACTACCATTGCGCGCTAATTCCTCGTCCTCTAGGAAAGATTATCGCTATACGATATATACCCCAGCGAGCTCCACCACCCTCTCATACATTCTGAATATTATGCATGTAACTCTTTGTAACACTGTCTTTTTTTCTTCTGGGGATAAAGGTTGTTTGGTAGGATGGACGTATATCTTCAGAAGAAAAAAATTAATTATATCAAAATAAGAGGTTATGAAAAGGAATCATCTAGATTCTGAATGTAAATTCATGTAACACCCTTTTGCATATAGCATACCAAAGTATGTAGGAGCAAAATTTTAAACCTAAATTCAAACGTGATGACGTCTTATTTCAAACTCCCATAATTAAAAGATAGCTATTAATTAATATCAAATATTTGATACTCGGAGGAAGAGAAATGTAGCTTCAATTTTCTCTCAATGAGGTTTTCGACACTGATTTTCACCAACGAGATTGAAAGAGGCATGGGACGTGGCTATGCATCCTTGCATAATCTTTGCCCAAGCAAACCTTTTCGAAAACATGAAAATATCATCATGGAAAAAAACAAAGTTTGTCAGTTGGTTTTCTCTAAAAATGAAAATATTTTCTACCCTTTCACTGGAAATCAGTGTATCATAATATCTATTATATCAATTAAAAATAATAAATAAAGCAGGTTGGAGATATTTCAGAATATAAAATTTACTAAAGCTGTTGTCACCAATGTTTAAAAAGTAATGTTTCAAATGCTTTTTCTGAATTTTCTGTAACACAAAATTTCATGCATGTGCTATAGGTGATGAAGGTTGAAAATGAAAAAAACGTTATGTATGTTGCTGCAATGAATTCCAATTTGTATTATATACTCCCTGTTCATACGTCGCTGTAATTTTGTTTAGCCCTGAGGAAGTCAAAAGAATTGACGAAACGTTTGTGCCAACAGCTTAAGTTTCTTTTATAAAAACTGACCAAATCTTCATACTACCTCCATCATTATGGTCAAAAACACAGTCTTTATAATATTAGAGCATGCACCCTGACGCTGCTCAATCATTTCTATCAAGTCATAAAGAAAGAATGATGAAAATATCTTTAGATTTTGAACGCATAATAATGACGTAAGAAAATAAAATAATGACGCAAAAGCAAATTATAAGCGACGCAAAATGAAGAAACAGGCAGGTATAATACGTTGAGATGAAATGAGAGGAGTGGAGAGCTTCAGCAAATCAAACGATGGACTGATTACTGCTGATAATAGCAAGTTTCTGGGGAAGAGTATTTTTAAATAGTGAGACTTTTTCCTTAGTTTATTTACCCCTAAAGATTTTCCCGATTACAAAATGAAAGGAAAGTTTGGATCGAAAGAACACGATGCCTGTAAACAGAGGTCAGCCAAACAAATCGGAAATTATATCTCAAAGCAATGGATTCTATGCCTTGCCTGGCTTGCTAGCTTTGTTTGCAGTGAACCCGAAACTTTCACCCAGTCGCTTCAGCCACTCATTTTCAGCACAATTTGACCTAAACAAATCAATTATTAAACAAAAGCGCATGGGCATGATTGATTGACAAAGGTACACACGAAAGCAGGGAACATCGGCAAATAAGGAAATATAAGGATTAGTACGAAAAATACGGCTAACACGATTAAGGCTAATGTACGCGCATCACGAGGTATGTTTGTAATTGTGAGAGGAGCAAATATTTTTGGGTGGATATATAATTTCATCTGCATCCATTATCTCCAATTAACCCCATCAAAACGAAGGAAACCAAACATTTCATCGCAGACACGGGAAATACTCACGCGCCAACCCGAACATGCTCGTTCGCTCACCAAGACAGTCACGCGAGCTTTATTTACGCAATTAATGCGGGGCACATAATTTTAGACCGCCCGGCTCACATGAAACCTCGCACACCATCTCCAGCACACGCCCTGGGAAAGGCAGGGCGGACTTTGGCTACGGACGTTAACATCAACCCTCACCTCAATAAAATGCAGGTACAAGGAGCTATACAACGGTGGTCGAATAAGCCGGGGCTTATTCGACGGTCAAATGAGCCCCGGCACCGAAAAAAAATATTTTCACCAGTTCGAGCGAGGCATAGGAAAAAGGAGGGAAAATAATATCACAAAAAATATAAGACAAAAAAAGAGAGAAAACTCCATGGGAGTTTTCAACCCTTCAGAAGATGAAAGCTCTTTAAGACGGCAATATAAAGTTGCGTCGGTGAAAAAAGGAAGCTAAAAGAGGTGGAGGTGTTTCTTGGAAGAAGGGAGGTTAGCAAGACAGATGCATGTGGGAGAGGGAAGGGAACAGGGCCCTAAAACGACTTCATCCTGAGGCGTATAAAAAAATCCTCCGCCAACCTTTAAGAGACATAAATCCACGGAGCAGAGGCCAGTGATGTTTCGTGCCTCCACTCTCCGCTACCCCCTCCCCAGGGCAGGTTCTTTATGAAATCGCAAATCCTTCCGCTGATGACACCCCGGGACCCTCAGATAGCGCCGCGGTGCCTTCAACCCCTTGCTGCTGGCGTTCCGTGGGATATTGGCGTGGGAGTGCAGGGGAAGGAGAGGATGTGGGAATGAAAGGGGAAGAAAATCGACGTGAATCAGGCGTCGGAAGGGCAAGGGTGCGGAAAGAAGGCAAGGGATATACATGAGGAAGGGAAGAGTGGGGAAGGCATCAAAAAGTTTTTCCTTGGCGATAAAACAAAAAAAAAATGACGGCGTAGAATAATAGAAAGGGGGGAAAAGAAGGGAAGGGGGGATGTGATGCAATTCAGGAGGATAAAAAAATAAGGAGGCAAGTAAAAAAAAAGAAGTGAGTCGCGATTTTATCTCATTTAAACTTTTAGAGCATAAGATTTTCGGAAGTTCTGTAAACGTTTTGGGAAAAACAATGTTTGAGGAAAACATTTACACAGATAGGTGTTGACGTTTTATTAAAGAGATATCTCGTTTTCACGATTCTTTGTTATGAAATTTGATGATTATATGATTCTTTGTCAGGATAACAGGATGTACTGTATATTTAAGTAGACTTAGGCTAATAACAAGGATGTTAAGTATTCATCAATGAATTGTGTAAACTATGAATTCTCATTTTCCAACAATTCAATTTTTCCACCCCCTTTCTGGAATGTAAAAGACCTCCCAAAATAATTCTCCTATTATCCACGTACGCAGTGTTCTCCATCAATCACGCCCCCTTGCTCTCATTTCAGCTTCCTTACACTGACACCCTTTCTAGTTTCATACCCTGCCTCTACTGAATACTCTCCATTAGAAGCTTATTTTCCTCTCCTTTTCCGTTCTACCATACCGTAGGCATATTTAGTAGCCCACAGAGAAAATCAAGGACTAAAAACGTATGAGAGAGACTGAGGATACTTGACGGACTTGGGAAATCTGATTTGAGTATGATCTGGGACAGATGGTACTTGCCTCAGACTAATTTTCATCAAGGAATTTCACTAATAGGTTCACACCGCTAACTGGTGATGCCTTTAAAGGTGGCTGGAATTTAACCTTAGTAGATGCAAAGCGGTACACTTTTTAAGAAATAAATCACATCATCGCTATATATAAAAAGTGGGAGGTGTGAATATAAAGGAGTCAGATGAATTCAAATACCTGGGAATCACCTTGGCTTTAGACCATACGTGGGGAAACACATACGAAACATTTGAGGCGTTGCATTAAAGAAACTAGGATTTATCAAGCGAATAGTAGGCAGTTTCTCTGATGCTGGTGTCCTAACAACTCCTGCTACACGCCTCTGTGACGTCAAGCAGGGTAGTATATAGATGTAGAGAAGAAATTTGAAATTCGGTCTAACCATTTCATGTAATCATACAACCGCATTGTATGTGCAGCATTATGAGCTTTTTTAAATCATCAGTTAAATTATTTCTTACATACATACATACTCATGACGCTGTTCGTTTGCGGGGCAGGTTAATTCAAATGAGCCTAATTGCCACCTAGCCTTGCCTAATTGACCGAGAATAATGGCTTCGAATTAATAAATGTCCTCTACACTGCGCTTGAAAACCTGCTTTGCTTCTGCCACATCTATGCACTACGTCTTACAAGCTCTCATGTTCTAATGACTCCAAATATTCCTCCTCTGAAGAAACTTCCACCACACTCACCCATAACTTTTTTCCGCCTACCCCTTCCTCTCACGCTTAGTTATTTGACTTTTATCCATTCTCTCAACATAGTAAACCCTATGGAGAACGCTTCATTCATAAACTTTCACTACCGGATCATTTCTTCCAATTTATCCCACGGCCCACTTATTCTTAGCCCTATTCATCCCACTGTTACAACAAACACTTTTCGGATACTACGATCCGGATGCATTCACCCTTCTCTTATGTTTATGCTGACATACTCTGTTTTGCTGCTGTATAATAGCACTGAGAGGGGAACACTTTTGTACATTTCGATTCTCTCTTTCCAAGGCAACAGTTATTCTGTACCTACTGTACTCAATATGCTACGTACGACTTTCCTTGCAGCGTTCGAACAACTCTTTGTCTCCTCATACGCATATCCTTCAATATTTTGCAAATATTTGGCCAAGGCACACAAAATCATCCACTTGACCACTCTTACTTTCTTATACCACTGTCATAATCAAAACCACTAATTTCAACTTGCACACGTTCACCCTCAGTGCCATTCTATTCGTTGCTTCAAAAAAGACACCCAAGTGCTTCTTTAATCTCTGTTAGATTTGGTTCATAGATATGAATCAAAGTACCAGCACTCAATTTAGTTAAATAACTGTGACTCCAAGTCTGAGAAAACTAAAATATAAATGAATATAAATCTCCTATAAATTATAATAATATTTAAGGTTAAGTTAACCCGCAATTAAAGAAATTTCAATCTCATTCCAACTAACCGAGGATAATGAAGACCGATAAAAACAAACTGAGTAATGCTTGATCTCGATAAAGGTGGGCAAATCTCATCCCACAACTTTCTTGTTATTTTTCTTCCGTCTCACTCTATATTTACCCAAAATTAGGCAGTGTTTATTCACCCCCATCCTACAGCGCTAAAAATATATTTCAAAATCATACTATTCCTCACGTCAATATCAACTCTTTGCAAATTTTTTAACAGTGATACACGTCTTAGTTTATGAACGTCTCTAACTTAGACATTAGCCCTCTTAATAAATGCACCTGACTATACAATGCGTACTCTCATGAAATGGCTTCGAATGGACTGCCATTGTGCTCCAAAGGTAGCAGAAATATTTTTATTTTCAACTTCGAACGTCAAGGTACTTCCGCTCTGTTTTTTAATACTTTTTCCAATAGTTCTTCATTTACCTTAAAACTTCCGTATGTATCCAGCAGGCTCTCACCCTCTGGTTCGCTATCTACCTACCTACGTGTTCTGTAACAAGTTAATGCATAACTGCAATCCTTAAATGATAAATCAGCTGAATGATACTTATATATGACATGTAAATTTTCTTTACTTTCATTCGTAGCACGCCCTATATATAATAACTTCACTAATATTATAATTAAGATGCCTTAGTAAGACAGCAATTTAAACCTGCCAATAATAACATAATTGCGGCTTTGCTTTCCCATCATCAGTGGGTAAGCTTGAAATTTCATACCAAGCGGGCAATTTGAAGAGACCACATATTTTTGTATTTTACTGGCATAAAATTGAGTTCCTCAAGAACTATGGTTTACTATTTCGTGCGATACATGACGTTAAAATCCTCGAAGAAGAAAAAAATAACACGAAATGCATTTTAGTACCACTAATATTTCCGCTCACTTCAACTGTATTTCGTTACATACTATGGAGATTCTACATGTAATTATATTTACAAAAAAACCAACTTCTAATATTTCTTTATTACAACAATATATGTTTAAATAACATTCCTGTGTTATCGGCCAATGAAAATATGCACATAAGGATGACACAGCGTCAGCGGTACAACAGCCTATTGTCTTAGATAAGATATTTTATTTACAAATCTAGGCATTTATTCTTAATAGTGGTTTTACAGGGAAAAATTAAAATGCTTACCTATTATGCAGGACAAGAAAATAGGTATACACCTCATTTAAGAGACATTACGAAAATGAAAGGTGAGTGCTATTTATTTTTATCAATTGTAAGAACTCCCTTCCCTTGACTACAAACTTGACGTGGTGGAAGGACCCCTGGAGATGGACTGGCAGAAGCAATTACGATTGCTCCTGGTGGGGCAACCCATGCCAGATTTCCCATACCTAGATACCCACGTCGAAGAATAGGAGCCCAATGAAAGATAATTCCGTGGTGCCACGTTAAAAATACCGTTGGGAAGCGGGGGTAGGAGTCCCTCCAAACTATTAATTACTCAAAATATGAAAGTCATTCAATGAGAATTGAATCCTGGCAACTACAGAACGCCGCCCACTAGGGCGGGTGTCGTGCTCTGAAGAAGAGGAGAGAAGCAGTGGTAAAAATAGGAACTTAGAAGCATTGATGAGGACTGGGAAGCTAGAGAATACTAAACAGAAAATAGAGATCAGGAAAATAGATGCTTTGGGCTGTACGAAGTGAGATGAAGGGATAGTGGGGACTACTGGAGTAATAGTTACACGGTAATCTATCATGTGGATGAGAGAGGAGCACTTGGGGTTGGGGTAGCTATGGTACAAAATGAAAAATTGAGGATGAGGATAGTAAACATTGAACAGGTAGGTGAAAGGATACTAGTGGTAGAAATATAAGCACACCCGACGAATTTCGTATTGGTCCAGGTGTACATACCGACAAGTAACCAAAACGAGGTAGAGGTAAATGGAGTGAGCGAACAACTGGATGAGGTAATGAGAGAGAAGTCCCGGCTTTCAAAAACTTGATTGTGATTGGCGACAAGAGTGCAGCGGCGGGGGATCAGGAATAGATGGTATAAGCAATTGGCAAGAAAAAACCGCGGTGAGAAGGCAGTTGAATTTTGCTGGAGAAATAAATAATTAGTGACAAGAACTTGGATTATACAACACCATAGGTGTAGATACGCATGGAAAATGCTGGGAGATACAGGGAGGGATATATCAATTTGATTACATCATGGTAATGCAGGGATTTAGAAACAGTGTAAAAAAAACTCGCGAAGCTATACATGGGCGGATGCAAACTCAGACCATAACTTAGTTATTATGAGCTGCGATGTTAGATTCAAAAGGCTTTGTAAAAGTAGGAGGATGAAGAGATGGAACGAGGAAGCATTATAAGGGTTGAAAAGGAGGGAATACCAGGAACTCCTGGAAACAAACATGAGAAAAGCAAAGCAGATAATAACAATCTATGGAAGATAGGAGATTATAGAACAGGATTTAGAAGAGTGGCAGAAAAATCAATATGTGCCGTAGAACAGAAGAGGGTAAAGAATCAGTGGGTTACGGAAGAAATTATTAGGAAAATGGAGTAGAGAATGATGTGGAGAAACGTCAACACCGACCTATGCTGGAGGAAGTACAAGGAGTTAAATAACAAACTCCGGCGAGTGACCAATCGGGTGAAGAAAACCTGGTGGTAAGGAACTTTAACAGGTAGATTACTCAAATGAATTAATAGTACAAACTGCTGTTATTGCTCAGATATTAATTGCCCTATTTCATCCCACGAAAACAACTAATAACTGCCCCTATAATCTTCACTCACCTTAAGTAACTCCTTCGAACAAAATACACCACGCTAAATATGAGCGGTTAAGTGGAGAGCTCTTCTCTAACATCAAACTACTTTTTAAAATCGCGAGGAAATGTTAAAATATAACACGCAATTCCGAATACTCGGCTTTTTCTGAGAATTCAAATATCCTCTTCCTGATGTTCACATGACAATGACAGGTAGAAAAAGCATTTAAGGAAAAAATGGAAGCATCCAAAAGAAAAGAGATGTGAAGAAAATGAGTTCAAGGATCGAGCACTTTCAAGATTAAAAATCAAACAGTTTCGAGTGACAATTATGCTCCCGAGCAGTCGTCATAGCAACGGGCCATACAATCGATAACACCCGGAATTTGGCCCTTTTCGAACTGTTCGCAGTCTTAATAGGTGGGAAAGGATATACAAGGGCAAAGATGAAAACTCGAACACTTTCCTCTTCCATCTCACATTTGCTCTCGTGATAGCTGGTGTTAAGAGTATACCAGAAAAATAAGGGCAAACAAATGGCAGGACAAAATATAAAACTGGCAAACTACACCTTAAGTGGGTTTAAAGGTTTTTTATTGTAGCTGACAAATATTTTAGGGACAAGGGATGATGTAAATATGATATTATAACATTTGATCTTAACTTTCGCAGCAAAACGCGTCAATAGATTTGATTCAAAAGCAACTGGTGTATTTAATAACAGTGCTTTGCATCAATATTTAATTGAAAAAAAAACTAAATTTAATTACCCGTTTCAATGTTCATTGTGAAATTAACTACTTAATTTAAAAATTTGGCAACATCGAGAGGACAATCATTTCAAGAATTAAGGTATTATTTTTTATTGGCATGCTTGTTTTCCTTAATTAAAAAACTCTTGAAGTACACCTAAAACCTCTGCCTTCCACAAACGTAATAGAGTTGATGGCTCACCGGCGAAATATTTAAAGGAAATAAGTCTCTTATACAAATATAAATCCACGATCAATATTAGATACTATCTAGACGCCGTGATCGACGCGTTATGGAGAACAGAGTTGTTTTCACGCCAAGTATTATATATCCAGAATATTTTTCGAATATTAATTCAAGCATTGCGCCTCATTCACTCTCACTTAACAACAATAAAAATAGCAATTAATATTAAGTGAATCCTCCACTGGCATTTAACGTCCAAATTTCGGCCAAAATCTTCTTAACACTGCATGCAGGATTTGACAAGGAATGAATGGAGGTCAATATGTAATATAAAGCAACAACAAACATTTTCACTTCGATATGGTTAGCATAAGTGCTCGCAAGATATTCCTGAACTATTAGCAATTAACACTTAGGTTATTAGATCACCATTAGTCACTCACTCTCAAGATTATTTTAATTCAGCCCTTCATTATCCTCATACGACTTTCCTTCATCACCTCCCGGTATTTTTTTCTTCCTTCAGTACCTTCGTTTATCTGACGTCATCGTATGTAAGTCGTTTAAGACTCAACTTACTGTATCAGGTGCTTCCTACCATGAGGTAGTTACAGTGACTCTTAAAACTCCGTAAAAAGTTGATTTATCCAGCCCATCAGCCAATGCACATCTCATTAAAATCGTAGCAAATAGTAATAATGTCACTCAGAAAATTTATTTCAATCAAAGAAAAGCAGGACTAACTAATTCAATCATCAATTCAATTTTAGAGACAATAGTTGGGAGTATTTCCCAACATTGACGTCAAAATAGACACCTAATACCATATTAAAAGTTTGAGTTGGGGCAGTCAAACATCTACATTTACGAAGTACCGAGCTAAGGGTGTGTGGAACGAAGGTCACATTAATGCAAAAGTGAATTCGATAGTGGAAAAAAGTTTCAGCGACTCGACAATTGCAGCGAAAAGAAGGTGAACATTATGAGAATGAAATAAAAGACGTTTGGGTAGCATACCAGTTGGTAGTTTGGGTAATCAGTTGTCAATCGATAAGTATCTACTAGTTGGTAAATATATACTGTACTTTAAAGGCTGATTTGACCATGTAGGTAACCAAACCCATATAAACTGGTTGTTTTAAAGGATAACCGATGTTTCTGATAGCATTTAGGAAGTTGGCTGCAGAACAACTTCGAACTAGAAAAATCATAATTTTCAATGGCCCTAAAGGAACTTTCAGGTCCATGCAGATCTCCAATTAACTCCGAATCCCATCCAAAGAAAACCCTAAGTGGGAGACAAAAAATGCTGCTCTGGGATGCATTTATAAAGAAGCATGCCAGTCAATTCGGAGATAAGTACGTATCCCACCTGAGGTACACGTAGAAGAAATCTCATTTTAAACACGCCATGTTGCCTGAGTAGGCGGCTTCATGATGCATTACTATGTGATATATGTCCATTTATTTGAAGTATGATGATATTAGGCCAAATATTCCGAAATAATACACCAATTATATTAGGTTTACTTTGTTCTGTTTGCTAATTTTATTTTTATGTTCATCTGGAAAAATGAAAACGCCTGAGTTACTACACTGAGCGAACCATATGTAACCAAACCATTTTATACTATTGGTAGGTAGTCTAACAATTTAAAGTAAAAAGGTGAAAAAACTCACTTAAATACAACTGTGCATCTTGAAATGAAGCGCATTTAATCCGAGAGAATTTTTCTAAAGTAATTCGTTGCAGACCTCTCACGCGAAATAGATATTTAACATAAATCTGGTGCGCATTAATAAACAATATAACAATTCAGAATTATATGAAAAAATGTCCATTGCACGCCAGGTACAAAAACTATATTTTATTGGCAGCATAATTTTTCTCATTCATCGAATGAGATTTAGGTTAACAAAACTCATACGGCCGTATTAATAGATTTCGAGTTAAACCTGGGGTTATGCGGTTTATAGTCCGGTCTAAGTGCGGTTTAGAACGGTACTAAAAGTTGGTATTCATAGCTTGGTGCGAGGGAGATACCCACGGGAACTAACGGAGTCCGAGACTTGACTACCGCGCGAGGATGGAGTGCTTGGCAACACCGCTATTCGTCAAGTAGCAGGGTATTTCCTGGAATTTCTGAACTGGTTTTTGGGGTCTCCTGAGGAGCTGTGCGTTACCTGCGAACCCTTTACCCATGCATTTACCACTCATTACTTGCTTCTGGGACTATCTAGCTCACTGAAATCGGCCCGGAATCCTGCTCCCTGCACTTTGGAGATCATCAAGTTCATTTTTGTAATTATTTATGGCTTAGATGTGTTGCAATTACTTTTTCTATTTTTCTTTAAGTTTATTATCCTTATTGAATATATAACATAATCACCCGATTTTGTTTCGTGCAATTCACGTAATTTAATTTAGCTACACAAACAGTTAATTCACCAAAATAACTTATTCACCAAAACTCACAGCTAATTGAAATGAAAGTTAAAAACTAACTATGTAAAATGCAAACAAAAGGATGTTACAAAGTATGAAAGGTATGAAATATTATTGATATTATCGTGATTGAACAAAACTCACCATACGAGATGTTAACAAATGAAAATAACTAAGCGATGAAAAAACAAATTCAATCAATGCGAGCTATAATACCTAATAAAAACTGTACTTACTAAATTATAACGTTGACTAATTAACCCGTTTATCGATAAAATTAAACTAAATAAAAACAAAATTAATTAACTAAGTATCCTGCGAACGAAACTACAACATTACTGCCTATGCAACTATTTAAGTCAGTATAAACCTAAATCAATAAGCCGACAATACTCCTAACGATAGATTAACAAAAATTATTACCCCTTAAATTAGCTCTAACTTGGAGATTACTCGCGATTAATCACTTAACACCTTCGACAATCACCACACCACAAAAAATGAAGAAAAAAAGGCGTCGCGCGGAGCTTAAACTCAACGTTAAAACATTATTCCATAGGTTTAACTTCCTCCGGACTAAAGCTGCCGGGGCTAAGGTCGATCAGCGCTAACAAGACGCTATGAATATGAGTTCAACGACATTGCCGGTCTAACTTACTTAAACCTGCCGTAGGCGTAGTCCGCGTAGTCTAACGTATCCATGAATACGGCCGATACACATTGTACTAGCATGAGGACCAAAAATTTATTCATTGATCTTCAAGTCTACTAATCAATATGCTGCAGCATAAAAAATTGTCATCAAATCAGAACTTTCCTATTTTTTTCCTAGTTTCTCATTAAACCTTGTTATTTTCCGATTTTTTTCGAAAGTTTATACGTCATGCTTGTGGAATGCATTGAGCACATTAAATATAAGGAATAATTCTGGGATACTCTCGTCACAAATACTGCGGATTCTCCACGTAAAATCATGAGGTGAATCTGGAAAGCAAAGGGGTCGGACAAAAGAGAAAATAAAAAAGAATAAGGCGAAATTTGAAAGAAAAAGTCTGGAACGTCTTGAATGAGGCAGGAGTCGGGAACAGAGGAAGGGACGCCACGATAGTAAAGGGAGAGAAATAGAAAGGGAACAAACCCATGGGCCTCGGTGCCAGTGACAGGATGTTCGGGTGAGGCGAGGGTCTTGGTGATGAAAGGTGAGTTTCTGGAGATGAAAACTGAGGTTAAAAAAAAAGAAAATTCAGCCGGGAAAGAAGAGTTAAAAAAAAGACAAGGAAAGTGGATGAAGTTGAACAAAAATTTGAAAAGGGGTGATGAGGGCATGAGAAGGGTCCGAGGCAAGGAGTGGTAAGAAGGAAATAAAAAAGGGGCTGGAAGGAGAATTAAGGGTAGTCCCCATTCAACACTGCGAAGGGGAAGCGCATTTGAGGCGGGCGGAGTCGAGGTAAAGGACCAATTTTACTTGGGGAGAAGGGGGTCCATTTTACGTAGAGCGGGTATCCAATGACTGATAGGGACTTGGATTCGGAGGAAAGGAGCAGAAAGTGGAGTTACAGTTTGAAAAAAGTAAGGATGCGAAGGATGAACCTTTGGTGGGTAACGAAGGCAATTAAAAGGTAAACGGGTGGAAAATATGAGATGCCGAGCGATTCTGTGCATTTTGGATGGTTTTATACCCGGGTAATGGTCTCCTCCAAACCCTTATAGTCCCCACCTGCTCACTTCCCTCCAAGGAGTTTTCACAAATAATAAGTTGAAGGTAAGATGACTTACATAATTACACTTACCTGAATACTTTTCAGGTCGCAATTCCGTGAGAATATTAATGATTAATGACGCAGGATTACAAGCCATGTGGAACTCTGGAAGCAGGAAATGTTCAGCTCATGGCTATAATTTTGATTCCATAGGCACGCGAACAAGTAAGAAATCTGTAATTATCTTACTGAAAAAGTTTCCTGTACAAATCGCATTGCAGTATAAACCATTGTGGTCGCGTTAGAAAACATCTACTTTTTCATTGTCTAATACTACTGCCGGTCCCTCCGGCTAAATAAATAATTAAAAATATAGATGTTAACATATCTCCAGCCCGGGTAAATACAGGCATTGCTAAATGTTTAAATTTGGTCTTCCTGGTGATACGTAGGACCATGGAGATCTTTTATAGGATTAATAATCTTATTTACTCCACCTCACCTCTTCCACCATCCACCAATTTTTCCACCTCACGTTCTTCAAATCCAGTTCAGTGCTGTAAAGTTGAATACGGATTGGAATTACACGTGTGTTTGGAGGAGAATAACCTTAACAGATCGCGAATGAACACTACTCTTGCTCTCATATTTGCACCAATTACATTTACAGATTATGGAATTACCTAACATAATCACTTGAATGCTAAACCATTCCAGCCCAGTAGAACTGATGAAAGCAAAATATTGTGTAACCCATATACTTTTAATAGCTGTATAAACTTTCAGGTGATTGAATTGGTGTGACAGCTGGAGTACTGACTCTCTATCAAGATGGTTTGGGACCGAATCCCAGTGGTGGTGGAAATTTTTCAGTGGATTTCCGATTCCTAATTGGGTGCTATGTAGAGAATACTTCAAGTACAGTACACCGTTCGTCGGACAGGACGTTAAACCATGGTACCCATGGCCCCATTTGTTTAGAGTAGGCTAACGCCGACGTAATGTTTCTCTCCACCCTTCCTCCGTTCCCCGATAACCCTTCTCTTACTAACCTACCCACCTGCTCTGATGATTTCATTAGTCGGTCGCCGCCTATGCAAATGAGAAACCAATTGAAGGCTTCCATCCCGTGCAGTATCTGCTTGTACCTACGTTTCGGCTAGCCTTGGAAATTGGAATAAAGAAGGTTGACATTCAGAAAAATGTCACCAAATTACTAAGCCATTTGTTAGAGGTGACGGAAGAAAATATTTTATGATAAAAGCCATAAAACTTAGCAGAAACCTTTCAAGACGGTAATAAATCCTGAAAGTACTACACATAATTGAGATTAGATTCAAATTAAATATTTGTTTTAAAATAATTAAGTGTATACAATTCACTACCCCAATTATTCTTTCGTCCATCTGGATTTGAAAAATCAGAATATATGGTGGAAGGGATGTGATAAGTTTCAAAGAAATTACTACGGCCATTTTACTGAGTGTAAAATGCCAAAGTGCATGTCAAAATTTAGATACTGAATGTCTCAGAAGGTATTTTATATACAATCAGACTCTCCAAGTACCTACGCGTTAAAATTGTCCATGCATGCATAATAACGCTTATTATATTATGCAAAAACTCATTACTTTCATTCTTAGATCAATTTTAAGGAAACCTCCCTCGTCAAAAAGCACATTTTATAAGTACTGGTATACTCACCACAATATATCACATTTGTTTCGTGGTTAAAACGGTGCTTGGTAGATTCTATCTCCGTCATTACTTCCTTGAAATAACTGGTCACCGCTTGCATTATTGGTAGTATGATGACTCGGTTGAAATATAAATATAAATTCGTTGTTTAACATATCGACCTCACAATTTTATATATATAGGGAAGTAAAATCGAGTTTAGGTCATGGAATTAAAATCAGCTACTCTTTGCCGACGTTTCGTTGTTTTGTTGTTTGACCATCGTATATATTAGTTAGCCCTGAAGATGGTATAATTAAATTCCGAAACGTCGGCAAAAAATAGCTGATTTTAATTTCATGACCTAAACTCGATATTACTTCCCTATATAAAAATAGTTATCTCTTTCCAGTTTTGAAAATCGTATTCAGCACATTCATCAAATACGACTGAGCTTTTTACACGATTCGAATTTAGTATCCTGAATGTTACATGAGCGTAGACAAAAGCGTCTGTAGAGGTGCCTTAAGAAAGAGGCCGGGTGAAGACGTGAAACATTTGCATGGAATAGAGTTATTATATTCGAAAAAAAGGCGCAGTGTGAAAAATCTCACTGTACAATGAAGCATCAAATTGAAGTGAAACAGAACAGAAACGATGAACAGAATTGAAGATTGACAAAATTAATAAGCAAGATATATAATTCGTTAGAATTTATGAAAGTATTAAGAGAACGGAAGGTAGGGTATTCCAGCAGATACCTACGTCGAAGAGTTAGAACTTTTGTCCTTGGCAGTCTAATAGAATTCATGCCAGAGAGTTGGAAACACTTCCGATCTTTCAAAATCCAAAATCTCAGGGTTTTTGGTCGCATTTAATTACCATGTTGTCGTAAAGATTGGCTTCCTAGCTTTCGCAGAAGTGAAAGGGAACGCCCTTACGTCATAATCTTCTTAAAGCCTGAATTAGGGAAGATTAAATCCGTGGCTCTTCTGATGATACCAACTGAATTGGACTTTGGGGAATTGGCGATGTCGTTTTAGAGAAGTGAGTTCTTGCTTCTCCGAAAATGAATATTGAGACTAGGGGAAATATTTTCTGGAAAAAGACAAATTTTGTTAGATTACTTTCCCATGCATCGTGTGTTGATGGGGTGGATACATCAAATTTCTCAAGTTAATAGCAGAAGAATTGAATTATCTTCATTTATTATGTCATTAAGTAACGCAAACGAATAATGAATAATAATTAAGGCCAAATGATGGAGAAAACTGCCAAAAAGGCTCGATTCCAAATAAGTAAGTATCTCTGTCAGAAATATGGATGTAATTTGACTTCTTCCATTAATAGATTCCGAGAGCTAATTGATATGGACTAAGGCAAATGCGGAAATTTTGAAATAATGTAATGGTGATAAATCATAGACTTACCCTTGACTGAGAAATAAGGATATATGACTGACTTTATTTCGTGAAATAATTTTTACGTTCAAGCTTCTAACCTATAAAGCAGTAATCTAAGAAAAAAACAGAACTTTGGCCACAACACCAAATTATCCAACTTATCAACTAAACGTTAGGTCTACAAACGAATAAAAGCTTCTTTTATTTTACCGAAAGCATTTATTAATATTAATTTCAAAATTGCTCTAATTTTTACATAATTTGCATCTATTTTTCTTCCAGAAGTTCTTTCTATCTTTTCATATCTTTGCTATCTGCTTACTTTGAAAGGTTTGGTTCCGTTCCAAATTGTTCCAGACCGAAACCTTTATACGGGATCATAACTTTTGGCGCTCGTTGACAGAATAACAAAGTGTCTGCAATGATCTTCAGGTTGAGGTCAAAGAATAGATAGAATTTTAGTCATTCTTACTGTGCAAAGATGAAGTGTACCGCTAACTTCCGATTGTAGACAATGAAAGCCTACCACAAAGTTTTGATTGCTAATTGATAAGTAATTTTCATTAGTTTCCAACAGGCACATAATCTAACAAATGAGGCATAGATCATCACCAAAATTCCTCTGCCTTAAGTTAAACAGTTTCCTCGTAATTAATAATTATTCCTCTTACTTACGAATGTACATTATTCATACTATGAATACTCATAGTTTTCCCCTCACCCTATTTTTACACGTTCATGGACTCTAAATGATTTGGTTAAAGATCCTTGCAAGTTCTTCGCACATTTAGGAGGAGAATTATGGCAGGTCAAGTTTTTTTACTGCCAAATGGAAATTTTAATAAGATTCTTCTATTTATTTCCGTCGAGTACATAACCTTTCGGCATTTATGACTTTAAAATACACAATAGAAGGATTTAGGTAATCTAATAAACTTAAATCGGATACCAAAAATCACTAGGCTTATAAAATACATTTGAGATACAATACAGTGAGAAGTCGGATAAAGATGCAGAATAAAAGAGGAAAAAATAAAGGAATAATTTTTTCTCAGAGATAAGACATTTTGTGCGTAACAACTAAATATTGGAGGACAACTGCGTATATTGCGTAACAATGATATTGTTACAGCGCCTGAAGTCGAGAGAAAGAACCACCTTAAATTGAAGTCAATGAATACTTTGAATCAATATTGTCTGCTCTTTAATTTTCATAATTTTGGCTTATCATAATTGAATTCAATATTTTTAAAGATTTCATCGTCATTGTGTTAGTCAAAATTAATACAAAATTCCACCTTAACGATCGCTTTGATTAAAAGATTCAGTTGTCACGGATGACATGCCTTAGGCATTAAAAAAACAAATATGTGCGCAAAATATGCAGATTATTCGAAGAGCATATTTTCAACGACCAATTTTTCAAGCCAAAGGGGACAAATGCGCCGCCAATTGCTTGCATTAACCACATTTTGACCATAATTCTTTTTCCTTAATTAAGTAATAACTAAAAAATATAGCATGGTAAGGTGGTTACAATTTTTTTATTATTCTATAGGAGTTTCGCTTCTTAAAGACAGTTTTCCACGAAAATGGCATTTCTATTATATACAAAAATACTATGTCCCCTATATTTTACTTAAAAATAGTGACAGTGAAGTGTTCATGAAGGCGATTTGATCTACAAGCAGTAGATATAGGTAGGTTCAGAGTTAAAAATGAGGCAATGCTTGTTCATCATATGTTTCTGCCATGTTATGGAATTTTTTGGAGAATATTTCGTGTAATAATATATCCATGCATTTAAATTGATAGGTAATTTTTCTTGTAATCATATAATTTCAGATCTTATGGTTGAAACCGTTATGACTGAAAAACAGGCCTCATCGTTCTTTTAACCAGAAAGTGCATCATATTTTAAGAGTTTTAATTCACTGTTTCAAACTTGGTTGATTTGCCACAGGACACTTGAAATAGTTGCCAATAATTATGATTCAAAAGATGTTTATTAATTTGGTTGCTCTATGGAGGGGAGGGGGGGAGCCTATCGCCGAAATGGGAAAACAGAAACATTTCTCAGTCCAGAACTTCACCTACTTCATAGGTCACGAACCGCCACTGATTTTACCTATTCTTGAAACTAACTTAATGTAATTTTCAAGTAAATTGTAAATATCAAGCTCAATTTTGGGATAAAATAGTAAGAATATGTATGAATAGGTGCTCCCATGAAATATTGGACACGTTTTCTTTATGTAGCCGAAATATGAATAAAACGGCATTTTCTAAGTCATTTTATACTTGAACCACCTTAATTTAAGTACAGAGTGTTTCTTTGATTTATTTGTTACTGATGCAATCACTAGGCTGGCCAGAGAGATGCGTAAAAGTGATAAAAGAACATCTTCCGCCTTCCTCAACAATACCACTTCTATATGCCATCAACGATGCGGCGGAGCCCTCAGAAATAAATGGTGACACAATATTTAGAATAGGCAAGCATCCAAATGACAAAGTGGAGGTAAAGTCACTGAGGGCATCCACAGCGTTGGGTGGTGGGGGAATCCCTAAATATAGGGGACAGCTGCAAGATAGGGGAATCTATCCAGCAAATTATAAACGCGGGCACTCAGGAGTCCATCTTTTGAAAGAGGCACGGCAAATAATGTTAAGCAATAACAGAATAGTCACGTAGCAAATGCCGCCAGACAATATTACGTTGATAACCTCTTCGATGGGATATAAAACCATTTTTCGTGTGATTTAGAGATAACAGGGGTGAGGTTGCAGGAGTCTCTCTTTTGAAATAAATACATTGTGAATAATATTTAACAGAACACTCATGTAGCAAATCGCGCTACGCAATATAAAACCATTAACTCTGGGGTGGGATACCATAACCATCATTTAAATGACTTAGACACAACAGACATTTGAAAATAAATATGCATCTCAATCCATGCCTCATAAATACTATTATAACAAACTCTCTAACTCTAATGCTACAATCTTACCAAGATGAATGAATTGAGATGTTCCCTATAAAAATTTCCAGATATGAACTACTTCTTTGTAATGATCTCATTATTATTGGGAAATGATTCGGAGATATGAGATGTCAAACTCAAACCCCTGCATATCTCCTACATAAACCCTTCTCGCGTATCTCATTTTCTTAATAATCAAAATCATTATTAACTTCCCGAAGACCCGCGGCAACCTCTTGATTTTAGGTTTGTATTCCAGGCAGATAGCGTATGCAGTAGATTAAACGAGGAATGAAATTTCTATTAGGGGAGAAAACACATTTATATCCGTTAAAACAGTTTGTGATGAGCGTATTACAATATTCAGCAAGTTTATATCCACATTCGGCGCGTCGCACATAAAACCTCTGCCCGTTATTTAGAGAAGCAAAGATACAAACGGCAAAAACTATTAATCTAGAAAACCTCGACAAGGATACATTTTTTAAAGCACAATAATTGCCTTTTTGCCTTTTCTTTCGTTGTTAAGTGGATGTAAAACGTAAATAAAATAATAATTCGCACTATATTGTTCTGCGTCATGAATTAAGAATAATAAAGTGTTCGCCTTGCTAGTGAAGCTGATTAGCGATTATTAAGCACTGCATGGATAAAATGTAGGGAAAAAAACTGCATTCAAAGCTGTAAGTAAACGTCATTATGGATAAATATCATCTCCAAAAACAGCTCTTTCAGCTATTACTGCCTTCAGATATTCAATCCGCTCTATTTTATATTCACAAATATATACGGCCAGTATTTTGCAATACTGATACATTAGGGTGTCCCATATTCGTTTGAAAAAAATATAATTTTTAATTCCTATTTATTGTTTCTTTCTAATAGCCCATACAAATCTCCTCTCAAGTCAATATTCCTGAACACATCGCAAAGCATGTTCATTTTGTATATAGCGCCAGCATACAAGGCAGGACCTGAAAGTGCTTAAATATCTCGTTCCGCTCTATAGCTGCACCATTATAATCCATAATTATTTATACACTTCAAAAACACTTTTCTGCTTTTCCTGTATTTAAAGTAGCAATTGTAGCGAGGCGTGTCGCCGACTTAAGGCATCTATGGTGACGGTATGAGGTCATATTTGGATCGCTACGCCAAGACATCCCGGCGGTCCCTTTGCCGCTTCAAACGGATATTGGAATCGTTTAGTAAAGGAGACTATAAAAATAAGTTTGTACGAGAAATCCCTGACTAGAAAGATAGAACTAAATAGTCAGAGAACTTGGGAGACCGGTAAAAGGAAATATAAGAAGTGTATATAAGTGAATAAAAAAATTCCGACCAATAAAATACCACCTAAACAGGTAACTAAAGTTTAAAATACCGGCCAAAATCAAACTCGGCACTAGGCTTTGCCAATGCTAGACGAAACATAGGTACATACGACAAAAATCAATGAAAAAAAACATGTTCTGAGAAAAACCAACATTATAATTTCCACAAACTTTATTTCGCTGGTGCCACATTTATGCCACAGTGTGGAGAAACACGCATCGTGCCAGCGAAATAAAATTTGTGGAAATTACAAAGTTGGTTTTTATCAACATGGATATCCATCATTTCCGCGATGTCAGGCCTGATATCATCAATTTTAAACATATGCTGACTTTTTACCTGATGACACCTTAAGTCGGCGAAATGCGTATTGCGATTACAAGATAAAACTGTAGAAAACTATTTCATTCAGTTATGAATACTAACTGTCAAATCATCATTTACTGTTCACCGTTCCCTAACCTTTTAAAAATATAATACTTTACTTGCTTAAGAAAAAGGACTTGCCTCCAATATTTTGGGTATTTTCATGTGGGTAGCCAACTTCATATTCCAAAGAGAGACAAAGAGAGGTTACAATTAAGTGGTGAGAAATTTTAGCAATGGGATTATTTCACCTAAACAGGAAGCATTAGTACTTGTGACAGAAGAAGTTAATCAGAAATCAAGTGCAGACGAGCCCAGCCTAAAAATGCCTCCATGATGAAAAGGCAACTACTGTTTTCACAGAAAACAGAACTATAAATGAGGAAACAGTAACTGGACACATTCGTTTGGAACGTGGATAGGGCAAGTGGATAATTGGAAAAGCAGATCAGTAAAGGTGTCAGATCAGAACACTTTTCAAAACCCGGTGTCGGAGGTGGATGCTGAAAATCAATTGGACGAGTAAAATAAGAAATATATATAAAGAAGAATAATTGATGAAAAGACTCTTTGTAACTCTACCCAGAAAAGAATCAGGAGGAAATGTCACATTCTGAGGCGCAATGTGTTTGCTATAAATAGAACTGAAGTAAAAATAGAGAGAAAAGTCCAAAGAGGATGACCGAGGAATAAATTCATAGACTAAATTAAGAAGAAAGAACATACGAAGAACAAATAGTGAGTAAAAGGAACTGGTATTATATTAGGAAGGTTGGGTGTCTGCAGTCAATCAATCTTAGAATTGAACGGCCAACTCCGAAGCCTAACCGGCTGATAGACACCAGACTATGGATCAATGAGATAGGTCGGTTACAGCGGAGGCGAAAATGGAGTTTAGCACGGTGTTGATACCAGGGACTGACTCAGATATGAGATGGAGAAATAACCAGGTAAGTGCCATTCTCCTTTGTATACAAACTGGGCATGCTGTATTTGTTTGCAACCGTCGTCGTGAGTATAACCCAGTTTACATTGATCAAGAACTGCGGGAGAATTTGTGGATTAAATGAAATGCCCCATTTTGGTAGAAAAAAAACCCGCATATTCGCATATTAACCATTTCAACAGTATATTTTTGAGCTCTGGTGGATATCTAAAGCCGTTCATATCTTTAAACGCCGTTTTAGGGGTATAAAGGGCGAAATATTGCGCACAGTATCAACGTTGAGAGGGCGAGCACGATCCCTCGCCTCGGGAATCGAGGATCTAAGGCCCTTTTTACGAGATAATCCCTCTAAGGGAGAGATCGTAAACAAACAATTTAGTGCATTACCCCCGGAGGGGAAAAGGCAAATGGTTTACGAGCATTAATTTAGAGGCGCAAATATTTTACAACGAAATAATTTATATGACGTGGGAAGCTATATGACTCCCATGGACGGAATTGGGACATCACTGGTGAGGGTTATGACTAAGTTAGAGGTTTGCTGTATTATTGCCACGATTTCTCTCACTCCTGATATTCTTTGTGTGTTAAATATAAAGGACGGAGTATATAGAAACAGCAACATTTGTTGCGAGTCATGAAATACAACTGATCTCTTACCGTTCTCTCTATAGCTTCAAAAATACAGCGCTATATACGGAATTAAAGTTTAATTATTCTCTGGTGGTCATTCTTCCATAGCTCACTAAACAATTGATTTGAACCTGCTGAAAATACATAATACACCAAATGTCCAAGAAAGCTTGAGTATTGTCATAGAGTAAGAATAGATTGAGTGGCAACATAATTTATAAAACTGGATAGAAATGTTTTTGAGCTTTTGGAAGAATTTCCCAGACCGCATTTGCCTAGAGGAGGAAGAATTTTGGCTTATGGAGGTGACTACTTAGTGGCACTCAATATCGTTGCTTCAATGGAGGATCAGCTTTGATATAGCCTGTTGTGTGATTTTTCTGAAGCCATTGTTAGTCTGATTTTCCGTTGCCAAGTGAAGTGCTGAAGCCAACTGATTTTCCGTTGCCAAGCGCCAGCGCATAAACAGACGATCACTATTAGCAATCGTTAGTCTAAAACTTCATTTTTCCCTAGCGTATTGTGACAAAGGGTTTCTGAACGGGTGAATACGAAGGAATAGGTGTTCGCTTAACAAAGGAAGCATTCATTTTGCATAGAATTATTGATCCAAATGCGCAACGATAAGACATCGACTCATATTTACTACTAATATCTAACGCCACGCAGGACGCAATGCAATTGATATTATTTAGCAGCGAGCCCTTGACTCCACCGAGCACACCTATGATGAAGACCACTAGTTTCACAAAGTGTACGGGGTACACCTGTCGAAGTTCAAAAAGCAGGTCTTGATATTTCGTCCGTTTTTCATCTTCCTTCGAATCCATGTTCGTTTCAGCCTGAGCCGAAAACTCGATCACGAACATGGAGCGTGTGAGGTGGTCGAGGGGAACGATATCAACCTTGGTCGCCTCCAACTGCTGGTGGTGGAGAAGGAGTAATTCCACCAGATTGTACATTTATCGTTCTCCACGACGGACTCAATATCTCCATGGCTATCAATTCAATATCTTCCGTCGGATGACGGGTCGAAGTCGAGCCAGGTTTCTTCCGCTGCCCTGTTTGCCGCCTGGAAGAGAAACGCCCCTGCTCCGTTATTTTTATGTACGTTACAGTTGTAACATGCCCCTCAGAGTCTCCGGCAAGCATCAGGTTTCATTGCCATCATAATGACCGGTGACTCGAGAGGGGTTGGGCAGTAATTGCAGCCACGTCCGACGCCCATCGGATGAGTGGCTACGCTGCGGTCGGGTCATGCGTCCGCAGTACACGGAGTAACTCCAGGACTACGGCGATCTGCATGCGCAAAACTAGCGACTCCACCTGTACCACGCAGGACGGAATGCACTTTATGCTATCTAGCAGCGAACCATTAACTCCACCGAGCACACCTATGATGAGGACTATTAGTTTCATATAGTGTCCGGGGTACATTTGCTGTAGTTCAAAAAGCAGGTCCTGATATTATGTATGCTTTTCCACCTCCTTCGCATCCATGTTTTTTTCAGCCAGGGATAACGTCACCCCCTCTCATAATGTAAGGAATGTCGACACCTCTCCCGTTGTTACGCCTTTGAAAATTATATTACTAGTGTTATACTTTTTGGAATGGCTGTTATTGTTATTGCTATTTTGGATATTCCCATGGTTTTCATTGACGTAGATCAGTATACGTCTCCATTTGGGCAGGGAGTCAAGCACTTGCGGTAACGGAGCACCCACGGTGCGCAATAAGACCTCTGAATAGCATTGCCTCCTGTCGTAAAAAAAGTTGCTTTAGTAAACACCGTATGCATTCCGCACCGAACCCTATATTTTGAATGCAAGGATACAATATTGATGAGGAAATACTTATTTTCCACAAAAGGGCGTGCACATGATCTCTATAAGAAAACTCATAAAATTGGGACATGTAAGCTTAAAAAAGATGAGTGGCATGATGAGTGGGAAACATGATGGATATACGTAACTTTAAAAGGTCATAGGTTATGAAAGGAGCAAGAAGCAACGGAGGTCGCTCGGTGTTAAAAAAGCTTAAAATAAAGAAAAGGTTGGAAGATTAAAAAAAGGAAAAAATATAAAAAACGATAATTGCCACATGCGTAGCAGGCATTATGAATTTGAACTCAAAGAGCTTTTGATGGATGACGGGTACTTTACATTAATTAATTTAGCTCATATATACCAAAGATTTCTAAGCTAAAATTAAAATTAGGTTAACACAAAATAATAACTTTTCATCGGGAAAATTTCATTCTCTCAACATAATCCTCCCTGAAAATCCAGTAGGTGAGTCACTAGTTAGATATGTTTCTGAATCAAGGACGTGGACCAAAAAGAAGCCAGCGATTTTTTTGACTTCATTTTGAAATTATTTTTTTCATAGATATACACTGATTTCATCTCAATTTTGAGCAATATGTAAATAAAATACCAAAACGAGATGATAATTTGTACTGTTAAAAATTAGTTGTATTCAAGGCTTGTGTTGAAGAAATATACCAAATGAGTAAAAGTACCTATAGATATCGTTGGCCTGGAGCAATGATAACTGGACCTGAATTTCTGCCTACGACTCTGATATTTCATGACTGGCTTTTAAGTTTTCCTTCCCGATAAATACGATTAAAATTTCGAACGATGTGGAGAAAAAATGCAAGAACCCATTAACAAGCATTCTTTTCACATAAACTTGCTTTTATGGATAACATTTTTTTTTTCGTTTAATTTTTTTTCCAGCGTGGATCGCAAAACTTCAGGAAATTAAAAGTCAGATAAAGGAATGATGAATATAAAGCCACTCCTGATACTATTTATTAGAATTTAGAATAGTGCTAGTAATAATATAAGACTACAAAGAATAGTGCTTTGATGAGATTAGAATATCACCAATCACTATACCACTTTCTCTTTACTTGAATCCTCTCAATAGACAATATCTACGTCAGCGAAATCTTAGAGAAAGACACAAAATTGCAAGAAACAAAAAATAAAGCACATTCATGATAAGTAAAAGAGAAATTAAGACGTGGCACAGTTCATTCGAGCAATTTCTAGGACGGTCACAGAATGAGGCCAAGGATATTCCAAGGACGTCGCATCTTCTGTAGTCCCATATTGGGAGAAGGATGAGAATTAGGGTGTAGACAGAAAGAAGAGCCTTTGAAGCAGGTCCCCTCATAGGAGTGGAGGATTTTATCCATAGGGAATCCAAAGGCAACGCTCGGTCTGAGAGACATCAAGGGGACTAAATATCAAGACGCTGGGGTGAGGTTCTTTTGCCGCCGCAAAGAGAACATAGGCTGCCAACTCTCTAGCAAGGCACATAGCCATCACCGTACTTCAAGACTAGAAGACGTAGCTCGTGGTGAATGATTTTCCGTCGTGAGGAGTATTTGGACGCGTACCGGGCAGAAAGAGAGAATTTCAAGAGAATACATGCGTTCAAAGTTTTATGAACTTCCGCTCAAATGGTGGACATTCATTCGTAAGATTAAATGGTTACTGCTCCCGCAATTTCCTTTATTCTCCAGCCAAAATGGATTATCAGATAAGTTTCATTGAAATCAAAAACAATTTACTAACTACCCGCGAGGCAAATTGCTGAAATGACGACTTCGCTTCATTCCATAACTAAAGTCAATAATGGACTGCAATTAATTAGCACCCGAGCTCTTTCCTGCAATACTATCCAGGATGCAATGATGTAAAAGCTAGTTATTAAAAAAAGGCCCAATCAAACTATGTAAAGATGATATGATAAACAGTTATTTAAAATAAAGTCGAGACACCACTAAATGATTGAAATGCCGAGTTGGAAATAGCGTAAAAAGGTCACTAGGCAAAAATGGATAGTAATAAGATGGAAAACCTGATAATTTCGCCAAGTCTGTACCTCAGCTACGGCTTTGATTAACGCCTGAGACAGAAATACAGAAGGTAATGTAAAAGGAAGATAAATAAATATACACGACACATTCAATTCTATTACGAAATAACTAAATACTTGCTGGAAATTACTCTGTTATACTGTACTGATATTGATTGAGCTGTTATATTGCTGTCTCCAGAAGAGGCAAAGTAGGTTGATGGAGCTAGTGATAAGCAGAAGGGTGATACTGAAGGCCGTTTCAGAAGGTAAAAAAGTAGGAAAGAGAGAACATATTCTTCAATTAATCATTATACATTTCTGTAACCTCCTGAGTGAAATAAAAACAATTTTTCCGCAGTTTACAGAAGACTACATGAATTTTTATGATTAAATTTATTTTTCATATATTTTACAATAAATGGTACAATTTATTGGAGATTAATAAAGTAGGTCGAAAATGATTTAATAAAACCATATTAAACAGAATTGAAAAACCAAAACAACAGCGAATATTTATCCCAAAAACTCTTTTCACCATATTATAAATCACCTTTTAACTATTAAATGATTAATTTAAGTAGTACCAATAACATCTATAAATTCCAAGTGAAGGAAAACTGCTCTTTTTATTTACATAAAAATTTTAGCGGGAATCGAATTTAGAAAATATTATAAATTCATGTTCACAAGTATTTATGGCATTTCCTCTTTCCCAGGTAGGACTTAAAATATCGGTATTCATGAAAGGCTCATCAAATTAATACATAAGTATCAATAATTGAATATCCTATTTTGTTATCAGCCGAAGTCATAGCGGTCGACTCTTTCTCCTGTGACAGCACTCTAACAATAGTTATGACATCTGTAAGTATTTAGTACTATGTATATGTAATGATTTGTGCATATCTTAAAGCACTGTCACCATTATTACGATTAACACTCATAAGGTAATTTGTAATTCCCCAATTAATCGCAAATGGAAAATAATCGCAATAAAAGTTTTACGTGGGTTATTAGTATTAACTCCTCATTCCCACCCTCAACTAATTTCATGCGTAATTAAGAACTAATTTGTATGAAATTCAATTTATATGGAATGATTAATAAGCCAGGCATTGTACATTAACAATCACTTCATTTCGTGATGCTGGCACAAGGCATCACATAAGGATGGCGTAGAACCAGCACAAACGCAGCGGAAAAACTAGTCCCATTCTCAAAAATGAAAAAAAAATCCTGTGGCTCCATTTCAACACCAGTTCATGAAAACAGAAAACTTCCTTGCTTTTATTTCAGCCCACAAGCGGAATCAAGAGGCCATTGATACTACCCCATGGACCATTTCAGCTTCCCGTAACCCCTGCAAGCTACCCTAAATAAACATGTCAAGAACATTTGCGAGCAAGAGAATCCGATTCACTTCAGCGCTATCCAGACCTTTCCCACAAAAGCAGAAAATTTTTATCGGAATCAGATAAAATAATCACCATTACCAGGATCTCCAAAACTCAACGTTACCACAGTACATGAAAAGTTGTACCGCGTAGTAATAAAAATCCAATTGCTAAACCAGCTCAAGAATCTTGACAGAATAATAAACGCATGGAACCATGGGGATTGCGATTTAACAGAGCGAGTGTTACGACAGACGTTCGGGAAAAAAATTAAAAGTCTATTGTCTATGACTGAGCGTAAGACTTTATCTTAAATTTACAACCATATTTCACCAAAGTTAAAACACATTTTTTCCCAGAAAACTTACTTGGACATTCAGCGGCATAAAATGCAATGAGCGTCATTTTCATAAATGAGCAAAAACAAATTTAAACCTGATAAATTATTGGCTGCCTGAAATATTATTATATCTCTACAGAACAATTTCATGTGAAAAAGAAATTAAAGAGTTTTCATTTACATAGATTCCAACGGTGTAGGCATCGACTTCTATGGCTATCCACGAATTGACGCTTTCATCTCACACTGCATTGCATTTCGGAAAATAACAACAGATTATAACATTGATGGGAACGACTTCAACTGTATATGTTCGATGATAATTAGCGCTGATGTATAATTTTCAAAGTAAATTTTACCTTGGGCAACCATTTTCAACGCAAGAGAGTCATCATCATCTTGTGTAAGAATTATATTTTATTTTAAAAACATTCACGCCTCCTGGCCACTGCACTATTCCTGCGTGCTATTAATCCCCCACCGAGTTGAGAACCTTTGCTAAATTTACCTTCGTAGCTTGTACTCTATAATCATACCTATAGAGTACCAAACTAGAGGTACTAGTACCAAACTGTCTCCACCTCCCACATCTCCTCTTCCCTTGTTACACACCTTGATTTTGATATATCTCTCTCCAACCACCAATTCACAACTTCTGTGCACAAGCCTACCAGCAAACAGCAATACCTTCATTACATCAGCTGCCACCCCTCTCACACTAAAAGACCCCTTCCATAATCTCTCTCCATCAGAGATCACCGCATTTGCAACAACCCTGATACATTAACAAGCTCATATCTAACCTACACCTATCCGTTCTCCGACGAGGCTATCCAGAAGTTCTCCTTTAAAAGGAAATCCTTAAAAATTCCTATTCCCCGAAATCTTCTCAACCACTATAACCTTTCTTTATGCACTCCCTACTTCCCTGGAATCCATTCCCGCAAACGAACCCTTAAAAAGCCTTTTACTTATCCTCTCCGACAACCCCACTACCACTAAGATCTTCCCAAAATGTCCCTCCCTCACTTTCAAATGCCCCAAAAACCTCTTCAAAATCCTTATAACTACCAACCCCCTTTCGAAATCCATTATTATGACGAAAACTCCATGCAACCCATTCCATCGCCCTAGATGCAAGACGTGTCCCGTCCTTATAACTAAACCCCTCCCCCTTAAATTCCGCGCTTTTCCTCTGCCCTTCGTTTCTTCTCCTTCATGCATCACCAGCCACGTGGTTTCCATTCTCTTTTGCAATATATGTGAGGCGTTCTTTATTGGTCTAACCACTAGTCCTCTCGGCCTCCGTCATGTGATGTTTGGTAGATTACGTAACATATGCTTAATAAATGATTTCAGGCTTTCCCGGCGAAGATTTATATCAGGGATCTTTCGGGGTTTGCACCGGGTAGTTAGGTCCATGGCGGCCGACGTTTCGATGCTCGAGTCGAGCATCGTCCTCAGGGCAGAGGTGAGTGCCTAGACTGGAAGTGGTCATCAATATATACCCTATGGGTAGGTAAGGTCCGAAATTTTGGCGGGAAAATTATGTATCATCCGGTGGTCTTGACTCTCCCATAATCTTGATGATAGGTTTCCACGTGTGACTCAGGTTGTAACCGGCGTCACGGTTAAAGTTTCGTCTTTCTCTCCGGATCTCGATGGCCTCCTTGATGATGGCTATTGGGACCGGCTCATCAAGGAGGCCATCGAGATCCGGAGAGAAAGACGAAACTTTAACCGTGACGCCGGTTACAACCTGAGTCACACGTGGAAACCTATCATCAAGATTATGGGAGAGTCAAGACCACCGGATGATACATAATTTTCCCGCCAAAATTTCGGACCTTACCTACCCATAGGGTATATATTGATGACCACTTCCAGTCTAGGCACTCACCTCTGCCCTGAGGACGATGCTCGACTCGAGCATCGAAACGTCGGCCGCCATGGACCTAACTACCCGGTGCAAACCCCGAAAGATCCCTGATATATGCTTAATAACTTGTTTCAATTTACCACTAATGTGGAGTTCAATTAAGCTATTTGAATTTCACATATTAAAGCGAATTTTTAATATTGACATAATTTTTATTTGCGGAATAAAATTATTAATTCATAATTTTTATTAAAAAGGGAGAATGATATTCTGGACTAAAGTGAAAGAGGAAAATTACTCAAAAAACAGTTGAGAACCCATGTTATACGTACCCACTGATATGTTAGCCATATCCCTTGATATGTGTGAAATAATTTATAGCCGAGTATGACGCGTGTGCTTTGAAAAAAATTATAATTACTGTCGTAATCACACCCTGGTGTGAATTATCTTTAAAAAAATAATGAAAGAGGCGGAAGTAGACGAGGAATTTTCCTAGTCTACTTCCGCCTACACAGAATTTAACGAATGAAAATATTCCAAAAATATTATTGCTCAATCGTGAATTTATTTCCTTTTCAATATATGACGGAAATATCGGAGCTCTCGCAATAGTAAAACAAGAAATTTGCACGGGACAAATATGATCAAGGCTTTATGAGGCAGGAAGAAAATAAAGTCGCTGGGTAGCAAAAACATTCAGCTCACTTTTCCTAAGCCAATTTGCATCAGTCATTAAAAATAAGGCCATAGCCGTCCGAAATTCGATTTCGGTTAAACATGCTTCACGGAGAAACCCAAGAGATAAATATCCATTTTCCGTCAAAATCCTCCTCGTCACTTAATCGCGCGTCATCATGCATAATTTATAAAACTTGCCTGACACGATGTGAGGGAGGGAGGCCAACGACGGAGAAGAGCATGTTGACCCGATGATGTCCAAAAGGGGACACTCCCACGCTGTGCGTTTAAAATTTTTCGTTTTGCCACGGCGATTCACTCTGCCTAAAAATCGCTCCTCTTGAAACTGCGAGCTCTACGTCAATAAAAAACGCTGCCCCCATCCCCGTGAGAAAATATCCGAACAGGAAGACTTGTGTGTGACATCGGGAAACCCAGATTGATCGAGACACATCACATCCGTGATCGGAAAAAAAATGTTATTTTTTCATCTCACTTCCTGCTTTAAAAGGCAAATAAAACTCCTCGGGCAAAAACAAACTGAAATAATGGAATCCCTCAAAAAGAGCTCTTCACATATTTTTTTTTCCATGCTTCGCGAAATTTTCCAAAGGCCATCAATTTGTCACCCAATAGACGCGCTATGTCAATGCTTTCGACTCCGCGGGGAGGCTTGGAAAAGCTACATGGCGCCATTTTGGCCAATTATTGTGTTCGAAGGTCCACCGACAGATGTCAGAAAACTCCCGACGTGCTTAGTTCTCTTTCTTTCAACCCTGCTCCCCACGAATCCATTCTTCCGCTCGCTCTAACCTCCTTTCTTACAACGGGGGGAAAACTTATGCTGACGTGGTGGATATGGGAAGAGTTGCGGCCTTTGGAAGGCGCAATGAAGCAGACAGAACGTTAAGTCGAATGTTTTCGAGGAATGTTTTCGAGCGGGAATAAGAACGCGAAAATAGGGCGAAAAGAGAATTGGTCCGAGGAAGGGATGAGGATGGGAAATGATGAACGGCACAAGGGAAAGAAAAGGCGCATTTTTCCAGAGGGCATTAGGACGCGCTGAGAACTATTGGAAAGCGGAGGAGGAAGAATATTCAGCAGAGGATTGGATGCTAGTACGTCCGTGGTGATTCATATGAGAGAACTACATCTACATCTACATATTACCCCGCAAACCGCCTCAATAGGCGTGTGGCGGGGGGTGTTAGGACACCAGCCGCTTAAAGATAAAAAGGAAACGCTCTAATGAAATTACGCCTAGCATTTATTGAAGTCCCTTATTGTTCGGGGGAAAAACGAATTCCCATACCTATCCGTTCGGCAAAATATCTCTCTTAATTTATCGTTTCTATCGGACCTGGAAATATAGTGGGGTTCTAATATGATGTTCTCCGTGTCGCTCTGAAAGATATCTATTCTCAATTGTTCAAGCAATCTAAGCCTAGCGCGCAGCCTCCGAGTCTCTAGCGGTTCCCAGCCTAATTCGTTTAACATCTGTGTAACGCTATCAGTACGCCCGTAGCTGTTTTTGACGAATCGCGCAGCTTTCCTTTGTATTTTATTAAGTTCCCGGACTAAGTCTTTCTGCACCGGATCCCATATGCTCGCTGCATATTCAAGGTGTGGCCGGACGAGTGCGAAATAGCACCTCTCTTTTACTTTTTCATCCGAAAATCTTCCCACAATACGCTTGACGAATCCTAGCTTCTTCAGAGCTCTGCCAAAAATATTTCTTATATGTGCTCCCCACGATAGGTCCGAAGTTATCGTAACTCCTAGATACTTCACTTCATCTGTCGCCTTTATGTTAACACCATCCACAGCATATACATGGGAATAGTTGGACGACTTCCGCAAGAAATGTACCGCTCAGATTAAGTTCGAGTCCCCACTCTTGGCTCCACACATGAACGGCAGAGATGACGACCTTCAGGCTATACACCATAAGGAAAAACAAAATAAATCTAAAAATAAGAAGAATGAAAAAATCGATGAAAGAACTTATCGGATAGAAGTGTCAACATAAAATTTGAATCTAAAACTATAAAACTAGATGGCCTCTTGAAGCACGAAATGGAAGTCTAGTATACCTAAATATTTTGAGAAAAATAATCCATCTAAAATTGCTACAATACGCGGTTTATTCAACCGATACTGACGTGTGTTGCGTCATAATAACGCAAATTTGACCAGTGGGTATTCTAGGTTCCTTTATTGAAGAAAATGGTTGATAGCGTCTTGCCGCACGAAAGCGAAGTCTGTTTTGTGTAAAAAAAAGCCTATTCACCTAACCTTGGCTTCCACTTCGTAGAAGTGTTTTGCCTCAAGTGGTAGAGTGTATTCGTGAAGTTAGTGTGACAAATTCAATAATGTATCGTTGAACATTCTTCAATAGCAAGTTCAGAAAGAATGCACTACACCCGTAATTTTTCTATATTTTGTACGTGATGAGGCAGCAGTTCGGTGAAACTCGTTGTGCCAAGTATAAGTAATATTATGTGGAAGAGTAAAGGTATTATTCCTTATCTTGGGCACTGCATACTTCCACAAAACCTGAAGTGGTAGAGTGATTGTTGATCGGTAGAGTGATGATCTGTAACGACTGTTGTTCGCGTATATTAATATTCTTAACAAGTTCCTACGATGCATGGATTAAAATCATAGCCGACAGATATGTGATTTTTGAGGAACTGTGTACTTTTGGAAGTGTTGAAATGGTAAATAGTTTGAATTATTCAATTAGACCAAAGTTCAGATCGAACTAGATACATACATATATTAATGGAACCAATTGATCTATGGGCAAGGAAAGGAGGCCATTTCGATTAAAATAAAATACTAGATAATCTGAAAATCCGAAAAACGTTTTGGGTAACCCATAAGTTTCTTTATATCTCGTTCAAGCGAGATAAATATGGAAGACATGAAGCAAATATACCTTTTTCATTAGTTCATTCCAAATACCCTATTCAAACAGTCAGACTATAATCTCATTTTCATTCGATGAACTTGGGCTAGAATCTATATCCATTTGGAATTACATTAAATAGCATGAAAACTAGGCATTGCTTCTGCGTAACATTTATCTTGAAAAGCCATTTCTCTCATCGTTAACCACTGTTTTATAGCTATTGGCCGGGATGTAACTTGCTAAGAACGTGGCGGAATGCCCAAAAATACTGCAGCCATTGTCGATTTTGGTCTCTCTGTCTAAACTCTGGACAAAACCTCGTACACATCAATCTATTATTGTGCGTTTTTTTTTCGTAAATTGTTGGTCGTCAAAAGGGGGTTTATCACAGCGCGAGAGTTCCGGATCACGTTACTCCAAGGTATCAGTGAAATCGGCCGTCCATGAACCTTGACCTCCCTTTATAAGATAATATTGTTGCAACAGTTATGCATAAGGAGCATTAAGACTGATTTTCCGGATTCCAACGGTTACCTAAGAAGTCCTTAGAGAATTAGAAAATAGCTAGAAAGCTACAACTTGAGGGTTTTAAAAAGTCCTATCAAATAAGTTCCGTTCGGACATAAACGTTCCACCCGTTGTGACATAGCCAAAACTTCTATTCACTGTTCTAAAATTCGGCCAAATATTTCACTAGAAAGCTCTCTGCCATCCATAAAAAAACTATGTATAACCACATACGAAAAACGAATGCGGAAGGCCAGTATTTTGAAAAGGGGCCACAGTAGGTTAAATGGATAATATACTTTAACCGGTTCCTCAGGTTTACACGACAAAGTGACATGCATCATAAAAAATCCAAAGTTTTTAACGCATACTTATATTGAATAATTTTTTATTACCTTAGCGTAAAGGCGTTTTTTATTCTCAAACTGGCCAAACAAATACAAATATCATCAAAAAGGAGGTCAAATTAAAGAAGCGAAGAAGAGTGTAAAAATAATACTCACTACACACCGATAATTCAAATTATTTAGAAGCATGTCGCTATCATGTCATCAGGATGTGAAATAATTTTTAATTTCATGCGTTAAAATTACCCAAATTACACTCTTTTTTTCTATGATATTAAATAAAAACTCCGAAATACCAATTGTTAATTATTACTTCTCAGAAGCGTAGCCACATTCGAGGTTTTTAGAGCGAATTTGGACAATAAACTTTCTCATTAAAGCTCATTAAATAATAATAGGAATAGTTATCCTGTTTAGCAACTACTGCGCTCATAAAAAGTTACATTTCTTGGAATAATGTGTCATGAATAAAGGTCACATCTAGCGAGCAGCAAATATTTGACGGTTTATTTCTCGTTTTAAAATACTTTCCAGCTACACTAGGAGTGTGTAGTAGAGAAAATTTTAAAACACCGCGAATGAATAAGATATTACGTTAATTCTTTGTAATTTCCTGAAGCGCGAAAAATTATAAAATCAATTACATCTTCAGTTTGGTATAACCAATCTCTGTTTATAAACTGAATCTGATGTCCAAAACCATATTAAATAACAAACTCAAATAATCTTTTTAAAGCAAGTTACCTTGATAACATAACTCCGATGTACTAATATTTGGTAAAATATCAGTGTGCAAAGCAGAACATAGTTGATATCATGAATAAACATAATAATGTAGTACATAAATGGAAATGGGGAAATTACTAAAGCCTCAAAGCCTCTTGAGGGGTATTCCACACTTCATGATTTAGCAGAGGAAATAATTTAAGTTGAAAGTCAGGCTAGACAGATGAAAGACGCAATTTTGCATTATATGCAAACTCATTACAATTAGTGAAAAGGGATTTTAAAAATCTTTCAATCCAGCATTAATATTGTATAGACAGATAATTACTATAAATAAGGAGATGATTCGATTGGAAGATTATTTGTTACACAAAGGGACGAATTATTTGTAACACTACATTTTATCTCTCAAAAACATTCCCTTATAAGATAAAATATTCACTGCATAAGAACCATGAACAAATGTTTACAGAACTATCGACTAATCACACCTTAGAGTAGCGGTCGTGAAGTAACGAGTGATTTTCTTGGGCAGTTAGCTAAATTATTCAAGTTTGCATACATCCGAAAGTCCAACCAGATGGCGATGTCAAAGCAACTTGAGTAACATTTTCTTATAAACAAGTAACATACGCATGGATGCAGTTCACAAAATTGTATTCAATACTCATATTTCAGCCATTTTCCAGTGGAGAAACCACAAATAACTTAAAGTTTAAAGGATCGCATTACCTTCAGCCGTTGTATTTCAAGACAGCACCAATGAAATATTTTATGTCCTATATCATTACTTTGATTTTTGAGATTGATAAAGAAATGGGAAATAATGAAAGAATTTGGTTTCAGTGATATAAACTTAAAATAACTGTCAGTTTTGAAAAATATAAGAATGCTGACGTAATAGCACTTCTCTTTAGAAAGTTCGCGTGCGTTCACATTCAAGATGGTGAGCTAAATGGTTGGGTGGATGCTGATTGAGGGGTTATTGGTCACATGTGGAAAAAGAAAAAGCTACATTTCCACGAAGAAAAAATAGGCGTTAATGTAAGCGTCACGTGCATGATAGAGCTTTCTCCAAATTTTGAGTTGATGGAACAAATGAGAGCGAAATTGCTAAACAACTTCCTCTTGCATTAAAAATACGTAAAGTGACTTATAACTGAAAGGGATAATGCGACATTTAAAACTTCATGACCCGATGTACAAAAATAGAAAAAAGTAAGAGAGTACAGATTGATTGGAAATTATGCCTAATGAGGTATTTCGATTTTTCTTCATGAGCGTTAAAGAGATAGGTGTTAAGAGCTTTTTAAGTGGCACTTCGTGGATTGCATACGTATATTCCCATTAAGCTGTTCACTATCGGAGTCATTGTCAAAGAACTTGGTTATTGCTGTTGGGCCTGGAAAATCTTTATTCTTTTATGAATTTCCTTTTCCAATTCCCTATTCTTGGCGGCCTCAGTGGCAGCGTGGTCATCCTCGCCTGCCAACCCGAAGGTCGCGGGTTCGAGTCCTGCCTGGGGGGTATTCACCGTTCAGGGCATGTGTGTAAATGAGTTGTATTGATGAGTTAATTTGTACGAAAGGGCCATGTAGACATAAATTTCGCTCTCAATAAAGACGCCATTAATATAATTATTATTATTCATGCAAACCTCTTTCGCTTCTTTTGCAAACATGCATTGCTTGATACACGCTCTCTTGTTCTCAAAACTCCTAGTATTCCTCCTCTTAAATATATCTTCCACTACATTCACCCATGACTTTATCGGTCCACCCCTTTCCTCTCACACCATTCGCTCCACTCCCATATATATTTTTCATTTCCGACTTTCATTCACTCTCTCAACATGGACAAACCAACGCCATATACTCATTCCTGGAGCAACGAACACACATTCATTTCTAACCCTATCCACCATCCTACTGCTGTAAACACTTCTCGGGTACCCCATCTATTCCCACTGCATTTAGCCTTCTCATATGCTTATCCTGATGCACACAGGTTCCGCTGTCATACAATATCGCGAGGAGAACAGTTTTGAACACTGCCATTTTCGCTTTCCTAGGCATACACTCATACCTTGATATCCCTTAAATGCTACCTACTGCTTTCCTTTGTGTGTTGACACGCACTTTTATCTCTTCTTTTTTTCCTTATCTTTTTTAGCCTTTATCTTATTTTACCCTATATAGTTTATCTTGCCGAAAAGAAAAATTAAATGCTTTCATTATTCCATCGATGAGCAGAAGAGGAAAAAGAGTGATATGAAGGAGTGGCAAATACTGGATAATAAGGTAAAAAGACTATAGACAAGAATATATGAAGATCTGAAGAAAAAATATGATATTCCTAATGAGCAAAGTGGTCGCAAAACCTTAGACATTGGGCCATGTGAAATCAATTAATACATAATAGTGCCATATTCCTCCACAATTACAAAAAATATGATTTGTGGTGACATTTTTCCAAAAGCTTTCACATTGAGTTGATGTCTATAAGGCATCAATGAGTTAATATTATCAATAATTAAACAAGCTCTCCATTAAAAATTACGATATGATAATTAATTAAACTAAATGCTCTCCCAATTATTTCATCCACGTGAAGAGCAGCACTTTATGACACTTTCTACATCTAATTATCTTCCACGGCATTAGATCTCCACTATTTTCCTCTCCGGCTGGATGATATCGATCTTCATGTTCATTGTTCACTTTTAGCTATAGATATTCTGGAAAATATATTGTTAAGAAATATAAGCATGACGCAAACTAATACACCTGAGTATAATCAATCCTATAACAGGTAATGTCGTTAATACACAATCAGCTCCTGAAAATATTTTTTTAACCAGAAGTGTAAAATTGTTCATTCATACTAAGATTTTTCCAAGATCACCACCAAACAGTAAAATACCTATCACACACTAAATATTAAGACAGTGCTAAATGTAGTTTGAAAGCTAAGAACTACACAATCATAGTCTCAGTCTATCAAATTATACGGATTACCAAGCAAAAAGTGTAAAAATTGCGTAAAATATAGAATCAGGTGTAATGCGGAGGAACCGTTCCATAATGACCAAAGCAAAACACTTGCAGTTTACCTTTAAAAATATTTATTAGTGGAAGACTGCAAGTGTTTTGCTTCTGCCATTCTAAAATAGCTGAAAAAAGTGTGGACGGGACAACCAGTAGGGAGTAGACCACTAGGTAGACCAAGGCTCAGATGGAGTGACCAGGTGAAGGGGGATATTAGGAGACTAGGAGGGGATCTGGAGATGGCAGAAGACAGACACCAGTGGAGGCAACTTGTTGGCGAGGCCAAAAATCACTTGGGATTTACATGGCCACAGGAGAAAGTAAGTAAGTATTCTAAAATACCTTCCTACCTTCATATCCGCAAGATGAATAAACCTATATTTCTGTATTTGGCATTTGATTTTAATGTTTTACCTGTAATTCAACTGAAAATTATTATCCAGGCTACAACACGGAACGATTGTACTTCAGATGAAATGTAAACACTATAGAACTCAACTATAACAAGCCTAACGATGCATGATGATAACTTTAACATCATTCCCAGAATACCTGTTAGCCCATCTGGAAGACACTTTCCAATATTTCTCGGTCACAAACCCCAAATGCGAAATAAATATTCCTAGTTCAAGGTTATTTAAAATTTTAGGAAGATTGGTTCATTTAAATGAATAAAGAGATAAATTTTCCCTACAGGCAATAAGATCTTGTCAGTATTGTCTTAACCAAAACCTCATCCGATCCAATTCCAGTCAAGCGGTGAACAGAAGCACGGGCTTCATTATGTTCAAATTATTTAACTTAATTATCACTAGTGTTTCAAGAACTAACCATCATCAACATGTACAATGCGCACCTGAAACAGATGCGTAGATATGAAAAAACACGTTTCAATTATTTTAAATAAAGTTTACAGTACGAACTTTGTTTTTCATTATGAAAAATACTGTTCCATCATTTTACGCCAAATATGGTTAACTTCAGAGAACAGATAATGACCCTTTTTCTTGGCACTAAACACCCAAATTGGCGTAAATAATGCACTGAAAGAGTAAAGAGAGGATGAGAAAGAGAGGATGGAAGAAAGAAGAATTTGGAAGGAACGATGGAAGTATGAAATCAAAGGAAATGCAGAAAACCTAAACCCGAAAAATAAGACGAGTGCGCTTATTATTTTGAGATGTGAGCAAGGAGAATAAAGCAGATATTGGGCGAAAGATGGGAGGTATTAACGTATAAAAGTCAAGTATATTGGAAGTGAAAATGGATCTCTGGTGGTAATATGGTATAAGGCAGAAATAAGTTGTTTGAGTATATGCAAACAAAAGAGAGGATGTTAGATGTAGCATGAGGTAAGGAATAATTACGGGAAACCGGGAAAGGGATGAAAATACTAGTATTAGGACATCATAGAGGGCAAGAAAATGACAAAGCAGATATGAAGAGAGAGGGAAAATGGAACTGGAGATAAAAGTAGGCCGGACAAGTATTGGTTCAAACATGCTTAAACTGTCCCTGACAGTTAATTATAATTAGGCAGGAACGTTTTTTCTTTACATATAGCTTACAAGACCCTACAGTTTTAAAACAAGGGTGCATATATTATCAGAATGTGTTCTTTTTACTTTCACTTAGCTCTGGAAACTTTAATGATAACATCAAAGCTGTTTTTCTTTTGTATCAAATTATTTTATGTTTCCATAGTCAATATCAATTTTAACTCGACCTATGAACTTTTGAAAACAATTACGGGAACAGGAAGTTACAAGTTAAATTACATCATTTCCACGAAATCCTGGGATTTCATTCTAACCTCACTCATTTAATCAACGTTTCCTCGGATTCAGCAGGTTTAACATTAATTTATATATTGATTAGATTAGGTAAACATATATTTCTTAACAGTTAACAGTTTATTCTTGGCGTGATCAATGACGTCAGCTAACAGTGAACTGAAATCGAAATTATTTTTTCAAATTTATAACAATTTCTCACATTATATTTTGAATGGTAGTAAAATATCTATTCATTTATTAATATTTTACAATATCCACACTTCAACAACTCAAAATCATTTTTGAACTAAGTGATTATTTCGGAATTACGGAAAAGTTTAATGTTTGAAGAAATAGTTGCGACACATCATTAAACTAAAGCACTAGTACTCATTCCATAAACATTTAATGCCTCTTTTATCTTGCTAACAGCTCTTTCTAGGCACGCTTTGCCTTAGCAAACGACGCATCTTAAAACTTAAGCACTACTCCCGTGTGATAGTGAAGGATACACAATGTAGCTTTGGGATAGGAACAAAGGAAATACAAGGATGAGTGGAGTTTAAAGTGAGATGGACTAGGAAAAACACGGTAGGGGAGAGGCCAAACCTTCCCAAAATGTACCTCCTCGTTCATCTCTTTTCTCACAGATTCCTCCCCTCTCGCCCTTTTTCGACCCACCCTACCTTTTCTCTCGCAACAGGGAGAGAAAGGGAAATTCACAAAGGGCACAAAGCATGAAGGGAGGAATAAATCAAGGGCGCCTCGAGAAAATTTTAATAGGAGCGCTTGGAAAGAAAGGAGTAGGTAGCGATGAGAGGGGATGAGACGAGTTGGGACTTGAGTGTCCCGAATAATCTTCGTTTGGAAGCAGTCCATCCTTAATTTTTGGCCAAAGCAGCGAATTTCCACCATCTCTCTCCCTATTATCCAAAAATCTTGCCGCGTGCCCTCATCCTTCATCCAGATTCCAGGACAAATCTACGCCACCTTCTTGAAGAAACCTTAACCATTCCCCTCTTGCCCTCTTTTTAACTCTTCTCCCAACGACTTACTCCCCCACTTAGCAAGACAGCCGTGCACCCTCCATAAATCCTCTTACCTTTCCTGAGTCTAACACAATGGAGGAACAAGCAGGGAACCTGTGAAAAACTGCAGGTTTGCCAGACGAATGGCAGATACTTAAACAACGAAATAGAGAAAGGTGTTTTTAAATAGAATGACTGACATATGAATATATAAAAATATCAGGATTCAATTCAAGTTTATTGAGCCCACATGCGCGCACTAGGGTCCAATTGGATATTACCCGAATAGGTTAAAGTCCAAAGGCGATCCGCCAGAGTTTTGAAACAGCATTGTTACAATAATAAATTAATGTGTGTGTGTTTTTTAGAAACTGTGATTTTTTAGAAACTCTCAAAAAAGTTTTGTATTTCATTAGAGAAAGGCAGTTTGCGACTCCAAAAGTAGAACAGGGGACCCAATTTTACTTGTGTGTACGACAACATTACTCTTATAGCTCCAAGAAATAAGAACTCAATATTGATGTGTTTGATGGCCTTTTTGTACTTTCAAATTAAAGTAGTGATGCCCACAAATTCCTCTATCATAAAAATACTGATTTTTTTCTCATTTTCTTCTAGCTTAAAATATTTCGGTGATTGCATACTATGCACGCTAATTGATGGTATACATAATGTACAAATGCCTTATATTTCAGGTAAAAGTTATTTAAGTACTTAAAATGTTTTCACCACCATATCTTCTCCTAATTACATTTGCGAAAATACATTTCATGAACGTTAGAAGTGGTCGAATCAAAAATAATTAAACATCAAACCTGTTCATCTATACTTAATTTATTTTTGCCGTAGGCTCCGTGGGAATAAAAATTTTCTAGATAAATTAAAGTTAACACGGATAGAACAGACATACAGTGACCACGGTTAGCAAATATTAGCCTAAATATACTTTAAAAGCATGCGTTACACCTGGTAACGTAACGCTATGCCACGAGGAAGGGCCCTAGCCGTATATTTGGCCACAATATGAGCCGGCGGGTTTGAGAAAATAAAGAAATTTATTAAAGTCTCGCTGTTACGAGATTTGTCTACACTTAAATCACTATTTTTACCTTACCTACCTTAAACTACTCTTTTTCTAGTTCTTTCTTTTCTAAATTTTCTTCTTTCATCCGTCCATTTGTCCGTTACCAGAACTTTTCAAATTTAAGACCGCATGTTTCCCAAAGTTTTTTTACTTCCTAAATTTCACCAAGTCATTTAAAAAAATGTTAGTTCACTGAGTCACAAGATATATTCGACCGAGGTTTTCCTCAGGAAATAATAACTTCCAAGTTTCTTTTTAGAACTACTCCATTTTTCCATACAGCCTATGCAAGGCATGTTTTAGCTCAAAAACTCTCTTCTTGGATGCACATGTGAGTATATTCTGCAATACCAATTAAAATAAATGTTGGAGGCAATCTAAGGCACCAGACCAAATAGACACTGAAACAACATCTATATATTTTCATTGTCATTCCATATCGCAACATTTCTAATTCAAAGCCTGACATATTAATTTCGTGAAAACTCAGTGGAGACTGCGAGACCGTACTTTAAACCTTGTATTTACATTTTGTTCTATTAACATGTGAATGTTGACGGTGAGATAGTGCCTTGAAAGACCTGGTTAAAATAGATATCCAATATATTTCACGAATTATAAAATATAGAAAAGCTGCAAAAAATAAGATAAGAAGAATCTCAGAATCTAGAACGAAAACAGTCTAAAATTTAGCGTAAAATTCACCTAAAATAAAGTACTACTTGAAGAGTCAACAACTCATTCTTCGAAGCAAAGAATTTGTTTTCCAGTACCTCAATAAATTTCGTCACACAAGAGTTTGTCTAGTGGCCTTGAGTCGTATTGAGTCCAGTCGAGCCAACAGAACAGATTCAATCCATGTATCGTCATAAATTCCAAAATTTTGTTTATCTAATATATTCTCCTTTATCGAGACGAGATCAAGGCCTCATTGAAAGCTTTATTACACGAAAAGGTTTCTTGCCTTACTTCGAAAAATTATTCTCACATGTAAATGCTAATCCAACGCTACTTTTTTGTGCTTTGCTCACGTCCACGTCTTTTCACAGCCCTAAAGTTTCCTCGTCCAACTTCCAAATCCAGCTGCTGTTTTTACTATATCCTTTTCAATAAAATAGCGAATAAGCATCATGGGAAAAAGGTAAATGACAAGTAATTAGGCTGTGTTGGAAGAAAACATATAAGATAAAGGATACCTTCTTCTCAGATGCACCGCATGTGATTAAATATTGAAAATTATATATTCCCTTGTTTTGAGCGTACAGCTAATTAATAACGGAGTAAGTTTATGTGAGACTACTAGGATAACTTTCATAAGAAGATAAGGAGTAATAAGATCGTGAGTAAACAAATATGCATAAAAATAAGATAGAAGATTTTAAGAGAAGAAATTCCTCTTTTAAATACTTTCTTTATATTACTTCAATCTTAAAAACATTTTTTACTATAACAAAAAAGTCAGATATGGAATAATGCAGTATTTATTTATGCAGCATAAGTTTCTAAGGCTAAAACAATATGGTACACATCTATTTGCACGATTTATTGAGCCTATAAAAATTGAAAACTTTCCCTTATGACAATTCCTAGTATGATATATGGAAAATAAAAAATATGTCCCTGTCAAATATATAATTTTATTGCTTCCTTAACAAACATAACGTTTTAAAAGCATACAAGCACCAAATATGTTGAATTATTCCTAAAAAATACCGATGGATTACCGATTACTAAATCCGGTCTTTCACTACGTTTCTAGGAGAAACTAATGTGGAACTGATGATCAACTACGTTTCAGACAATTTTGACCGAGACCTAGGGGTGGATGAAAGGGGAAATAGCATTAAGTAAGATGATGGGGGCTGGGTTTGACATAAAATTGGCCTCAGTGAGATCCTTATAAAGAGCCTAAGGGTTTAATCCTCCATCCAATGGATTTCGGAGTACCTACTGCAATTGGAGCGCGACCTTTATCCATACCGTAGCGAGTCTTAACGGAAGGTACCAGAGATGGTACCACATAAAATCTGTCAACCTTCCAATGCCGGCCCAAAAGGTCATAACATTGCAGCTATAAGGATTCGATATCCATGTTCGGAGTAATCGGTGAGCTGGCTTGGTAGGGTAATTCTCAGAAGCAGGTGTTGACTCCTTGATGAACCAAGGCAGGTGCGGTATTAGCTAGATCGATGCCACACCACCTTCAGCTTGTCTAATTACATAAATCATGAGCCAATCAAAAGGATCTTGAATTCACGGCACGTCACGCACAGAATATAGGTGAACGAATTGCTTTAAGTAAACGAGTAGGTATACGTAAAGCAGTGTATAGTAAACACAACACGCGTCTCATAGAATTAAGTTATACATAAGCCATTTAAATATGATCAAGTGCCCGAAATACATTACCGGCTAATAAAAAATAATAGTTCATCCAATGGAAGAACTATTGCCAATAGCAAAGTCTTTTCACAGCTCGCTTAGTGCTGCTCAAACGCAACATATCGTATTAAAATATCTTTTTTACCAATTATTCATCCCTCTTCGTGATTTCACTTCGTTTGATCTGCGTTTCTTTATCACTTATCATTGACTTCTAATTTTCTCAAAGAAACTGCTATAAAATAATTGCTATTAATGAAATAATTTCGTTCATTTTTTTCTTCACCCTCCATAGCAGAACCCCAAAGGTTTTCAACCTACCTTACTTTCTGATTCCTCCCACTAATAGCCCCCGTCATTAGTCAGAGTACGTTTTTCACTGGTGAGAGATCATGTCATATCGTTCGGGTACGAAATATACCTCCATTAATGTTCTCATTAAGCCTACCCTTTGGATGGAATGTCCTCTTGCCAAGAATACAGCTTGGTTTAAGTAGCTCCGATTTCGCTTGCACTCAAGACCCTAAATGAAACAATTGGCTACTCTACCACAATGCCAATTTGGAAAATTGAGGGGCTCACAATTCTTTCATAAACATGTATAGTGAACAATTAGCCATAAAAATTTGCTAAAAAGCCTGAACAGAATTAGGGCGAATCGACAGTAATATAACTATTCACGTACTATGACAGTGAGACTTAAAAAGTGTACGGAAGGACACTACATGGGTATCTGATATAAATACAAGGCACAACTTTTATTGTGATTCATTCATTCATTGGTTTTTCAATCCTAAGATTGTTTGACTGCATCACTTCACTGTATCCTATATTATGCTAGTTCCCTTCCTCTCTGGTAGTTCTCGTAACGTACGTTCCTCTTAATTTAGTCCATGCCTTTATCTCTTTTTTCCATTCATGCCTACTCTTTGAGACTTTTCCCTCTATTTTTCCTTCAATTACATTCCACAAAAATCCATTGTGCCCTGGAGTGTGCCCGATCCATATGGTGGTTCTTTTCTGTACAGGGTTCCAATCACATTTATTATTTTATCTCTCCTTTTGATCTTCGTTAAATACATTATATTTCAATATTCAATGCACAGGCGATGAAAGTTCATTCAGCGATATGCCTTTAAACATCATTTTAGCACAGCATATGTGGAAATTTAGATACAATGATATTTAAGGAGGTTCCACAGCAACTGTTTAAGACAGAGCAAACGCTTAATTCCAACTTTTTGTTTAATTGGCTTAAAAAATCCTGCTTTTGCTGATATCAGGCGTTGAACATTAAACAAAACTGAGGAACAGACTATGCATATTATTTCACGAATATATTTTAAATTACCATATTTTTTCCAGCCATAATTCTATCGAATTACCCCAATTTTACTTCAATTATTTGCTTATTGCTCACCAAAACAGGAGCTAAAATGCGGATATTTCATTTTAATTCGATTTTCCGGGAGTTTATGCTTTCAATTAAGAGTTTTCCACGAAAATGACATTTACATTATACAGAGCATTTTTCTTTCCTCGTGCTTTGCCCATTTATGCATTTAACACCATGTCTTTCAGGTTCAATTTTCGAGGAAAAAAGCCTAGAATCGTAACATTTTGCTGTTAATATCAGATAGGACACGTTTTTCTATAAGTCAATAGAAAAGGATATTAATTAAATGACATGTAATTAAATGTTAAATGTATGTTATTGGATCACCACCTAAAACCTTGTCCTTACCACCTTATACAAAGCGTTTTTCAAAAGACGATGCGATACTTAAAATACAGAACCTAAGAGTAATAGTCACCACTGCCTAACGCATATCTGTTCTTTCACTACTACTCTTATGACACCTTATTCCAGATTTCTCAGCTCTCCTTAAGAAGCCCCTGCCACAAACCTCCGGTTCCCGTTTCCCTGAGGTTCCCCCACCCCCTCATTCTGCAGGACTCACCCATTTAATAGCTTCCCACCCTCTACCGCCCAATATCCACCGTAAACCGATCCACCCGTCTTCTCCCGGGCCCCTGCGCCTCTTTCTCATCTACCCCAGCCCGTTTTCTCCTTACCTCCCTCTCAAACCCTTCTCACACCACCTCTCACCTCCTCCCTATCTTCTTCCTCCCTCTCTGAGACTCGATCTAATCTTCTCCGAACGAATCGCACTCCATCCTCCCTTTTTTCCTAATTTCTCTCCCCCTCCTCATCCATCGAGGAAAAAGAAGGACGCCGACTCAAAAACCAACCACACAACACTCATCGCGCTGAGCACTGCCAGGATTTCACAAATTCACAAGTGATACCCATGGGGTATGCTCGTCGATAGGGCTTGCATTCGACGAATGTGTGACAAATGTGGGTTATTCAAGCAAACCTTGCAAGAGTTAAGGTCTAATACATTTGTAATTTCCTAATTTGCTTCTTGGTGTCGATTAGGTTAAACAGTGGAGGATTGTAAAGAGAAATTATTACAAAGCGGGTTCGGGTTCTCTAACCGAATCTTAATAACGTCAAAACATAGTGTCTTAAATGGGGGCTTGAACTTAACCTTTGCTAATGCACTGTAGTACACTTCTTAAGAACGGATTCACACCGAAGCCATATCTATAAAGTTATAGGAGTCAGATGGAATGAAATATTTGGGAATCGCCTTGACTTCAGTCCTAGCGTGGAGGAAACACGTACGAAACATTTCCGGCGCTGCATTAAATAAACAAGGATTCATCAAGCGAATAGTAGAGAGAATTTTCGATGAAAATGTGAAAGATAGGTCCTGCTTTGCTCTTGTTAGGCCGCATCACAAATTCGCTACGGGCATTTGGGACTCATCACAGAAGGATTTAATTCGTTAAGTAAATAAAATACCGAGAGTGTTTTGAGAACCTTAACTGAATTATTTAATTCGCGAAATAAATGAAATACAAAGGAAAGCCACAGAGTTGTTCAAAATGCTACGAGCGAAAAGAAAAGGGTCACTGAGCTGATGGAAGAAGTAGGTAGGGAGTAGTTAGAGACTCCGAGGCTACAAGCTAGGCTTATAGCTTGGAAAGCTCAGATCATGCCAGTATAAGCGTGACGCGGAACTATACCTATAGAACTGACTGATAGATAAACACTGTATGTCTAAAAGTGATAGAATTGACATAATAACAGACATATCCTGCCTTACTGATAGGTGAAAGAATTCCTTCTTTTCACGCACCATAAGTGATCATGGCAAAAGCAGAAATAAACTAATACACTTAATACACACTTAACATGCAATTCGCCTTCACTCTTCCCCTCTCCCCATTCATTTTTCATTTTCCCTACCTTAAAAAAAAACATTAATTCTCTATTGTAGTTTGAAGGAAAAAATCAAGCGTAGGCATTTCTTTTTTTATGATAGGTAGCGAAATTTATCATAGGTGTTTGTGAATTTTGACGCGATAATTACGATACCTCGCTGCTGTTTATAATTATATTCGCATCCAGAATTGCAATGAGTTGATGCAATTCAAATAAATGTTATCAAGTGATATGGGCGAAATATTCTATGCAAAAATTATAAAAACTGACTTTTAGAGATAAATTTGACCGTGGGACATCACCCAAATTGATAAGTTCACTCTAAAGTCAGCTGGCAATATATACACACTAACATAAAATGTATATAATGAGACGGCTCTACAAAGGCTTCACTCAATCTATGTACACTACTAGTTTAAAATATCCAGCCAGCCAATTCCTATGTTAGCCTTTTTATTTGAAAAACTCAATTTAAAAAGAAATTCATTCTCCAGCCTATATTTGCAAGGCTGGATTCAACGATGTAATCCCTTTCTTAGAGTTTCAAGAACGTTAACGTTTCACACCGCCCACCCAGGGCTAATGATGGAACTCGAAATTGGCCTCTGCCACAATTTTCCCACTTTTTTACACATTTCCTTATGCGAGATTTCGAACAACGAAAGTTGCCTAAAATTTATATTTTTATAAATAAAATTTTCCTGAGTCTATTTGGTTAATTGATAATGTCAGTCGATATTTAACTACGACGTAGGAAGGACGTTGAGACGGTAACACCATGGATAAACGGCAACAAATAGTATAATTATGGTATACCCATTTTCCATCAAATATATCAACGCAAAGAAAGGGAGATAAAATAGGACTCAACAGCTTACATCAAAGCCAAAGATTAGCTGGCCTTAAAAGAATGGCATGAATAGGTCAGGTAAGTCTCTCCTTCATCTTATTTAAAGCACAGTGATTAATTACCTTGAATTACTCCCTTGCGTGAGCTCTGATTGTATTTAACGTTGGAGACAATTTCATCGTAGACAAATATGAAACTATCACCATAATGATCCTTCACCTCAATGAACTAATCCCTTTTTTTTGGAATGAAACAATTCACCATAAAGGCGTATGTATGATGTTTTTTCCGCCAAGATTAGTTCGGATTGGGCAGATTTCGGTGATGGTATGGTTTTTGATCACCGGATAACTTACTTATTTGGAACAGTACAGGGATAACAATCGAGATTTCCAAGGTTCCTCTTCCTTGTATATCAAGTTAAACTAGCGACAGTATTTGTGTATATCCTTGGGGACCGGTTTCATCACATGGGCGACATCCTCAGGTTCACCTTCGGATGTCGGCTATGCGATTAAACCGGTTGCACTGAAATAAAACACTTGTAAATATGCAAAGTTATCATTGTTTCAGTCGCTTTGTATTTTCACAAAGTGACGCCTAAAAACATGGACTTTATAATTGAAAAAATTACTATAATGACTTGCAGTGTCGTTGAAGGGATCACGTTAGAGCGGAACACAATGTTTTTATCAACCGGTTATTTTGGTTTCATGTGAATACCGTTTTCAATACGGTAGATATCCCACTTAAATTATATTTCATGTCAATCTGTAGACAGCACGTCAGGCGTCACTTTCGTAACTTCTGGAATGAATTAAATTTCTCAGCCTAGTGCAATCGGCAGGTAATAGTGGAAAAAACATTCGATCTCTGATGAATGCCCACAGAAAAAATTGAGAGGGGTTCGAAATTTAGGGGTCATAAAATTAAATTAAATACATAACTCATAATAACTAATAATCCAACGACCTAGGGAACGAAGACTTAGGGAATAATGGACCACTAAGCGTTAGCAAGGTGGTGCCCCATATTGCTAGATGTGAAGGCGTCCATCGTGGTCATCAATGTAATTTTTTTGCTTGAAAGTAGTTTAAATGAGATATTGCTTCAAATAAAATTCTATGAATTTGACTCCAAAATAAATAAAAAAACTCGTCTTTCCAATGATAACAAAATATCAGCCACTTACATACTATTATACTTTTCAAGATATTTACCAAAACAAACCAGCCGTTTTCCATGGGAAATGGTGCACTTATGCACTCCAGAAAGACTAAGCTAACAAATAGGTAATTTTTAACGCATAGCTCCTGTAAGAAATTTAACATAGCTTAATTTTTCATTTCTCAACTATTTTAAAAAGTAAATCAATATATAACTCACTTTCTGCTTTCGACTGCCCATCTTCGGTTGTAAATGTGTTTTCAGCGTACTTCCTGAAAAAAATTAGTCATGTCAAAACCTCATACATATATTTATTTAGTTGATTACGAGGAAATTTAGTAATTTAAAAGAAAGTTTTTGCGTCATTTATATCACTATATTTACTTCATTATTCCTACTATAGATTAAGTTTAAAATAATATTTAAATATTGTATCTATTATGACCAGGAAAAAATCTCGTTCCAACTACCTTAACCGAGTGTGTAAGTTACCTGAAGAATTTATGCATAATTTTTAATATTTGAAGTCCTTATTTAAACACCCGGTCTTACCTCTGACGACAGGTGAAGCACGTACACTTCCAAAATTAAAAAAAATGGAATGTTTGTTGCGGTAAGAAGATGTTTCTAGAGTACTGGCTTTGCAGATGGTGGTGTAGAGAGAGAATGGAAAGGAGATAGGATACCGAATACTGCACCTCAGTTTTTTTCACTTGGACATCTGAATCAGAGCGCTTGAGTAAGGGATGCCTGATGCAGGGCGTTTATAACATAGAATATGGTAATAGTTTTTCTGTTATCATCGAACATGAGTTTAGAGTTCAAAATATATTAGAACAAAAATATTTACTTTTTTCCTTAATGGGGAAAATTAATGGGAATGAGCGAAATTAAAATTAACGGAGAAGATATAAACATACTCGATATCGCAGTCTTAGCAGGAAATAGTAATGGTCTTCAAAAGTCACTGAACAAAATGGACAAAATTCTAGAAAAATAAAACATGAAAATAAACAAGAAGAAAACCAAAATTCTAGTATGTGGAAGAGAAGCTGAAAGCAGAAGTCACGCAAACAGGAGAGAAATTAGAGCGTGCGCATTCCCTCACCTACCTCGGAAGCACCATCACTGAACTGAAGATAACTGAAGGAACTATAGAGGGAAAAGTCCCGAGAGGAAGACCAAAAACCAATACATGGACCAAATAAAGAACATGGCATGCAAATAGAGCTACCAGGGAGTAAGGGAACTGCCATTAGACAGGGAAGGTTTGAGGGCTGCATTAAACCAATATTATGATTGAACGACTTATGAATGATCACCCTTATTTATAAGTTTGCGAGGCCCTTTTCTTTATTACACACTACCGGTTGTAAACCTTATTTAAGCATCAGTCCAGTTAAATTAGTGCCTTCAAGAAAATTATCTCTAGGAAAATAATATGTTGGCACCCTTGCTTCCCCTTCATCCATACTTACCGCTTCTTTCCCTCTACAAGCGGTCTCCTAATCCCAGCCTCGCCTTTCCAACCTCCCCCCTCCTCTGCTCTTAATCTCCCTCCTTTCCACCTCAGCACTCATCCCATCTCCAAATTATTCTCGCTCCCGCTTCTCCAGCATCCCTCAGGCTCTCCAATCTTCTCTCCTCCCCCATCCAACACCAACGCGTCATCCCTTTCTCCTCCTGACCCCACACCCATCTCTCTATCCCTTAGGAAGGTCGGAGCTCTTCAAAAGGCAAAAGTAACCATATCGGACGATTCATTCGTCCTTTTTCCTCTCAGAAAAGATGGGCCTCTTATTCGCTTATTCTGCCCTTTCATATAATTTTATTTTCTCACCAGTCTTTTTACCTTTTTCTTTCTCTCCCTTTTCTCAGGGAAACCCGTGATCCGAGCCTAATGGCAAAGGCGGGTCCCGGAGAACGAAATCACGGGAATTACTTGATTGGTTTTCTCGAGCACACCCATGCTTATATCCGATGGAGAAATCTAACACTGGCCGGTTCCAGAGAGATTAAGTTTCGCGCTGGGAAAATGTCAGATCTAGGGGATTTTAAGAGGTTTCCCATCGGCCGGTATGATTAAGCCGAGTAAAAAATCCATAAGTTTACGCAACAAAGCCCTTCGTAATTTCACTTCATACACTTAATTGAGGTAAATTAAGCAAATTCATGCCTAGCAAACATTCTTGAGCCAAAAACTATCGCCTTTATCAATTAAGCTAGGAAAGCATACCGTTGGTAACCTAAAACGCTCATAGACGAAGGATTTTCTCAGATTTATTTCAAAAAAATACAAACACCAGGTCTATCAAAGGTCTATCATTGGATTAATAATCAACTGAAAAATACAAACTTTCAAAACAAAAAGGAAAATTCAGTAGTGGCACATCGGTATTGACCAGTCACCTTGCTCATTAAACATTAACAAATAACTCACATTTCCAAATGCTACACATAATAATATCTGCCAAGTAAACAAACATTTAACTCTGGGTATAACTCCTTCCAGTGAAATGAATATTTGGATGACATTGGGCATCTCAGCAAAATTTAATGCCACAATAACCTCTGGTGACGTCAGTTTGTAAATAGAAATAGAAATTCTTAGACTACTCATTTTCATGGAAAAGCCATATTATTGCTCGTCTAAAGAATAAGGGCATAGCAAAAATATCAGAATATCTTATCGATATGAATATCTTAAAGAGAAGCAAACTTGAGCTTATATACCTTCACACTAAATAGATACAATAATTTTGAAGCCCTAAAAAGTTGATGGAGCGTTCCGAAAAAAACCCCTTTTTCTCAGCGTCAACGGGGAAAGCCCTTATCCTACGGTAATACACTGGCAGTTTCCAGAGAACAGAATCACGGGAATTACACGATTGGCTTGCGCTGGCAAGCCCAATCGCTAATACCCAAAGAAAACACTAGCCTTGCGGATGGTTCGGTTGAGTTGAAGGAAAAAAAATTTCGACATTTTTTATTAATAGAACCGCCAAGTAATATCACTTCATGCTAATTCTGTCTTCGTGAACTGAGGTAAATAACGTAGATTTATACTCAAAATAAACTTTTTTGGACCAGTATTTATCTACGTTAAATACCTAATGCATACATTTGATATAGTTTAGAGAGGAAATCATCATTATTCCGTGTTGGCGCATTCCAGTGGTGATTTTGTTAAGCACCTATACTCAACCATTTCATTCAGAAATGAAGAATTAAAACATTTTTTCGTAAAATATTAACAACTGGCATTACGGTTTAATTACGAAAAATAATGTTTCACCGTAGATGAAATTGTCATTCCTCATTAAAAAGAATTATTTTTCATTTAATTGTCTCGGATAAAATTTGCTGACAGTCATCTACCAAAAAATCTCAGGCAGATTTACATGATAATAATCCAAAAGATCCGACGTATTGCATACCATGTCGCCTGACCCTCGTTGCAACCAAAGAGATGGTGAGTGAGTGTGTCAACCCTCCGGCAAAGAGGGCACCGATCAGAAGGGACGAGTCCGTAACGCTTTTGAGTCTCAAGGGCGGGAATATGGTCATTGATGATGGAAAACATGAGTGACTCCTGGCGGGAAATAAAATTTGCTGCACACCAATTTTTTATCGAGTCAGGTGCGGCCGGGACGGAAGATGGGAATTCGTTTAGGATTAATTTACCGTAAACTCTTTTAGTCACGAGCGACTCAGCGGGGGCCAGCGCTTCAACGATCCTTCGGATTGATTGCTCCGCGGAACGAAACGCTAGGTTCGAGGAGGCCCCGGCGAGGGCGGCCTTGACTAAATTCCTTCACTCCGACCTGTCATCGGAGAGTGCGCGGACGTGGAGTTTAGAGAAGATAATGTCACATTTTAGTTTGATATTTGTTAAAGAAAGTCCACCTTTTAGCAGCGGGCTGTACAATCGCTTTCTCGAAACCTTGGCGTGTCCTAACCATACAAAACGGTTTGTGCACATTATGAGCTCCGAGTTCACACGGGAAGGTAGTGGCCACAAGTGCGCTACGTTCCATATCCTGGGTATAATCAATTGTTCCAAGAGACGAACGCGTGCAAGGAGGGGGAGTGACGGGAAAGCATATCTCGCAGACACCGCCCGCACCTGCCGCACCATTTCCCCCCAATTCCGATCGAGGGTCCGGTCGAGAATGGTGACCCACCAGAGGCCTATTATCTTAATGTAAGGTTTAGCAATTCAGGAAGGTTTAGCAATGGATGGTTTAGCAGCTGCATACCGACTCCGACGGCAAAAGCTCCTACCCCGTAAGAGGAAGGCACCTGGACTTGGCGCGATTCAAGAAGAGACCGCTGGTCTCAAAAGACCGGAGAATCCCGTCCGCGACCGCGAACTGTTAGAAGCGGCCAGCGAAGAGCGTCAGGCCGTCCCGAAAGCGAAAGCGTCCCGAAGAGCGAAACCCCGACACCACCCTCCGCCATCGCGCGGATCACAGGGTCCATCGCGGAAGTGAAAAGAACCATCGACAATGGACATCCCTGGCGAACTGAATTCAGTATGGCAAACGTAGGGGAAACGTCACGATTTAATTAAATTTTTTCCGAAATGTCGGTGTAAAAAATTTTGATCATGCAAATGAAAGCTTCCGGGAAAGACATTCGACGAAGTACTGTTATAATACTGGACGATTATAATGTAATCGATTCGTACATAATCGAAAGCTTTAGCCAAGTCCACGGCCAATATTGCAGAAATATTAAAGTTCGCAGATTGATTTGAGGATATAATCACATTGCGAATTATGAAGGAGGCGTCTAGAATAGTACGCTCCTTCGCGATCGCGTATTGGTATGACGATAAAACAAGGTGTGATACGCCATGAAGTCGACGTTTAAAAACATGAGATAAAATTTTAAAATCGCAATTTGGTAGCGCGATCGGTCGAAGATCGTCAAACGTCCTCGGCCGACGTTTCTTTGGCAATAGTGTAATAAAGGCGACTCGATGGCTAGTAGTCAGAATACCGCGGCCAATGATCAAGTTAAATATGCGAGCCATAAATGGGCCTAGAACATCCCAATACGCGAGGTAAAACTCGTACGGCAGGCCGTCCGGACCAGGCGCTTTTCCGCGGGAGAGTGAGCTGGCAATAGCGTCCAACTCCCCCGCCTCGACATTGCATGCCAACCTATCATGGGAATCGGGGGATAGGGTGGGCCGAGAGTCGGGAAGCGGAGGCGCTTCCTTCTCCTTCCAGGGCCCATATCGCTGAAACCTCGACTTATAGTGTGCCATAGTGTCCTTTAAGATGTCACTTCAATGGTCTTCACTATACGACGGCGGTGTAGCATCATCACTCATCCGTAGTGTGCGTCTGAGTTCAGCTACCGTGAGTGGACCCCAAATTTCGGGATCCAACTCCTTTTGCCATCGTTTCGGGTGGTACCTGTCTAGTTCCAAAACCAAGATTCTTTTCTTAAGGGCTGCGACTTCCTCAGCAAATGTGGACGATTGTAAGGGAGATGCGAGGAATTCCCTTTGAGCGGAGCAGAGGATGCTCTCATCGAGCTCTCGTTTCCACTCGTTAGTACACCTTAAAAGTGAACCGATACGTCTTTTAAAGACGCCGTCACACCAGGAGCCGATATCTAACTCCGAGGGAACGTTACCGATCAAATCGATCACGGAGACACGAATCACGCCACGGAAGAATTCGTCGTCCGACAATTTACAATATAAACGCCAAAGAGACGGGCAAAACGGGTGCTTAGTGGGCGGGGTTGCGTCTCGGGGGGGGGGGGGGGGCCTCAGACAGACGAGGATCGCACAATGGTCGGACAAGGAAACGGGAAGGGTATCGCAAGAAAGGAGAGAGGGCGCAAGAAGAGGGAAAGGAAGGTATAGTCGATCCTCGTGCGAGAGCCGTGTCCGACACGTGAATATGGGGTCGAATTTGCCGGTGAAAGATGAAGTGCGGTATCTATGCAGTGAATGGAGTCAAGTAGCAGACCAAACGCCCGCCTTGGACTATTGTTCAAACGATCGTGGTTAGATTTGGAATCCTCCCGAAGGTAAATAGCATTGAAGTCACCTCCGAGGGTAACTCCTGCCTTCCCGGAAAAAAAAAACAAATACGGGACTAACGCAGAGTCGAAAAGAGACTCGCGCTCTACTCGATACTTTTCGCCAGAAGGCGCGTGGACATTGATGAGATGAACACCATTTGCAACGAGGGTCAAAATTAGGCCAGAAGGATGGCGCAGCAATCCGGTCACGCACATACACCGGCGCACCAAGGTGGTGACGCCTCCCCGATTACAGGAGAAGAAATTGTCAAAGGATTGAAGGAGGGTGTCTTGCCAAAACAACTCCCTCTACAGTCTCCTGAAGGAAGACTATGTCGATTTTCAAAGAATGCAAGAATTTACGAATTATATTTACTTTTAATGGGCATGAAATCCCAGCGACATTTAGAGACAAGACTCTCAAGGAGGCGTCGCGAGGGCTGCTTATTCCCCCGTGACCCGTCATTATGAGCCCGATCCACCCCTACTTACAACAACTTCACTTACATAAAACGGTTTTTAAAACCACTTAATAGAGAGACACACTATTACATACCTTTCCCTTTCACCTTCAAGTTTCAGATGTTTGCTCGGGTGATGAATTTCTCTGCTCACTTGTCTTTTCAAAACATGTGGCTACTTATGACGTTTCTTCGCCTCGCCAGTGGGATGGGGTGTGACGTCATGCACCAGACGGATTCCTTCACGACGGGCAGTGTGAAACGCACGGGAAACAGGAAGCGGGAAAATTCCCGTTCGATTCGTAAAGAAAAGTTTTCCGTCTCCTTCAATCTGATGATAGTCAGAAACACCTTCCTGGTCCCTCAGCTACCTCTCATGTTAGGGGGGCGTTTCCGGGAGCGATGCCCGGTCCTCAGCTGCCCGACACCAATGCTGTTTGTTGATTGACTCGTCTCCTCTGCCGATTCCAGGTCGCATGATCGGCTTAATATACTATACCTGTTCATTGCCAAAAGAGTGGGACTGCGAGAAGGAAAAGGTTGTGGGGTATGGGGAGGGGTACGAGGAGGGGTAAGGTCTTCTTCCGGTAGCTCCAGGAAAAACGTAGTGGTGGACAAAGACTCGAACAGGTCCTAGCCGTCCTCGTTCATCGTATGGGACCCGTATGGGGTGGGTATGGACTCAATGTTTTGCGTCCCCGATGCACAAGCACACGGCGAATCCTTCGCCGGAGCCTCCCCCTCCTCCTACCCGCAGCGACCTTCCGTTGTTTCCTCCGGGGCGGCCGGGGCTGGGCGGAAGGGGGAAGAAGGTACGGACCGACCCCTCTCTTCACTCCCGATCGTCGCGTGCGTGCAGTTTCATTGGAAGGGTGTAATCATGCTTGCCAAAGAGGAGGGAGAGGAGAGGTTTTGGGTAAGATGTGCAAGGGGAGGGAGAGAGTGTAGGGAAGGGAAGGAGGGGTCCTCAGAGCCCAGCACGTCGAAGGCAATAGTTTCCGGGGGGTGACTTGGTTTTGTTTCCCTACGCGCTGCGGCATCTTAGTTGGCTTATTGGCGTTTGAATGTTCCGGTGTTTCCTCTATCTTCTGCGGTTCTTCGTAAGCCGAGCCCATCCCCTCTTCACCCCACCCTCTTCCAAGACGGGGGTCGGGGAGACCGGAGGGGAGGTGGTTGAGGGCCTTCGGCCCACATGGCAACAGGACAGCCGCGGGCACCGAAGTCAAAAGTGCCGGTGGGATGGCCTCAGCTTCCAATTCGACGAGCTCCCGGGCCTGCCGCTCGACCGTCGCCTCATACAGGTACATCGCAGCCGGCACCGTTACGACGTCGGCGTAGCTCCTGGAGTTATTCCACGGGCAATTTCTTCTCTCATGTCGCTCCTGACCGCACCGGGCACAAGTTCGGGGCTGTCCATCGTAAATAACGATGGCCCTATTCCCTTCAATGGTTAAATAGGAGGGAATATTCTTCTCAATGATCATCCTGACGATTATAGTGCCCGTAAACATTTGGGCCATCCATGGATTGTTCCATTTCCCGTCCGAAATACGGACAAATTTGCCATACCGGGAGAGCTCATTCGTAATCGCCGCGTGCGGCACCTCAAGAAGGACGCACATCACGCGAGATTTAACAGGGCATCCTGTAGCAGCCTCTATATTAACCTACATTCTTCTATTTGTCGCAGTTAGAAACGGCATCCGAGGGAGCCCATTTCCATCATTCTCTTATAGACCTCTTCAGACTTAAACCTCATAAAGATCTGTCTTCTCGATAATTCATACTGTGTCAAGTATATCCTCTTCCGCGAGGTACATCGTCTCGGTGAGAAATGCGAGCGCCTCAAGCTGTGTTGGTGCTTCGCAGTCCTCATCCGCCTGGATGAGAATTTGATGCTGCCGGTGAATCACCATGGTAGTAGGGGAAAAAAAGAAAAGAAAAAAACACTTCACAAATCAGCCATGGAGCCGTGGTAAAACAAGGTCACTGGTCCCGGGGGGAGGGAAACCCCCCACGAATAAAGGGTACTGCGTCGTATGAGATCTCTAGGCGACAGCAAATGCACTGCACATCCCAGCCACCCAGCCCAGCCAGTCGCTGAACTACTAAAAATAAGTAATAAGGCTCTTCTCTGTATTTTGGCCCAAAGGCCCAAATAATTAGTTCACGCACGATAAACTTGCACTTTTAACTGTCAACTGTCTTCACTCAAGGCGGGGATGTCCGCCCGAAATTCGCCGGCGGGGCAGGCTTGCACTCGCCGAGAGAGCCGAAGGCCACGTCCGTGAAACCGAGCAGTCGGAGCGCAGCCGAGACACGTCTTATCACTTCGAGCTACCGAGTCGTACCAGCTACCGAGGCATCCTTATCCCCTGTACATCCACAGGGAACCAGCAGCTCGGTCTCGGTAGCTGAACTGGTTAAAGCACTCGGTACTAAATCGAGTGATCCGGGTTCGTATCCCTGTCAAGGCGAATGATTTTTCTTCTGTGGAATATCGCACTTCTGTGCACTTGCGGGTGACTCCGTAAAGGTTATTACCGTTAAGGTTCGTATCCCTGTCAAGGCGAATGATTTTTCTTCTGTGGAATATCGCACTTCTGTGCACTTGCGGGTGACTCCGTAAAGGTTATTACCGTGGATAGTCCAGGTATCCTCAAAATTAAGGTAAATTTTGTAATTATGTGAATACAAATACAATTGCCTTGGTGCTTAGTTTGCTAGGAAAAGAGGAACAGCAAATAAATAATTTTATTCGTTTGCAATGCTAAAATAAAGTTTTTTATCGAAGATATCATTGTGATAAACATGCCGCCATGTCCCATTTCATTGCTTCCTTAATCAAAAGAAAAGGTTCAAAATAAAAAGGAATTACAGAATCGGAATCGACCTACTACATGATTTAACCTTGCTCATATAGTATTAACTAACAACTCAGGTTTCTTAATGCGACATATGATAAACTCTGCACCAAACAGACCATTAAATTCTGGCTAACATTACTTCCAATTGAAACAACCAATAAACACGTAAATGATATTTGTCATTTAAGCTGTTGGTTTCCGGCGTAACTTTGTGTGATGTGCAATTCATTCTGAATAAAAAGGTAAAACATTTGTTATTTTCACATTAAATTAATCTAATGTGGAAATAAAAAAGTTTTTTTCAAAATTTCATATAAGCTTCAGAATGTTGCAATGACTTCTAGCGACTTTAATGGTATTTAACTGCATTGACAGCTTATTTTTAAAGGAAACTTATTTTTAAAGGAAAGTCGGATTTTGTAGGTCTTCAGGTTTTTTCCACACCATACCGATATTAAGCTCTTAACGTGTTACATAGTATTATCATAGCTACATACACAATGCTTTGATTAAACTATTTATTCTAATAATCTATATAAAGAGCGCCCTTAAACCCATTGGTACTCACTCATTAATTGATACAGAAAGTCAGAAAGTGTAGAAGTGTAGCTACGAACTGATTAAATTAAATCATACAAGATCTATAGCAACCAATGTATAATATATCTAATTAGTGATCTGAACTTCAGCGGGAATCATGATTATTCTCCGAATTCAATGCACTATTCGCGGTCCTTCAGAAGGTTGTGGTAATTGCTTTTGAAAGTTCATACTTCATTTCCAAATATTCGGAAAAATCGGATTCACTTCATGTGTCCAAGTTAGTACCTAAATTAGAACACCGAAATATTATGTCACTTCTGTGATTATAAATATCCCATTCCTCTCCCAAACGTCAAACATTCAAAGTCCCAAACGTTTAAAATGCACCCGCGTGGTAGAAGATTATAAACTAAAGAAAAGGGTGGGCAGTACTGCTGCCAAGAAAACTAAAGATCTTTGTATTTTTACATCCTCGCCAAGCGATTAATTCTTTCCGTCCTGCGCTATTAGGAGGAAGCGGAGGAAGGCCCTCTTAAATTAAAGTTGACAATACCATCGAACCGCCTACGCATAGGCGTACAAAATTCGAACTGGATGCTGGAGAGACCCGACGAAGGGATTCTGAAAAAAGGAGCCCTTTTTGAAATGAGCAAAAGAGCCAAGTTCCTCCGTATCTCTTGTCCATCTCCTATTTTTTTTCACAAGGAGGAAAGGTTTGGGAGAGTTTCCACAATTCACTTCCTGCTTTTTTCTTCCTATTCCAGGAGTATTTTAGTTCGCTGGATCTGTAAAAAAAATTAGGAAAAAATGGAAAAAAGCGAACATACCTACGCACACTCCTGCAAAATTATAGCAAGGTCCTCGACCATCTCATTTGCTTAATTCTGGGGAAAAATTCCGTCCCAGTTTGTCCGCACTATTGTTGAAGCTGCGTTTCTCAGCCATCCATCTCAGTCTGGTCCTCAACCTTCAAGCAAGTTATTTTCCTTTTCCATAGCTCTCCTGATTCTTATATGCGCCGGCTCAACTTTTTCCGCCATTCCAACTTGCCCGTCCCCTCTGTTAAAAAATTCCGTTCCTCGCCTTTCCACCGTCTCTTCACTCCAATCACCCTGTTCCACCCATTTAAAACTAGCCGCTCCCCCTTACACCTTGACGTTTCCCGAACTCTCGTCAAAGCACTCCATCGTGAAGCGTCCATCTTACTCCCCACTTACAATCCTTGATGAAGATAGGTCCTGCCACACGAGGCTCACCTTTCAGCGAGGAGGGAAAAAATATATTAAGAGTGTCGTAAGGAGGTTCAAATTCTTCGTTTCCAAAAAGAAAAGGAATTATATCTCAAGACGAGGGCAATCTTCTTGAGTGTAATGAGGGTTCCTTAAAATAAACTTGGAACTTGCGAAAATAAAAATAGACTCCTTTGATTGAACGTATCACTACTCCAAATGATAGACAGCCCTTTAACTGGCCAACCCGATACCCGACAGAAGCCTGCTTTTATGCCGCAGAAATGTTTGCGAGACTATTATCCACCCAAAGATTTAAGGACAAGTATCGAATTTCACTTATTTTGGGTTTCACGTGAGTTATAAAGATGATGCGGAACTCAGCGTCTGGTCAGACAGTTTTCAAGGAACGTGTGGGGCCCAAAGGAAAGAGACTCAGATGAAATAATATAATGTAATGGCAGCGACCACATTCCTGAATGTCGGACAACTAGAAAAGCGGACCTAAGGGCAGAAGAGAGAATATAGATGAGATTTTGAAAGAAATGACAGGGATGTTTGGGGAGGGAAAGAGTAATTGACGATGCACGAGCTTCGTTGGGGGTCAAATAAAAAACATATCATCGTTACAAGGTAGCCTGGAAAGACCATGCTCTACGAAAGCTCTTGAACATAAAACCTGAGAGTCTAATGGAATATGCCCATATAAATAAAAAGTGTGGGTCGACCAATATAGAGAAGTGGAACAAGCAGAAGTGCATAAATCTGGCAAGGCAGGCGAAGACGATAACTTCAGCACTGGTTTTCTCATGCATGCAATGCACGTTACCATGAATGTTACTCAGCCAATGCCCATGCATTCGCTTGTTGGCCAGTCATCGTGATTGATTTGTCGAAGCACTTTTATGACAAACATTTGATTACCTCAAGGTTATATTATCCATTTCCTGGTCCTGCAAACATAAAATGAGCATTACTTTCTTCCTGCGCATTACTTTCTTGAATTGTGTCACTTCACCCCGTGATGAACCATGAATTAATGTAAATATTAATCATTAACTACCGTAGAGTGTGAAATGTTAGTTTGTACTTGTTTGCTATCGTTGACAGGATATCATAAGGGAAAAAATACCATTTGGTGATGATATTCCTAGATTCACTTCTACTAACTCACAACCGCTCATTCAGGATTATTTTAACATAACATGCGGATATTTAACATATTTCGTTAAATCAAATATTGATTTAACGTTTGTCAATCTCATAAAAAATGAATTAAAAAAAACATATTTAAAAAATTTTGGCGGTGAAGGAGATCAAAGGATTGAAATAAAGTTTTAGCCCCTGAAGAAGTATACACTGGCGTCACAAGTATTTCTTGAAAATAGATTGCAATTTACAATGGAACAGCGCCGGGTTATTCAGCAACTAATTATGTACTGTTTATGCACAGATAATAAGTTATAATTAACCAATCCAACTGTATTGTGCATTTTGATTACATGGGTATTCCTATAATCCAATAGTCATTTTCAAATGTAAAATTTAATAATTTTAAATATTTTGTCGCCCTTCAATTAGTGCACCGTTGTTTTCTTTCGGTATTAACGAGATCAGTTCTTTACCATTCGGGTGAGAAATCGTCTATATTGTGTACTTCTACCATGTAATTTTTTTGACGGTAGTGTCCGTAACCCAAAAAACGGGATCTCTTCCAAGGAGGTTCTTATTTTTCTGTCGTAATACTAGAGGCTGTAAAACTTGTTCATGAAAGTATTCATTATTTTTATTAAACTATTACAAACAAACCAGATTGCTGATTTCAGTCGATTTTTGAAAATTTTTACCAAATATTTTATTGCTAAATGTTATTTTGTTATTCTATTTCTAACGCGTATTCCGTTGATGCTGATGACCAGTCAATGCAACGCAAATTATTATAGTGGTTAGTTGTATTTGAAAGTAAGAGGTAGGTATAAGGAAGCCAAAGCAAGTGAGCATTGTAAGTATTGTATTAACTGTATTAATGAGATTACACGAAACAAAGAGAGCATTATTTACCTAGGAGGGAATACACTGGTGAAGTTTAAAAAATATAACTATGTGGGAGATACTTAGGAGGAACATTTTCATAGTACGCATAAAATTAGAAATAAAATTGCGTTAGCAGAAGAAGAGTACATTAATCGATTTATGAACGTGTATCTGTATTTTTACGCATGTCATATGAATTTCGATGCTGCAATTTGCTGGAGTACATGAAGTAAGCAAAAACCCAGATTATTCATGTATCTTATACAAGAATCTTGAGTTTTCCACAAAATGTTTTTATCAACAATGATCCATTCACCCCAAAATGATTCATGGTATCTATTATAAGAGCGTAATACATTATATAGAATAGGTAAGAAATAATATCAGGATCATTACGAAAGTCATTTAAAAATGATGGTGAGGGGTTCTATTTGGTGAAAAGAATTGTTAAGTGCAGAAACCAATTCACTTAGGAGAGAAGGTGATAGAAGATAGGAGGCGTTTGCGATACAATGTTGGAAGAGAATTCATGTAGGGCGATGGGGAGAAAGAAGACGAAAAAGGTAGCGCTCGGCAAAGGGGCGAGGAAAAACTTACGATAATGTTAACGCCAAGGTTCTTTAGTAGTAGAAGTATTGTTCATACCTTTTCAAACTGATGCCAAGGGAAATGCTTGAGAAAAACGAAATGGACAACAAATCAGTTCGACAGTACATGTCTCTCTTACCATGTAACAATTTTCTGTGCTGCAGTTTTACAAGCACGAATAAATTCATAACAATGAAACGGATGCATCACCGAATAAATATTAATACAATACATGAAATTACAAATTGGCAGGCAAAAATAAACAGAGGAATAATAAATTAAAAGAGATGGTTATTGAAGCTAAGAGATAGGTAGAGATAGAAGGGTCAGAGCGGAAGAGGGATAAAAAAGATACGCATTCTTTCTGGAATGAAGAAAAGCATGATGAAAGCTGAGCTCAGTCTAATTCTATGAAAGTGAAGGCGCTTGAAAGGGGAATTAAGCATATAATAATGGTGCAACATCCTGTTAATGATTTGAAGATTACGATTTAAAGAAGTCTCTTAGAGGCTTTAAGATAGAAAATGGAAAATTGAAATTTTCTCTAAGTTCTCAGCACTGTAGTAAATGAGTCCCCGATACATAACAAATTCCACACAGAATATCAACGCTAACTTTGGTAGGTATGAGTAAAAGTGGTGTAGTATGAACTCAACGGTTAATAAAATTCGCACAGTGAACGCAGTATTTTCAAAAGTGACGCAGGCTATTTTGTTAGACTTGGATCCCAAAGAAGTAATACCAACTTAAACTTTGGTAGGTATGAGTAAAAATGGTGTAGCATGAACCCAACGGCTAATAAAAATCGCACAGTGAACGGGGGTGTTTTCACAAGTCACGCAAGCTATTTTGTTAGACTTGAATCCCAAAGAAGTAATTGAGACATTGATTTTATCCGTAAGAATCCAAAGAGAATTAAACAGGATTAGAACCTGCAATCTCATGGTGGCCTGTCCGGCGTGAAGCTTGGAGGTCTTTGCGTAGGAACCATTGACGAGGCATTTTTTTCCACAAGCGGGTATAAATACTACTTTCAAGCCCGTAGATCCGACTTTGGAATCATATGGTTCACCAGAACTAGATTAAGCTGACTGATAAGCTCAAGTATAACCTACAGGGGGGATTACGTATCCTTCAATTTCTACATTGATTAAAAAGATCTAGTTGCATAATAATGCAAAATTAGCTATGGCACCCGAGGAGTAAGCTTTGAATAAGGTTTTTAATTTTAGTCTTTTCTTACTATAACTGAGTTTGCTTCGCAGAACTACAAAAATTGGAATCTAGATGGCATATTCATTATTTCAGATAAAGTTGGTCAGTTGTGCATAAGCCTACACCGATAAATTCTGTAAGTATAACTTTTAGAGGTAAATAATAAATTAATTAAGGTCACTTACAATTACACATTAATTAACAATTTGGAGAATAATGTGAACAAATTAACATGATTGATACATTTTAAACCTTCAGCGCGATCAGAACTGATGTACCCAATCGGCGCGATCAGAATTGCGTGCATAAAAAGATTCACTGAAGTTATTTAATGACATGTAGTTAAGAATTTGCTCATATATTTTTAACTTGCGTAGAATTTAACATGATAGTAAAATATCTTGTGGAATAAAAATGAATATGCATGTCATAAAATGTGCATGATCGATTGTGAGCCTTGTAGATAAAGTATACCTCTCCGAAAAGGATATGCATTAAAATAATGAGATCGCCGAGTAAAATCCTACTCTAGTTATGAAGGGGACTTGAATGTTTGGGTAAATCAGTAATCGCCCCCAAAATTACGTCTTACTTCGGTTTGCAGAGTAAGCAACACAGTTGGTAACGAAGTCCTGATTTGCCGTAAAGGATGGACATTTTAGTTCGCTGCCTGAGCACGAAACTGATTCACACAATGCTGATCAAAGTTTCATCACAAACAAAAACAGGAAATATTTTGCGATAGGAAGTTTCCAGGAGCACTTTAAGTGCTAAAGTAGACAAATTTCTTCTGATAAAAGCTTTTAGTAATGAAGAGTTTTTAGCTACGATAGGTAACCACCGTGTACTTGATTCATCACAAAATCTTAACAGTGTACATTAATACCACTTCCAAAAATTATTTACGCTAATTCTTGCATAGGAATACTAAAAAGAGGCTTACTTTTCACACCCCCTTCAAAAAAATTCTTATCTCCCATTTCTTAAATCTCCTCGCTATTCAACTGTTATCATATGTAAGAGTTTCTGACCATGCATGAAACAACGAAAAATGTCTATGGGCTATTTGAGGCTAAATAATTTAATTTTTTTGATATAGTCAATGGATTCACTGATCTATTTTTATTGACTTTTCAGAGAAAACCTTTTCCCATGTGACGAATCGGGACCACCAACAAGTTAATGTAAACTTTCCGGCCAATAAAGTCATCTAAAAGGTCATTTTTTTTTTTTTCAACTCTCGACACAATGTTACATAAACACTGAACTTCAAAAGTTCTGATTTTTCTTTGTCTTTTAACTAAAAAGAACAACAATTAACTCACACTAAATACACCCTAACCTCAGTTGCATAACAATATAAAATATGAAAATATAACACACGTTACTAATGAAACATTTAAGACACGGAATAGCTCAAGGGTTCTTTACTCGTATTTGAGGACTCAGTGGTTCACACCACATGTTTTCACATGCAGGAGAACATCATGCGATTCTTTGGTATTCGAGAACTGACATCGGAGTAAAATCCATCACGGGTAATTTTTCGTCCAAATTTAAGTGGATAAAAAATTGTGATGCTCAGGCAGTACGCAACTAAAAACTACTGAATGAATGTGATCGTGTATGTTCAAGGCATGCCATGACACCGAATAAACAAGGTCACCGAGGTCATTATGAGAGGAAAACAAAAGAGATACACATTCGTGCACCACCCAGCCGATTTCCCAGTTCAATTTAGGGAAAATTGCGCGGTGCTCTCGAGTGAGCGTGGAATAGTTTCATCCAAAGCAATTTGTGCAGCAATTAGCTTCCGGAAGCCAAAATTTCATTAATGGATTGACTTATTTCAAGAGATGGTTGTACAGCCACATCAACCGCATTTTAAAGAGTTAGCCACCGAATAAAACGTCTATTTATCCGTGGCGAAAGAAAGAATGAATAAACAATTGGATTTTTGTTTTAGTTTTAAAATACATATTGTTAAATAGATATATATGTCGTACGATCCTCTTAGAAAAACTTAGAGTATACTTCTTCAAAGACTATTTCGCAATCAATAAGTGCTTTCAACATGGCATTCTAGTTTTGTTACAATTGTGACACAAAAAGTGTCAAAAAATTACCAAAAAGCAGATAAATAATACGATACAGAATGGTGTAGAGACGCCATAAAAATTGTTACAGGAGAAAGCATTACTGCCCTCTCGTTAAAAAAAGGATGTGATATAATCATTTCTTTAGTCATCATTTGCCAATTACTTATTCTCCGAGCATATTTTTCTATTAAACTTTCGTAGAACGATTAATGTATTTGCAAACAGAAGACCGCCTCTACAACAGAACCTGTGATTTTGCAATTTCTTGCAGTAATTATTCTTCTTGGATGCATTAGTAAAGTAAATTTAGAAAATTATTTTCCCAAGAAAGAGCAATGTCGTGAGTTATTGTAGCTTATATTAAAAACACACAACTTCGGTAAACATAAAACCAGTGATTATAAACCAGTCACAAAGTCTTAGAAAAATGATGAAGTGAAAACATTTACAATTTTAAGTATCTACATCTAGATACAACCAATGCAGCCCCAAAGACAGTTTAACATTCCTCTTCCAGAGAACTCAAGGACTCTCTATACCTCGTCATACCGTCCTATATTCACCATGGTGTCCATATTGCCTATCATATTTCTGTTTCTCGTCCCGTATATATCTAAACCTGCGTCTGAAAGAAACATCGGCATTTGGCAAATTCTTTTATGTCTTACCCATCTACCTTCCTTAAAGTCTCCCCATGCACATTCCAGCTTCCATTTTAAGTAGAGTCATGGCTGGGCCATTACTCAATTTCTTGCAATCTTGCGCTCACTTTTTCTCTCCTTAAACAACAATAACGCTCCAGAATCAGTCTTGAACGAACTCTTTTAAGCGTCTATGATTAGATAGCTCATTCTCTCCCATTTTTATGATACCATCCACTTTCCAAGCGTAATCCTTTATAGTCGGGAAGGATGTCATCAGTGAGTGGAAGTGAGAAAGGTAGGAAAAATAGTACCTCGTGGGGTTTTAACAAACAATCAGGTTTAAGACTGTGCCTACCTCAAAAGGGTAAAAAACTTAAATAAGTTGTAATTTATGCCTGTTTCAATTCATGTCCTCCAAACAAATGGTTTAGTTGCACTTAGCATATAATGCAACCTAAGATTGTTCTTCAAATTGTTTATCCACACCCATTATCTTCAAAACTCTTCCTCAAAGGATACAAAAATAATTGAATTTCAGCTTTTTAGCGACTTAAGTCTAAGGTTGACACTCTCTTGGATTCTCCAGGAGTCTCCCGGAGTTGGAATTTGATGTTAAACATAATTCACCTCCCTGATCGAGGCGTTTTCTTACCATTTTAAGTTAAAATAAAAATTATTTTAACTTTCGTCGCAAGATTATCTGCGATTCATATTTTTTTTCAGCTGGTTAAGGCTGTCAATATCACAGAATATGCGCATGTTTCTCAACGTTTCGTGGTAAAAATTACTGATACATCATCCTAAATAACATAATTCGATCGTAATAGGTAATATAAGTAATCACAAATGGTGATTAAAAAACACTGTAGTATTTCACACTTTTTATTAAGTTCCTCTACGATCGTTTTCGACCGAGTTCACGTCATTTAAAAAATAATTAACAAGTGTGAAAAATGATGAAATGTTTTTTATCACCATGATAAATTTCTACAAAGTCATAAATGTCACCTATGATAAACTTCATTAGGCCATTGAAAAGCTGGTTTGGACCTACTAGTGACACAAGCCGACGTATCTGCCAAAACGTCTCTGGCGAAAAGTCCCGAGGGCTGTATTATCGTATGGTGCGAACAACATTTAAAGTCTTTATAACTAATTATACCTCGTTTTTCAATCACTGTAATGACATACATTAGTATAATTACAGATTACTGAAATATAAGAAATGTGAAGTGTACAAACTGTATTCTGGAAGATTTATCTGATGTAGGGTAACAAAGTGTCCCCCGGTATTTGCCATTAGTTTTACTGAATATGGACTCAGACGAAACGATTTTGATCGTATCATTGAAAAAACTGTTCATTTATTGAAAAATAATACATAATATGATAGTTCCAATCATCCTTTTCCCTCGGTCTCCGGAATGCCAAGGATGTTCCGACTACTGGAATGGACGAGCGACTCTACAGTTACAATTAAAAGTTAAATCCTCGCTAATATACCTGATTTAATTACTACTCCAACTACTACCTAGCCCAGCTTCCCATGCTTCCATGTTAAACCACCATAGTGGCATGTAGCGAGTAATTATTTATGGAATAGAAAGGAGTGGAGGAAGACATCAGGAAATGATGAATAGAAATTTTTATACGCGTAAGTATTTTTTTTCTTCATTTGTTTTATTCGTGAAAGATTTTCTATGCAAAAACGTCAACAAAATATTTAATTAAACGTTTCCCACAGCCTTTTCCAATGATGTTTTTCGTACTTACAATCGATTCGAGGGGCGAAGGATACATTTACATAATCATTATTAAAATAACATTATTGATATCTCTGTATGAAGCTTGATTTATCATCCACATATGCCATGCTTCTACGATACTGTGTGAAGCCTTAAGTTTTCTCAAGGCAGGTAATCTGATATCGGACTGCTTTCTTCTAGTAGTCTCAAACCATTAAAATTTGACATGAAATGCATGAAATAAAGGCGATAACGAGTTTAATACACAGTCAATTATTGCAATTACTAATGGATAATAACTAAGTTGAATACTTAATAATTGCATGATGAATTAATTGTACACCAAAAAGATCCACATTTTTATTCTCCAGAATGCGGATAACTCTCAAGAAATTATTTAAATAGTATCAAATAGTGGGTTAAGAAAATAATACATAGTGATCTTATACATATTCTTCCTGTTCTATGCATATTTAAATATATCTATCTGGAACGCTAAAACTCTCTGGAACGTATAAAAATGCTTTGTTTCCACCATCTTGTAATGATTGAGTGTTGGCGTAGTGGTAACGTACTTGGATGACGACGGTGAGTGCGCGGGTTTAGAAGAGTTTTTTTCTAGTGGTGATTGATTTTTTTAACCTTTCTCAATACAAAAGAAGCATCTCACAATAATATGTCGCCAAAATGATACATTTTTAGATTTAAGAAATTCACCGTCCGGAATGCCTCCACACATTCTATTGTTAAAGAAAGACGTCATCGTCATGCAGTTACGAAGTCTCAAACCCAAGAAAGGATTGTGCAACGGTTATCGATTGAATTTGGAGGATATCGCCCGGTGCTTTATTAAAACGAAAATCATATCTTAGAGCAACCGAGGCGATATCGCATTCATTCCTAGAATTGATCTGGCTCAGACTGACACAACGTTAGCTTTTGTTTTGCGACGAAGACAACTTCCCATTATTCCCGCACCGTCAACAAATCGCAGAGACAAACTTTCGATCATGTGGGAATTGATCTATAAACGACTGTCTTCTCTCACGGACAACTCTATGTGGCTTAATCCCGAAATCAAAATAACGTGACAGCACACACAGAGCCTAATCATCATCAAGGACCACTACTAATAATAATAGAATATTTGCAATAAATGTTATTTTAAATGAAGTTTTCCATCATTAAAATATGATTTTTGTAATCGAAGCAAAAAGCATATTTTTTAATATTTAGGATTTGATGTAACGTACGACGAGGACAAAGATATCAAAAATAAAATTAATATATTCTAAAGGATATGTGGGACAATAAGAAGAAATTTAAAAGGCAAAACAAGAAAAGAAACCCAGATAAAATTTTATAAAGTGATGGCTGTTCCTACTGTGTTGTATGGGTCAGAATGTTGGGCAACAAAACAAAAGGAACTAAAACAAATAGAACTATCAGAAATGAAATTTCTTCGAGCAGTTAAAGGGTGTAAAGAGATAGATAAATTAAGGAATCCATCTATAAGAGAGGAACTAGGTATCCAGCCTATATCGGAAAAAATTAGTAGAATACACAAATAGGTGGAAATAACATGTACCACGAATGCCCAAGGAAAGATATCCTAGGCAAGCTTTGGAATAAAATCCTCTAGATAAAAGAAGCGTCGGATGACCAAGGACGAGATGGTATGTACAGTGAAGCCGAAACAGGCATAAAGCATAAACCTGGGAAGAAGAAGAAGTAATCGAAGCTTTAAATGAAAATAAAATTTGTTTTTAATATGCAAAACCTTTGTTGTTTATGTGATACTAGATTTAGATTCTTTCCGCGATTTATATATATGTATCATAAAAGTGCTTTGCATCTCACAATAATTGCATACTATGATGAATGTAACACCCATTGATATTTATTAATTTTACAATCACATTACCTATAAGATATACAATGAAGGAAATCAGTTCGAACAATGGATTGAAAACTTTTGTACGTCTTTATAATTTTTTCTTTTTGGGTGGTTCCTTTGTAAAATTACTTAAATTTCCTTTTATTCTTATTCTGTACCTCTACCTATAGAAAAACATGTCCGCAAACTGATATGAACAAAAAAATTCTACCTTTCCACACATTCTTTCACAAACTGAACTTGAATTTGCATGGTGCTCAATGTTAGAATTGGTAAACATGGGGAAATTGAGTACTTTTTTATGTAATTTAATTGACATTTTCGCTAAAAACAGTTCACAAGAAGCAAAAACGGTTAAAATATCGAATAAAAATTATTTTTTCGCCTAATTATATTATTTATTTAACTATTATCACAATGAATAAAGACAAAATGAGGCATTTTAATTGAATCGGCACTGCAGTCTGCCCCTATGCCTGGAAAAACGTTTTCATCAAAAATATATTCATTGAATTATCTGCATATTTTCTACCTTAGCATTGTGTTTAACTACCTAAGGCATGTCATCTATGAAAGCATTTTTTTTTAATTAAGCGAAAAAAAGGATAGAATCAATCACTTGTTTTGACTAACAAAGTCGCAGGGGAACCTCGTTAAAGAAAATATATACTAGTGAAGATCAAGGGATTGATGCACAATAATTATCATCATTTAATTGAAACATATTTTAACCATGTCATTGACTTGTTTCGACCATAAAATCTTCAATTAAGACCATCGATCCATTCCCCTCCCGCAATTACCAAATGTTATCTTCCAACCGACCTCTCCATCACACTCTCTCCCCTTTAATATAACGTCCGCATCGGGCCCTATCTGTTTCTCAGGGACACCCTCCAATTTTCGGGATACCTTGGACCAATCTTTCTTCTTTTCACTCCTGCTTAGAAAGAAAAGGAATCCCCTTTTTATTTCCCCAGAACCATCTCTTACAAAGTGACTCTTTCACACTTTTCGAGAACTCTTCTCTCTCTTTTTATCGCAAGGCCCTTATCTTTTCAGGCGTCGCCCTTTCGCCTTTCCAGTGCCGTCTCCACCGACCAGACCCCTATCCACACCACTTTCTTCCTCTTTTTATCTAAATGCCTCATTTTAACGTCCTAAACTCCGCCTTTTCCCCGCCTTCTATCACTTACAGAATAGTTCTTTCATTTAGCGTTCTTTTCTCCTTCGTATCCTTCCCCAAAGTATTTTAACATCCTTATCTGATCTAAAAAAAACCGTTTACTGCATACATTTTGCTCATAAAAACAGCAAAACTATAATTTTCTTCGTCCTTGGTGAGGTTATAATTCATTTTCACTCAAAATATGACACAATATCAAGCGTAAACTATGGGTGAATATATTTTTGTGAATTTATAGGTAGTGTGTCCTGGGCGGTTTAGTATATAACACCACGAGTGGCGTGATTTTTTTCTGAATGCGTCGTTATGGTTAAAAACTACTACTTTACACGAAGTGTAATTACTCCTTTACTCGTCCCACAAGATCTATTTTCTTCATCTCCAAAAACTCATTAAATACCACCCAAGATAACTATTTCTTCAATGAAATAAAGAAAATATGTAATGAGATCCTGAGAAATGGAGGGTAAAAACTTTGGTATGACACTGGTCTTAAGTTCAGCGCCATCTTATTTTGAAAGAATTGCTTGTAAAATTGTTCGTATATCTGCTAATAAGAAAACGTGAAGGTCATACAGGTTTGCCTGTCCTTTTCATCCTGTATTAATGCATGGTCTTATTCTATTATGAACCGACCTTCTGGCCATAGGTTGCAGAACAAATGTCTATTAATTGGAATCCTGGTTCATACATATTTTTACGGTAGAAAATTTCGTGGTAGCAATCTCAGGATACATGTCACAATATAAATTAATCACATACCGATATCATAAATTGGGCCATATATCTATTTCTCCTGATATACCCTCCTGAAATACTCCTGAAAAGAAGCTTCTTTCAATTATGTCAACGAAAAACAGGGCTAGGGTAAAACTAATTCTCAAATCATCCCACTTCTTTGAAGAAGCTGCGGCATTTCAAACCTGATTGTCTACTATAGTCCATTCCACATTTATATGACACCATGGGCTCGCTTGTTGTTCGTTTCCGGTGTGAATCTCTATAAGGCCAGAGAGGCAACGTTGCCAATAACAGCGAGAAAAATAATTCAGTACTATTTTCGTATGCTTCCTGTACACCTAGAAGCCTTTCAACATGTCATAATCATTACACAAATTAACTAAATTGAATATAGCGAGCTGTTGGAAATGGGTGCTTAAGTGGTGTAGCGGTGAACCCACGGAGCGTAAGTGTGGCAACAGTGTTCTATATTAGATCCATATTGTCAACTAAATGTAGAAAGCTCTGTGCTATATTTATCGGAGCCACATTAACAGGCGTAACCCATTCTAAAAAAGGTTATGATGTTATTAGCATTCTTCTACAGGTTCCTATCCTTTCTATCCCTAAATCATCTCTTTCCCATTCTTTCACAGTTTCTCAATATCTTCATTATTCCCCCCTCAGTCATTCCCCGCCCTTTTCAACCTAATGAACCCGATGACACGCTCATTTTCTTCCGAGCCACTAGAGACTTTAAGGTAGCACACTTCAAGCTTTTGAGTCAGGCAAAAAGGGACTAATGGTTTTAATTAATAAATGTACTCTCTCGCAAGATAACTCCCTATCTCCCTAAGGGACTTTGGGGCCTAATTTGCGAGAGAAAGAATCCTCTCACCCATTTAGTTTCCAAAGGGTGGCAAGATATTGTAAGGTCGTACGGAAATAACTGAATCCCTTCGATGGAAGTGCCAATAAAAGCTCAAAAGTCTCAAAAAAGGAAAAAGTGGTAGGAAGGTAGGGAGCTAGTTTTAATTATATAGTTCTGCATTTAGCTCTTACTTATGATTGGCTGGGTTTTATTGAAAGACTACTGAAAAAAACACCACCTGGATTATTATTAAAATGGCTAAGAAGGAATAGGTGAACCTATGCATTAACTATTCTCCCAAAAAGTAAAAAGTTAAGCCTCATCATTCAAGCGATAAACTGTACTTAAAAAAAAGCAAAGAAGCAAATGAGACTCCATACAAAATTGGAACACTGACTAGAGTCACATATCTTATACATCTGAGAGCTCTTTTTTTTAGAGTACCACAAATTCTTCACCCAAAACAGTACAGAGATGTATTTTCAATACATTGGTTGCATTTCATGCAAAAATCCGACCGCTGACGCAACGTTTTATGTGTAACGCATTGAATATCAACACCGCTTTTTTCGCTTAATATTCGTAACCAACGTTGTTTTAAATAAATGCGTTGATTAAAATTAAAATTACTCCGAATATGTGCATTAAAGTTTCTCAACGCATTCCATAAAAATTAGGACATTTCACAAATACTATTCCACATGTATCACTCTTTCATTTTAATTGAAATACAACTAAAGATATACATTTAAGTCAATCATGACAAAAGGGCATTTCTCCGTTATTCGCAGATGGAGCCACTCTCTTGCGCTCCATCAAAGATTCGATATTCGTTCAATGATATCCAGGTCATGAGAACTATTGCAAAGTGAAATTTACGTGGGAGATATACCGGTATGAATTTTAAATTCGGTGATTTCATCTTAGTTGCTGAAGTTTCTTGCACAATTTTAATGATTGCCCTAGTCATAAGTATAAGCTCATTATGTGTGAAACTGTATGAATAGTTTAAACTGAAAAACTAGTTTATTCAGATGTGTTAGGTAAAGTAGACCTTAATCGGAGATGTATTTTAAAATAAGTTGTTTGCTCTCAATTCATTTCTCAGGGAAAGAACTTGACAATAAACCTCCTAACCGGTTAGTAGAGAAGCCCAGTTTTTTTTGGTAAATGTGACGAAGTGATAGATGATTAGTTGTAAATTCATAATAATAGCCACCATTTTTCAATTTTTATCATATCCAAAAAAGATAAATAAATAAAGATTACATAGAAAAACAGCTTTTGAATTTTGAATTGCATTTGAAATTTCATGGCCAACTATCAACGGAATTTTCACAAATTTAAAATGTGTTCATGAGTATCCCCTCCAATAGCGAAATAATCAGAAATAGGATTTTATATGCATTCAGAACTTACTTTCTCTAAATATTTTAGCATTTGTACCACAAAGTGGCCTCTTTCGCTTTGAACACGAGGCTAAATAACCATTTACACCTCTGAACTATACGCATATCCCGATAAAAATGGAATAGGAGTAGATCAAGATTTGCCTACAGCTCAAGCAAAAACATACTTTGGAAACGGGGAGATGCAAGTGAAGAGCAATAAAGCTCGATTCTCAATCAAGAAAATACAAGTGATAATTCCCATATTGAACGATAAAGTGGTCATATGAATGGTTGGGTACTCACCTTCACTCAGGCCATCGACCAAGAGAAAATTTTGCTATTATTTCTCCAATAATGGAACCCTCACCTCCAACTCAATGCAGCCGCTTGCGTTCACTTTCTCCCGGGCTAATTCCAAAACACGGTGTCGCCTTGCGGAAGAGCGTCGACCTTGAAGGGACAGCTACTCTCCCGGGATTCCCAGGATGCCGGTGAAAGGAAATGAGCCCTACGCGAATGGGGGAGGCCTAATTGTGGACCAATGAAAACATTGGAGTTATCTAGGGATAATAAACAACTATGGGGTTAGACTAGCAAGGTAGCTCCAGACCTGGATTTCCACGCGGAGAGTCAATGTTCGAATTTCTGCGTTGATTATTATTTTTCAATCACATTCCAACTCCAACTTGGTCACTTGAAAGAGAGGACGCTAATTTATTTCCCTCCATCCTTCGAATGAGATGTTAAACCGTGGTCTTTTTCTGGCTTTCTTAAAAAGCCTGTTAATATTTGGGGTGGGATTCTCTCCTCCCTTGCACTCTAGGCTTTAATAGAATTCTATCAAATTTCCTCTAAGTTTTAGACACCATTTGAATGCTGGACTTGACTATCATCATGCAGATGAAACAGCAAATCATTTAATTTGAAAGTATATTCATCATTATTAGAGTACTCGAACGAAAATGAAGAAAAACAATTACGTGATAGACGCGAAGATTTTCGCTGCGTGTAGAATGTGAGGGCTACATTCTCAGATTTCCACTGCGTGTGTTATTTATAGTTGAAAATATAGATTCAACCTAAACATGGCTCCTGAAACGCTGGTGAAACTGTAATAAAAAATGAAAATCACACGCGGTCAAAATCGGAAAATGCAACCTTCAAAACAAACCTGCTTACATAGGTTGCTGGAATTTATTTGGAAATGGTAGGATTATTTTGGAAATAACTGATGTTCGGAGGAAAGCTTATTTACGGCATTAGTCTTAAAGAAAAGCGCTAAGGTACCACATTCATAAAGAATTAAACACATTCCACAGATTTATGTAGCTGGCACAACGCGTTTCACCACACTATAGCATAACGAGCTGCAAGGTTTGCGGGTTTAGGTTACATATATGTAGCCCTACACATGCCACGTGAAATTTGATGTTCCAACTAAATAAATCTGTAAGAGAGTACTAAATATTTTACTCTTAATGAATGTGAACCCCTTAGCACTTTTCTTTAAGACTGATGCCGGAAATGGGCTTCCCTCCTAACATCCGCCATTTCCCACGTGGCTTGTGTGGGTAGAGAGCTATATATCTGTGACCTAAGCCCGCAAGCCTTACACATGATTATGCCACATTATGGTAAAACGTGCAAGCTACATACATTTTCGAAAGAGTACCAAGCGTTTTCATTCATCAGTAATATCAAAAACTTCCACCAGGTCCAGCCTTAAGTAGTTATACTTAAGGGCTCCACAGTTTGACACCCCTTCCAATGAATGGATCATTACTTCTAAAGTGGACATGGGCTTAAAAAGGCATTGGAAATTGACTGATAAATGTCCGAAATAATATGGTTCAAAGTTCATACAATATCTGCAATTAAAATGAAAATATTTCAAGGATTGTATTAATGGCTATGAGAATGAGATAAACATTCATGCGAGTGCTGCAAATATCAGAAATATTTGCATATGTCATTATGTAAGGTGTTCAGGTATGAATCACTTTCAAAGCACACGTTAAAACCCTCAGAGAATATCCGAAGTTGAAATTTAATGACGCCATTAATCCTGTTTAGTGAACTTCATCAAAAGACATACAATATTATTGATCATAATTATGAAGGAAGATGATCAAGACTCTCAGCCGAACATAACACGAGTATCCTACTTTCCTCGCAATATATGAGTAAGGAATATATCTTCCCAAAATCAGGCAGATAGGCAGGTAACAATATTTATATTATGTATTTAAAATCTCTTACAGCACAAACAGCTTAGAGAATATTTGTTCATTTTTTCCTTCAGTATCCCATGAGAAATGATGTTTAAACATCTTCAGTATTGTAGCATGCTACCCTGACGAGTTACCACCCGACTTTGAGGCAAGTTGCATGTTAATACGCAGTAGATGGTTAAAATATAATGTTTGCAAATGGTCTGGGTTGATAAACAAGCTCCAATTTTCAATTTGATGTAGTGTGATAATGAATTGAAACAGATAATAAATAGCCCATGCGCATTACTGTAACTTTATACTGATACCAATTAACTCCGAAATGTTAAGAACTTCTTCTGGGGTCTTTATACGTTGATAAAAATATTTTTTAGGAACTTTGGTACCTTTCGTATTTTAAATTTTGACCTGACGGACTCCAATACGCCTTATAGACGTGTAAGGAGTACATTGGTCCTTTATTCATACTTCTCAATGGCTTCCTGATTTTGAGTAGAGTTTCATGTCAGTAGGACCAAGTATCCTACGAGCTGTTGTATGACTAGCAGCCTTGACTTGGAGGTGCTTCTTTAAATCACTGTAGGTGGAGATTATGTGAATTACTCCACAATTGCTCGTAACTTAGGGGTATTTATCACCAACAACCTCTCCTGGACTGATCATGTATAATTAACACTAAACAAGGTTAACTCCGTACTATACCTCCTTAAACTAAACGGTTATATTCTCCCTCAACACACACGTATCAAGTTAGTAACAACCTCAATTTTTCCTCTATTCGATTATTGCTGCCTTGTATACTACAGTTTGACTGACGAACTAGATGCTTAACTACAAAGAGCAGTTAACAGTTGCACTTGATTTATTCACTATGTCCGAAAAACTGATCACATCAGTCTATGCATACAAAAATTGGGTTGGCTTTCAACGTCTCAAAGGCGGCAATATTTCCTTGGAGTATTTCTTTTTAACCTGATGATAACTAAAATACCTGGTTATTTAATTGATTACTTTCCTGCTAGGCCATCCCCAGACTCTCGCCCAATTACAAGGAGCCAAAACTTAATATGTTATTATCCCTCTCACCGGCTACTACCTTCCACAAATCTTTCATTGTTACCGCAATACATTTCTGGAACTCCCTCCCTACTGTGCCGAATCGGGGTTGACCGATTCGACACATTCGAAGAACGCCCCGGAGCTGAAGGCCAGGTTCGGCGAGTTAACTAGAGGAGGCGCGGACAGCAGTTCGTCGTCCAGGGACGGAAGCGTACCCACCAAGGCGAAAGGGAGCAGAAAGGGACGAGGCTCGAAAGGAGAAGGATCTCCTTTGTTTTGTACATTTGTGAAATTATAAGTCTGTTTTCTGAAAGAAACCTTGGTGCTTCTTAATTTCCGGTCCTCAGGTCACAAACTGGTAGCAGAGCGTGGTTCGGCAGACTGTTCGCCCAGGTCATCATCGTTTGTGGTGAGTTGAGTAGTTCCTCTTGAGTTTAGGTTTAGTTTAGCTGTTGTGTCTGGTCCTTCGTTCACCTACCCATGGTCCAACCTTATATCCCCTAATATAGCCCTGGTGGACCTCAGTGGCGTGAAGAGCACCCTTCCTCTCTTCCTGTGTTGATAGTTTAGGAAAAGTTTGGTGGTAATGATTCGGAACTTACCGGCCGGTACGGCCTGGGTGAACGAATTGTCGAAAGAGGAAGCCGTTAAATGGGCATGCGATCTAGGCCTTGAGGGCGAGGGTACAATAGAGGAATTAAGAAAGAAACTCAGGAATCACGCGAGAAATATGCACGAAGAGGCGGGGTCACTCGCAAATCCGGGATCGGACATAGAGAGACAGAGAGGAGTGGGAGTCCAAGATGCGGAGAAGAGAAATGATGGGGAAAGAGATTGCCAGGTGGGGAGTAAGAGTTGATGGAGAAAAAGGCAATAGCGTTGAATGGTTTATTGAAAAAGCAGAGTTTTTCAGAGAGACAAGGGGGTTAGAGAAAACTGAATTGTGGGAACCGGTGCCCGAAATGCTGGGAAATGCAGCTTTAAAGTGGTTTTTGGCTAATAGAACAGAGTTTTCGTGTTAGGATGAATTTGTGAGAGAGATTCGACAATGTTTCTCCCAGCCGGTTACGCGACGCGGTTAAAGAAAGAAATTCTCGAGAGAACACAAGGAGAGGGCGAACGAATGGCCGATTATATTACGGTAATGCAAACCATGAACAGGCGGCTCGAAAAGCCGTATGGTGATGTAGACTTATTAAGGTTGGTTTGCGATAACTTGCACCCATTTTACCTTACAAAATTACCCGACGAAACAATTTCCAACTTCTCAGAATTGTTGCGTCTTGGGCGATTAGTGGAGGCCAAGGTTGAAAACTGCAAAAATTACCGACCGCCCCCGGGTTCGGTGGAAATGGCAGATCCGGAATTTGGGTACAGGGGATGGTGCGAAAATGAGGAAAGTAATGCACGAATTCGCGGCCGCGGCAGTCAATCCAGAGGGTTTAATGGATCACGTTGCTTCAACTGCCATGAGCAAGGTCACTGGAGTAGAGACTGCCGTAGACCCCGGAATTATTTAAACTCATGGAGGGCGGGGAACCCGGGAGTGTAGCCCAATTTTCGCCCAACATAACTACCAAACGTAGGAAACGACTGCCTAATAAAGGAAGGATTCGGGCCAGGTGCGGTTTCCAATCGATTATTGAAGTTTTGGTGAAAGAGGAGGCAGTAGAGGCGTTGTTGGACTCCGGATCAGTACGCAGTTTTGTTTCAAGGAAATTTTTTGAAAAAATGAAAGAGAATGGATTAGTTAAAGGACAGAACAGAGAAATAGTAACTTGTTACACGGCAACTTGGGAACCTATACGCATTGCTTTATCGGCCACCTTTAAGGTAAAGATAGGGGTGTTCACGTGGGTCTATCCCTTTTTGGTTTGTGACTCATTAGCGAGAGACATGATACTGGGAGCCGATTTCATGTCACACGTGGGGTTAGTGTTAAATATATCGGATAGCTGTTTTCATTTTAAGTTCTGTCGTGAAACTGTCTATCGCCTGGGTTAAATATATCGGATAGCTGTTTTCATTTTAAGTTCTGTCGTGAAACTGTCTATTGCCTGGGTCCCAGCACTTTGTGTAATGCAGACCATGCTAACCAATTAGATACCAATCAACCTCAGGAGGGAGAGTTCAGTTTGAAACACCTAGAAGCGAAGGAGGAGGAAGCAATTCAAAGGGTAATATTTGATTTCGCGGACGTTTTGACTAAGAGTTTGGGTTTGACCCACTTAATCGAATACGATATCAGTCTGACCGATAGAACACCTGTCAAAAGTCACCCTTATCGTTTGAGTCCACCGAAGGTACGGGTGCTCCGCGAGCAGATTAACTCTCTACTTGAGAAAGGAGTGATAGAGCAGTCCACTTCACCATATTCCTCCCCGGCCTTCTTAGTGCCGAAACCATCAGGAGAGTCACGCATGGTGGTAGATTATAGAAAGCTTAACGCTAAAATCGACATCGAATCAGTTCCTATTCCAGATATCAATACCGCATTTGATTGGTTCGGACGTGCTAAATTCTTCACAATCCTCGATCTAAACTCGGCATATTACCAAATACCTCTCTCCTCCACCTCTAACCATTTGACGAGTTTCAGTACGGGGTGGAATCTTTACCAATTTAAACGGGTGGCTTTTGGACTCGCCACAGGAACTCAAGTCTTAACGAGGCTACTTGATAAGGTATTCCATGACATCAAGTTAGAGTTTGTGTTTAACTACCTCGATGATGTCGTGATCTATTCTGAGCCCTTTAACGAACATCTCCGGCATTTGAGGGAAGTGCTTACTCGGTTGCGGGAAGCGGGGTTAACGGTAAACCCAGACAAGGCTAAATTTGCTGTTAATGAGATTTCGTTTCTCGGATTCTTAATATCCAGCAAAGGGATAGCAGTAGATCCGGCAAGAACTAGATCTATAAGGGAATTCAAGCCCCCAAAAAATGCCCGAGGGGTGGCTAGGTTCATTGGAATGATAAATTACTTCGGGAAGTTCATCCCAAACTTTGCGAATAAGGCTGCCCCTCTGAATGCGTTGCGAGGTAAGAGTGTTAAGTTTATATGGGGAAAGGAGCAACAAGAGGCCTTTGATTTACTAAGGGAATGCATTACCTCTCCTCCGGGGCTCAGAATGGCTGATTTCACAAAACCTTTTATTTTACAAACCGACGCCAGCTCTTCAGCGGTAGGGGCAGTACTGTGTCAGGAAGTAGACGAAGGGCGAGCTCCCATCGCGTACGCGAGTCGATCCTTGACGCCCAAAGAAAAAAAGTACAGCACGTATGAGTTGGAGTGCTTGGGCATTTTATTTGGAATAGAAAATTTTCGGCACTATTTGGAACATGTGGAATTCCTTCTGGAAACAGATAATCAAGCATTATCTAGCAAGTTTTTCCGGAGGGCGCATTTATCGCAAATGAAATTGTGCCCAAGTACCGGTGTCTGCTTATTTTAAAAGGCATTTTTGTTTAAATGAAAAGGAAATGTTTTACGGGGATTTTTTACGGAGATACGGCGGTGTTTTGTTAGAGTATCCTTTCCGATGTTCCGGATACATAGCGGAATTCAGTCACTTCAAACCTTAAGATTGGTGCATGAAATTCTGATTCAACGGAGTGGAAGACTGCAAATAACCATGCATTCAGATCGTATACCACTGATTTTTAGTTTTATACCAGGGCAAACTACACCAGTTATTACACTGGCAACGGTATATTGACTTGGAAAATAGAAAAAAGTAGGTATTCTTGATGGATTCAGATTGGAGTCGAAAATTTTAAAGCAAGCTTCTGAATATAGCTCTTAAAAGTAAACATATCACCTCTACAAACAGTTGAACTGGCAAAGCAAAGACTTCCAAGCCTAATTAGGTGAGATGAAATGGCATAGTAGTTGAGCAGATTCATACTGACGTAACTGCAAATGAATATTAAAACATCGCAAGGGCCTATCAATTTACAAGATTCATGGAATGGGCCTTGGCAAACTACGATAGAGTTCTGGACATGGTGGACTATGCTGCATCTGTATATCATTGGAACGTCAAATGTTACAGGCACAAATGTTTCTTTCATGAATCAAGGGAAAGTAAATTTACATGCAATTTTACTTGCTCTTGTTTGGAGAAATAACAAACGCCCAACGGCAAGTTTTCTCCATTAAAACTTCCCTACTTAATATTTCAAACTCCAGCACTATGTCTATGAACTCCAATGAATATTCCTCGAATTTAGATTCCTTTCTCTTGCAGAACTCCAGGATTAATTTTGTATTGCTATAAATAGAAAATACTTTCATAAAAACATATTGTTTAGGTTAAATTGTATTCCGCTAACAGAGTTTAAATTGCATTTATAAATTAGTTGGAATTAATTTGTAACGATTTCCTTATCAGGAAAACTGTGGAGAGAATACCAACTAGAGCACGCTAAACGACCAACAGCGACACAAAATCACACAGGAATGCAAATATTCTTAAGTGAAAAATAAGAAAACAAAATTGAAGTAATTTAAAGAGCATGCCCATCTTTTAAATCTAATTTGCACCAGTATATATATTAAGTTGCCCATCGGCATTAAAGGATCTAAAAATAAACGATTTCACAAGGGAATAGACGTAAGCCGCCATGATTTCAAACAACAATGTTCTACACCATGCATCGCCGAACATTAGCGATAGGTTTGATTGAGCACGTGACCTAATTAGATCGAATTCTGCGCGTGGAGTAAGAAAGTGCCCTCTCGAAAGGCAAGCATGAGACAGGGAATGAATTGAGAATTGCCAATGCCGTCGTTCCATGATGACGGCTCCCCGTGCGACCGCACATGCACTGAGGTTATATCTGACACAAATGATATACCGAAGGTTACCGCATTCTGAGTTGATGGAGAGTATCTTCAAAGGACATTACAACACCAACCCTCAATCCATCAATATATTTCCAACAGGAGCTTCATAGGTGAAATAAGACTCGAAACGAACTGCGTGCATAAGAATTCATACCATGGGAGTTGAATGGAAAGACAAAAGGTCTAGCTAATATTGCAAGAGCGTCAAAACGTAGTACCAAAAAGCCACGAGCTACGAATGCTCCACTTTTTGCACGCATACGGAAGCAGGGTAAAACAATACTACATACCTTTACACATATATCTATATACACACAAGTAGAGCTTGACTTTGCGACATTCCCAAGGCTCAACCATAACATGCAACGGTACTAACGACTCCAAGGATCGGAATTCCGAATTTTTTCCACTCACTCTCCTCGCTCCCAGCCGGCCCTAATTCGACCGCGTAGCCACGAATTGAACCCTTTAACCATCCTCCAGGGCCCCAAATCGTTGGTCCCTTCCCTCCCTGCGGGGGAAAAAAGGAGGCTTAGCGGTGAAAATGGTAGGGGGAGAAAAAAGAGAGAGCTCTCGTGGAGGAATCTATATTTTTAATTCCCAATGGGAGGGCGAGGGGTGGGGAGAGAATTGGGAAGGAGGTGGGAGGAGGATTGCAGAAAAAAAGGGGATGGGCGTCCCGGGTATATTGTGTTGGGGGGGAGGGGCGTGTGATTGGGAGGCGCTGAAGAGGAGCAGGAGGATGGAATTGGGAACCAGAGCGAGTAGGGAATAAGGGTATGAAAAGGGGGGGATGAAGTTCTCGCAAATGCCCTGAAGGAGAGAGAGCACGAGAAAAGAGAGCGATTCCCCATTGAGAGGAAATGGGAAAAAATTGGCGCTAAGGGTACAATGAGAGGCTCAAAACGAGGTGGAGGGAGCGAAGGACGAGGGAGAGGAGGTTTTGAAGGTTTCTCATTTTTTTTCCTTTTGAAAGAGGGAAAGAAATGAGCGGGTGGAGGTTAAGGAAGTGACGGCGATGGATCGCAGGAGAATGAAGAACTTGAACGGGTCGACGCATATTAGCAGCGCTCACGAAAAACAGAGTGGACAGGAGTGAACAATCACAAATTGTTCACGTAATTTACTCTCTTTTCAATATAATAATTAAATAATGCATACTTGAACTAACGGGCGGTCCTTTGACATGTACAACTCTTAAAGCCATAATGATAATGTGGTAACTGGCCCTCCTTTTATATTGGCTTATCCACCACTTATCTTATCATTCGTATGAATGGGCACCACTCTTCTTGTAAGGATCCCCCTTCCCTCTCTGTTTCTCTCCCTGTCGCCATTCACGTCTCCTCCCACAAATCCACCTTTAATAATACTTTTAAAGTTGGTTTACTTGCCACCCTTCCCCCTTCTTCCTCTCCCCTTCAGCTCAAGGAACTTGAATCTTCTTTTATTTTGATCCACCAGGCCTTTTCGCTCCCTGGACTCAATAAATCGCACTAGTTTCTCCCTTCCCTTCATCTCTTCTTGATGTGAAGATGGAATGATGGGCGATTCCAAGTGAAAAAAATTCGACTAGGCCGGGAATCGAACCACGGGCCTTTCGATGTCGCGCCGAATGCTCAGACCACCGAGCTGACTAGTCTTATAAGAAAAGCTGGAATCGCTCAGTTGTATGGCCGGAATGGCTTATTTCTACTTCTTGGCCTCTGCGTGCCCTAAAACGCCTGTTCTGTATCTTTACCACTGTCTGTGTGCCTGATTCAAATTTGCTTTCCTCTTCCGTGTACGTAATTCCTTCTCTGTCGGTGAGTGAAACTGCCCTGCGTCATCTCTCGGCGACATTTATGGGCCACTCTTGGGGGTGTTTGGTTCATATAAACCCCCGCCGATTTGTTTCTAATGATCGGATACAGGTCTTTCAATATGTTTATGATTCTGTGTGCTCCAGGGAAGAGTTTGGTGACAAGGTTAAATTGGTCAGGTTGGTGAGTCTTGGTCCGAGGGGTATATTTTGCAGTAGGAGGCAGGATTTTATTTAAAAGCAATTTTTCGGAGTACTTGCATTCTCTGTGCGTATTTCTGTATTTGTTTAGTGTATCGCTATTTTATTTATGAATGTGCATCGTTCCCGAGAGCGATTTTCTATAGACACCTATACTTAAGAGGGAGTCATGAAAAAAGAGAAAAGTAAAGCCTTATGTGGACGTTTGGGGCTTCTATTCCCTGCTTCAGCTGAAGAAAGCACAAGTTTCCTATACGAATAGTCACATAACTTTAACCCATTTTAATTCCTTCATTTTTATTTTTACTCGACACATTTGAGCCTCAAAATCTGGAGCCCAGAACTTATAAAACGGATGTGCAATTCTACTTATCAAAAGCGTCACATCAATGTTAAAATAGGTAGCCAAGTCGATTTTCAGCATAAATAAATTCTATAAGGCATCTAAGAGATATATTCTAATGCACTCTAATTTTTATTATCATTTCTTATTGTTAATTTTTTTCATCAATTCTCTGTGCGTTACAGCTCCACCACCTTCCTCGTCTGCCTCTAAGATATTAGCTAAAATAAGTTCCAAACTTCCAGTTGAATCAATTGCACTCAACAGCTTTCGTTGCTGCGCTGTGTTAAAAAAAATCTAATTATACATGGTATTATGCCTGTACGAACATAACGCGGTCTGTTTCGTACGTTTACCTACTCTAGAGAATTTAGAGTTGTTGTCATAATGGCTTAATTAGCATTTACACCGCAGGCATAGGGAATTAGACACTTATTTAGGTTGAGAACGAACGGAAAAGCCTGCCGTTTTAAGCTTGTTAAAACTTTCTCATTGCAGTCTTAACATTTTGGCAGAGACCCACACGCGAAATGCAAGCTATTTCGTCCGCTCTGAACGGGTGACTTCAGCCGCCTATGCGGCTAATAATTGAGGCTAATAGGAGAGCAGCAATTTACGCTAAGGCGACCGAGAAAAGCGAGACTACTAACTATATCAATCCCATTAAAGTTGAAAATCGCTCGCACCACTGAACCTCAGCCCATTGGCAAGCAAGCACAATGGCTTCGATTCACGATCCCGAAAATAACACGACAAATTTATGAAACTAAATCCTTTGGTCGGAGGGGTCAGAGTACCCATGATTCCCTCGTGTTTTGCTGCTTTCAAAATCGAGCGTAAGCGTATTTTTACAATCCTACATATTTTCCGAATTCTCAACGAGCTACAATTATAGGATGTACTTACCACAGAACTGCGCAGCTCTATTATAAATGACAGTACTTCACTAAACCTTGCTTGAAGGGGCAGAAAATATCGTAACGCTTATTTGAATTACAACTCTGTTCTCCATTAAATGAATAAACTCAAGGTACGAATATATTACTTGGAAATAATGCGGATTTTTATAATTTAAAAGTAATTTTAACGTGGGTCAATTGTGTTCATTTCTATGAATTTATTCAACCTATATTTTGGGACATGTGAAGGATTAATGAATAAATTGATTCAAACAAATATTTTCATAAATGACTTAATTATGTTTTAAATGATAAAAGACAAATGCGAAAATTTCCAGCAAAATATTCCATCCGAAAACCAATGTTAAAACGGCCGTTTTGGACTTGCTACATCTGCGTAACTCTTATATTTATGCCTTATATAAAACTCCGTGTGATATTATACTAAATTAAAGAGTGTCAACCGCATATAAAACGTTAAATTAACCCACTCTTTTGTAGAATTAACGTTAGAGATTTTAAAAACAGGAAAAATAGTACAGAACATATATATACTGCTATTTTACTTATAAAATAACATTTAGGTATCGTGCCAACCCATTCCCGCAGAATCACTTTTCACGTGCATTTCCTTGTAAAAATGTCTGAGGACTTAAGATACGATAATTGACCGTCACAGACAGTGAAGCTGTTGAATATTAATTTTTTTAAAGCCACGTTTAGAGGAAAGGTGCAAAAATATTTTTATCCTGGTAAAACATGAAGGGCAGACCAATTAATTCGAGAATTTAATAGATAATAGTGGTCACCCAGTGGTTGAAAATCGACCGTAATTAATTACAATTTTAAGTTTGAACGTAATTGAGGTTCTTTTGACAAATAGTAAATCTCTATTATCATTGAATATATTTTTTTTTTTTTTTATTCTATTACGTCAGCTGCGAGCGTGTACAGATACGTCATTAGCGTGTATTGTTTGCTTTAAATACCTGCGATACCTTGAAATTTATAAAATGTAATGACAGTAACAGTCGAAAAAAACACAGTTAGTACAGCTTGTATTCCTATTTATTTTTGATACAATTCATTAACAGTTTTAATTTTTTCATGCTATTATTGAATCAAATAAACGATAGTAAAAATGATACTTGACATTTAAAGAAGTACACATATAATACATACCTCGTATTTTTTTACACGAGGCATGTATTATAAATAAAATTTTTTCTTTAAATCAAAAATAACCGGGCGGTTAAAAAAGTAAATGTTGTCCATTGGTCTTAAAATAGTTTGAAACTTAATTTAATGATTCAAATCATCTGCGTAAACGATTTTTTTTGTATAAACTCTTTCATCATATGCTAAATTCCCTTTCCCATTTGCTATTATATTCGGAAATATAAAATCTTAAACCATTGAATGATCGAACTACACTTGCTGCGACGTACTACAATTGACCAAGTGTAAAAAACTGTCTGCCTCAATAAAATTCTAATTGTTTAGAATGTTTGTCCTTAAGACGTATTCATTGTCATCGCAAATGCAGGTATAATTGTAAATTGATGTATTTGAAAGATAAATGGTAAAAAAGTACCGGGGTATGCTAAATTTATACGTGTAATCAAATTTCTCTTATTGCGTTCGGTTCCAGTTAAAACTTCGCAATCAGTAGCATTACGATGCATACACTTGATGCCCATTCTTGTCCCATTGACTAATGCTTCTCTTGTATATAAGTTTCTGATCAGTAAAACGATGCATTAACTTTCAATACTAACTTATGTGGTTTTAAACAAATAATAGTCAAATAATTCAACAACTCTACTGGATAGTTATTGTTTTCATTGTCATCATCAGCCATCAGCACTAATTATTTTATCGTAGTTATCAAGGGTCTGACACTCACATTACTCAAATGGTTATACATTTCACCCAGAGCATTCTAGCGGTCAGGCGCTAACTATCAGCGCAACAGCGCGACAGGTATACTCTTTAATTGAATATCTTGCAGATTTAAGTCGGAAATTACCTATTTATTTCTCAGGGGAAACTTAAAAAGGTAATTGTATAATCAATTCTGCATCCTGAAAAATTCTGGAACCAGATTGCAACGCAATAATGCCGTTCAGTCCTTCTGTTGGCGTTTTCGTAGTGTACTTTATCGGCCATCTTATTTGTTTACTTACGGTTGCGATGGCGATGTCTCGTGTGGTCCCAGGCGTATTTTAAATGTACGCTGATTGTGTCTTACAACAAAAGGAAATATTACAGCATTTTATCACAAAAAATAAAAGATTTGTGGCAAAAACATACGACCTTTATCTTTTTCACGCATACTTATTTTTCAAATTGCTCCTGAAACAATGGGCTGGTAAAGTTGTGACGTCAAATAACTTTCCAAACAATATTTTCCTATATATTTGGCACTGATTTTGCATTTACTTGGAAAATAATACCTTGGTAACCAATTGTTCGTGACGTCATGCTTTACCATTTTATGAATTTATAATTTAAAAGGGCTCTTCCGAGGGATTGTGAGGTGCTCAAGGCCAGCCTGTTTTTGTATTTTAGTCTCCAGTGACCCTGTTAGTCAAGGGACCAACGAAAGGAATTTTGTAACACCGTCTATGGGTGTCGCTTGAAGGAGAAGGAGACAGGCTCGCTATCATCGGCATTGTGAAAACATTTAACTTTCTGAGCAAAAGGTTTTCAATAACGTGATCACCGTAGCCATTCCTTTGGGCTATGTGCTTCATTGTACGAAGTTTATTGTTATAGCTGGTTTTGTCCATTGGAATCGCTAATATAAGGTGGATCATCGGTAGAAGACAGAGTGTTTTTGAGAATGATGGTGGCATGAGTCATTAAGAATTACGGCGTCCATATACGTGGGATTTCTAAAAATACTAAATGAATATGACCCGCCCATATATATGCTTATAAATCAAGCTTTTTGAATAGGAAATAATATTGTGCTTTGCATAACTGGAGGAGTGACTCTGATTTATAAATTAATTGGGGGTCATCGATGCTTCTTTTTACGACACGTATTGCGACTAATACCGCTTCTTTAGCGGGAATACAAAATTAACGAATTTTTCACGTCAAAGGGTAAAAGCTTAGCATTACTCGGGGTTTTTAATTTCATTAATTTATGGGCCAGTTCACTAGAATTTTTAATCGCCCGATGAGGTTTAAACAGGGAATAATCTTTAAAATTGCTACTTAGCTTAGATGCTAGATTATAGGACGGGTCATTGAGTCAACTTTAGGAGTTTTATGAAGGCCAAAGGGTCTGGGTGGATGCGGGTTTATATAAATCATTAGCCACTTATCTGAAGCACTGAACATTTTTGAACACTGCTATGGTTTATCTTAACTTATTTTGAAACTTATTGGTAGGGTCCGAAGATTAAAGTTCAAAACCATTGTAATTAAAAAGGGTACATCTTCATACATAGGTGAAACATGCCATTCAATAAGTACACGGGCCCAAGAGCACAAAAGATACTTCCTCAAGGCAGATTTCAGCTCCTCCTTCGCAAAACACCTTTTCAAAAAAAATCATTGGATTGATTTTGTCCCCAAAGTTCTCCACGTGCGGAGGAAATGTCCCCTGTTGGACTTCTAGGAAATATTTGGGATACAATTCTCATCCAGAAACAACGAGAACCTTCTCAATGACGTTCTTTTCTCATTCCTCTCACCCCTACTTTCCCTAAATCTTTCCCCTCCACTAAATTTGTCATAACTTCTGATGATTTGCTGTTTTTTATTCAATGTCACTCACCATTCCTAACGTGTTAACACGTATTACAACTCTGCCCTTTTTCACCAATTCCTTCTCTTTCGCCCTTCCCCATTGTTATTCACGCCCATTTCGTCCCTTACTACACCTATATATACCCGTCCAGTTACTTGCACAAACTGCCTTGATAATGACATTGTCTTCAATTTGTAAAATAGGCACATATCGGTGAATAAATGACAATTACAAGGATGTAAGAAAGCACAACGACAACTGTGTCATATAACGGTGTCAATTATGATTCTATCATCATAGACCAGAATGTTTTTCATAGGAGAACAGTTTTTCCAAGAGAGGCAAGTAAATCAATGTTTTGAATCTGTTAAAATTTATGCCTCAAAAAAATAATCCAAAAATAATTAATTAAAAGTAAAATATATTGATTCAGAGCAAATATTTCGAAATTGTTTTATAGAAATATTGGGAAACACAGTGAGCATAGTAATAATTGTAAGTAAAAAGTATAAAATACTTACTGCATCAAAATATTCATCTTTTACGAACAAATCTGACAGGGTTTACTTCATTGCTATTTGTAAATGTCTCTTTTTTTTGGTGATTTCATGGAAACTTCAAAAATGCTCCACATTAAGTGTTTACGTTGCGATTCCTTGGTTATTTTGGAGGTATGTACAACTACATAAACATGGTTACAAAAAGTGCTTAAAATCCCCTTCCGTATTATCTCCTGAAATATTACTCTTACTTCGTGAATATCCCTGTACATCGCCCACGTAGTACTGAAAATATAAGGGGATATCTACGGCATCGCCCTGCCCCAAAACATAAGTCCAACTGCCGTCCCCGAGAATGCCCTCAAACAAACAAGGGACCCCACTGCCGCCACCCACAATTGCGCGCTCCGTCCTCATGCCAACGCAACGCCACCGCCAATTAAACAAACTGTTGCCATGACTACCCCCTCCGAAGCCCCTCCGCCCCACAATGAAGATGAGCACATTCGAAAGGTGAGCAACGGGGGCTAAATTCGGACGCGGGGCCAGTCTTTTAACAACCCATTCAGGACGGATGGAGTAGCTCCCTAAGACGACACAGCAGGTTCCCAGAAGTGGGGCTCGTTACCGGGCTGCTGGAAAAATAATGGCTTGTTTCTGATGAGACGAGGCGATAGATTAAAGAAGATGTTGGATGGAATCATACGGCGCATGTATGAGTAAATAATGAAGAGGGATTCACATTCAGCCATATTAACTGAATGCCTTCATGAAGACGAGCACAAGAGATATTGCAGAAAATATTGTTCCAATCATTCGATACTTCAAAATTCATCCAGATCCCAGAGAAGAGTAAGCATTGACAATAAGTGGAAGTAAGTATTTACAATAACTGCAAAATTTATTAAATATACCAACACCGCTATCGCGTGGTAATCCATGTTCGGTTTATAATGTTCTTTATGATAAGACCAGGGCACAGATTAAAGTTGATATAAGATGGAATCATACGGAACGGTTGATTGAAAACTGTTGGACTCACATGCGGCCGTATTACCTAGATCGTTTATGCATTTTTGAACTCGAATACAAAAGATATTGGAGAAAGAAATATCTTTAACCTTAAGAATTTATCTCGACACCAGAGAAAAGTACGTCATATACAAAGTAGAAAACTCTATGCAATGTACCTGCACCACACTCGCGTGGTAGCAATGTTTTGTGGATAACATATAAAACTAGAGAAATTTATGCAATGTATATAAACCATTATCCCAGACAAGCCATGCTTGGTGTACAATGTTTTACAATAAATAAAAATAAAATGAAAAAAATGATTCATGCATAAGGGAATCGAGCAACGGACTTGTGACACTCTAAAATAATTCGTTTATCTCTATACTGTCTAACATTTCAGATTTCAATTTCACTAAAGCAAAATTCCAAGGTCCTAGGTCCATTTTCCTTCTGGAAGCCTTAAACATATTTATTTACCATTTATCTTAGCATGGAACTTAAGTACATTGAAGCACTAATTTCATAGCTATATCATGCTATACTATGCTAAATCGATGGTGTCAATGATTAAGAAGCATTGAAATCTCAAGGCCGTGATTCATGGGATAATGAAATACACGAGTGGGGAAAAGAACGGAATATTTAAATTTTTAATTTCCATATAAACCGATCTTTTAACGGTACAATATCCACTGAAATACTGTTCATAGCGTGATTTTAAGAAAGCTGTTATGAGAAGGATTAGTATACTCTATAACCCTAGTAAATATATGCATGATTTCTTCCGCCAAAGCCAAACTAGGATTGGTAGAAAAACCTACCTATATATGAAACAAAATATCAATTGTAATAACATCGGCTATGTGCACTTTTCCATTTGCTTGAGCCTTATCTATCTTCGGAGGTGCTGGTAAATACGTTACTTAAATTTAGGTAATATAATAATACGTTAATAGAATGTCATAGACAAATTGGTTCCTTAAGATATTATAGATTACTATTATGTACGATGCTCCACTGCGAGGGGAAAGCTATGATGCCATAATCAAGGAATTGATATCATAAATTTGTCAGAGCTCCTCTGTGCAACATCATCTGGTGCCCGGAAAAATATCCTTTGATATGATGAGTGGAGTCCAATGTCCCTAGGGAAGCCAGAAATTTCCCGAAACAGTTTCCCAAGACCGTTTCCCAACGAACGAGGGGGCTTTTAAATGAAAAGCGTTGGCACGTCGGCATGAGTCAATCAATTTTTCATTCAATATACCAACTATTCCGCACAACCCCGTCGACAGGGCAGTTTTTGCCACCCGATTCCACATATTTTGCTCTTCATTTATTCTAATTCTACCTCCGCAAGTCAATAAAATATGAACGGTGGGCATGGGTACCAACACGAAAAGGGTGTCAGGTGATAAATTTTCCCAAAACTAAGAAGACCAATTCAACCTTCCAGCGCTCCAGAAACCTTGGTTCAAGTTTTGAGTCAAATGGTAGGTAATTAGCCCAATTAACTCAATGGTAACAATATTGCCTGAAGTTTGTATAAAGTTTATTTGTTCACTATTTTCTCACAGGAAAAGTGAGAGAAATTTCATCAGTCTCTTGATCGTTGAGAATTTAATCACCATTGACTTATCTCCGGTTTTACTTTTATTCTGCAAGCTCTACAACTGGATATTTCAGCTATAGTTCATTCATAATAAGTTTACAGGATTTGCTATGGTCTCACTCTTAGAAGATATAAGAAGTTAAACATTTTAGAAACAGTACTACTCAGCAGCTGGTCTTTAAAAAAAATGTAATTAAAACGCCAGTTAACTAATTTCTACCAAAGGAGGAAGAATCAAATTTATTTGAGTTAATACTTGCAAGTATATGAAACTTGTAAAATTTCACCATAAATTACCTATGATTACAAATATTTATAGTTTAAATAAGTACATTATTTAATTATTTTGGAGTTAAAAACCATTATAATTTTCTATTAAAATTCCGTCTACCATGGTAAATGTAGGCCCATCAACAATGTTTGGTGACGGCATGCCATTGAAACTACATTTCTAAAAGTTGGAAATCCAATGTTTAGCATTTGTTTAATAATACAGTATAATATAAAAATACATTCAATTATTATCGACATGGAGTAGCATTTAAATAAACTTTCATCATGCACCTCGGGGGTTTTTCTTGTGAAAATGTAAAACTTAAAATATTTTTATATTTGAAAGTCGTAATAGGAGTTAATCAATTGCAGATCAACACTAGAACAGGAGTTATATGTTACAGCGTTGTTATCGATGAAATCACCCAGCTGCCAGTTGTTAAAGGGTTAAGGACAAGGAAATAAAGGGAAAGACTTCAGGTATCTCACGATAGCTTGAGCATCAAATAGAATGACTAGGCTTAAAATACGTTACCTGGAAAAAAGTGATTAAGTCATGGGACATGCGGAAATTACCACCAATTACAATCATAATACATCAAACACAAATTTTTGGTAGCACTCATATATTCATTCGGTAACTAATCTGGAATTTAAAGTAGGTATAAGGAGAGAGATCCTTTCGTGGTTCTATTGATTTTAGTCCCGAGAGTTCATTACGATACCATAACAAAAAGAAAATGCAACGTGATAACCGGTTCATAAATTGCATTTCATATTATTGGCCATTAAATTATGACATACCGCTGAATTATCCTGGATCACAAAGTAATGAAACTCAATCCCTCGCGGAGAGAAGATCATTCCGTGAATACCTACCAAAGTTTATAAAAACTGATGAGATTGCTTCGCAGAACTATGAACAAGCTTTTATCCATGTAAATGGCACTTTTCCGAGAAGGAAGAGTTAATGGACTTCCAACCCACCTACCGGTTGCAATGTGATCGTTCTTTACAAATAATCACTCCTTTGCTTTGGATTCTTCTGCATTTATTTTTGGACAAGAGACGGCAAATTAAATTACACTCATTAATTCATCATATTAATCTTAGTCCGTAATTATCTATGAAATAAAATGGTAAAAGGTACTCGCATATTCCATTTAGCTTGAAAAATACCGCGAGGAAAATTATCCCGCTTGAATTTCACTCCATCCACTGAAAATGAGACCCACGCATTGAAATAGACGCCGATGGGCATTCATAATGCAGGGTTACGAATAGCCCAAGTTCTCTTTATGGCGTTCGTTCAGTCTCTGCTTGCCGCTCGCGGCGCAGAGAGGGAGAAGAGTAGAGAGAAATATCTCGAGTAACTGTGGATACGTTCGTACGCATACGAGACGCGGGAGAGAGAGGGAGGAGTGGGGCTCTAGAAGCGGAAAGAGCGTATATCTCCTTCCCCGGAGATCTCCTCTCGTGTGGTCACCCCATATGGGTAACCCGGCACTCCGGTTCGCGCATGTGTTGGTACGGACGTGTGTGTGTGGGGACTTGAGGTGAACCTTTTCATGAACCACTCGAGTAGGTCAAGTTAAACGACGAGTTACAGGGAGAAGTTTTGGCCTTTGATGTGTCGCGCCGGTTACCACCCAAACCGCTCCCCCTATATGTCCAAGAGGCCTAACGATCTGCCCTCTGAAGGCTGCACTTATTAATTTCAGCACGTCTGGCGCTGCACCCTCATTCCAGTAATTTCTAGCATCCATACTACCAGTAATGTCACGTTCCTTACTAATTCCCTCTATTGGCCAAAAGGTCCCATATACCGCCCGCCGCCGTACGTATACGTACGACTCACGCTCCTATAGCGATCACCTTTCTGCTTGTTTAGCGGTGAATATAGACGCAGGCATATGTGTATAAATACTTAATACAAGCGAGCTGCTATGCTGAGAGAAATTTCTTCGGAAGAAGATGGGTGTAATTACCAAAAGCGTTGATTAAAATGGCAGAGTACACACTTCCAACCACAATTAATCATGCCGCATACATTAGAGGTGGCACAAAATCGATATCATGCATCAAACGTGATCAAATTCCAAGAATGACATTTAAGTTTTGCTTTACTGCAAGCCGAAAATATATTTCAAAACAGAGGATTTTTTAAAGCTTCTTTTACATGATTTAGTACACAAATAATGCTTAAATAAATGATTTTCTTAGCTAAAATAATTAATTAATAGCTGCCAGGGAATAAGGGAGCTAGCATTATATAGGGAAGAATGGAAGGCTTCAGTCAACATACCTTACATTTGTACGACCAATGTTGGGTTGTAAATCTGAACGACAAAGTATTCTACCGGAACAACGGGACAGATCTTCAGTGCAAACATTTGTATCTAATGGTCACTGGCATCTGACAGTCATTGATTCATTTACACAGCAGGAGGTAGCATGACATCAATGAGAGGACTCTGATTTTTGTTGCTCTTCCCTGTTTACTTCACCTTGGAATCCTAACCCGACCATAGTTTTAGGATAAATACAAGTTGAATTAGACTTCATCGGATATCAAATGATTAGTAAGCTACTACTGACTTGCAGGTCAAAAAGTGAAATTGAATTACCAAAAAGGTATCTTTTGATGACAACAGTTTCTCCTACAGGCATGGAGGCATCTTCTAGTCAATGAATGAAGAGGCACTGGGATTTCCGGGATGTTTTCCACGTCGTTTCATCTTGTTTGAGGAGAGTTTTGCTGAACTTGCAGATGGCATCATCATACCTATAAATGCGTGCGGGAAGGCCAGCAAAACTGGCGTCGAACAAGATCATATAACGCTATCCCACTGTTTCAACTACACCACACCGCGGAAGCATTTATCATGATCGAAAGATCTAGGCTGCGACCTGAAGAGGCCTTAAGGACAGGAAGAGAAAATGTTGTCATCAAAACAATATACGCGATGGTAATTCTCAGAAGAAGAATTGATCCATGGAAGAGATTTCGCGGAAAATTAAGGATTAATAATAATAATAATAATGTATATTTACTCCATAGCTGATTACATTCTTTTAGGTACAATATTTAGGAGCTTTAGGCAGCCTCAAAGGTACAAGCACCTGTATCGAGACTGCCTTCCTAGAAAAAATACATGCAATTGCTGGTGTTGTACAAAAACTGAAATTTTCCGAACCTATGTATAAATGGATCATTTCATTTATGCCAATTTTTGAACAAAGAAAAATACATGCATCTTTTTTTTACAATACATCAAGCTATATTATATAAACACTTAACATGGTTAGTTACAATTCAGAACATAATTTGAGTTGCAAATCTAATACAAAACTTCAATATTACTTATGGATAGTATCAATTCCTTTAGCAGCTTTAGATTTTTTCTTTTGTTTTTTGAGATTTTTAAATACTCTGGTATATCATTAAATAGTTTAGGTCCTAAGTAGACAAAGGACCTCTTAAATAATGTTAGGTTTGGTTTTGGAGTTGTTGCACATCGCTTCCTTCTTAAATAGTATTCATCACTATCGGTACAAGCGGGAATATTGCCGCTCTTTAAATAAAATAATTTTAATACTTTAAAAATATACAAGTATTTAATTGGCAGTATCTGCAACCGTACAAATATGGGATAAGTATGTTCGTACCTTTTGCTTTTGGTAACAATTCTTATTATCTTCTTCTGCAATAACACAACTGGCTGCAAGGAGTTATTATAAGATGCTCCCCAACAGACCAGGCCATACCCCAATCTAGACCCTACTAGGGCTTCATACAAGGTTATTTGGAAAGTTACAGGACATTTGTTTCTAATGTAGAATAGTTTGGACGTATAATATCGAAGTATCTTGGAAAGTCCAGTAATGTGATCATTCCATTTCAAGTATTTGTCAATAACAATTCCCAAATATTTTATACTATCAACTTGATCAATCTTTATACAACCACAAGGCTGTTTCATACAGTCAAAGTCGTGGTAAGTTAAATAGGAATTACATTTATAACAATTTCTTGGATCAAAAAGCATAAGTTTGGTTTTGTCACTTATTTCTAGATCATTGTAATCAAACCATCTTCGTAATGCATTCAAGTCACATTGCGCATCTTTTACTACATTGTTAAAATTACTTCCGCTGTAACACAAGGCTACATCATCTGCGAAAGCAGTGAGTGATCCTTTAAATTCAAAGTTACACAAGTCATTAATATAGATGAGAAATAGGATAGGCCCAAGTACAGAACCTTGGGGTACCCCTGTTTTTGCCAACTTGGAATCACTGAAAGCCTTACCTACACGTACACACTGAGTTCGCTCTACTAAATAACTTTGAAACCAAGCCAGTGGAACACCTCTAATTCCGGCATCACTTAATTTCAATAATAGAATTTCATGGTCCAAGGTGTCAAATGCTTTTCTTATGTCTATAAATAAGCCCCCAGTTCGATTGTTCGAGTTTATTGCACAGTATATTTTTGTCATATAATTGACTAGGGCATCTTCTGCACTTTTTCCACATCTAAATCCGTATTGATATTGACTAAAATAATCCCCTTTTTCAAGAAACCTAATCAGCCTATACTTCACTAACTTCTCTAAAATTTTTGAGATGGTTGGCAATAATGATATGGGTCGATAATTTTGTATCATTATTCTATCACCTCTTTTAAAGATTGGTATTACTACAGCTGTTTTTAGTATATTTGGAAATTCACCAGTGCTAATACTCAAGTTACAAGCATGTGCTAGCGCTGGTGCAATAGTTTCAATAACTAATTTTAATATTTTACCGTTAATGCCATCAATTCCAGGAGATGCACCATTTCTGAGTAATTTCACCGTATTTATTATTTCTTTTAGTAGAATTGGGTCAAAGAAGAACGATTTAGCCCTGTTCACCCTTCTACATGGATTTGGCGCAGCCTTGTGTTTAAGAGCGTCTTGCATAGATTTGGCAGATTCAAAGACACCAACAAAATATGAATTAAATTCATTTGCTATGGTCAGTTCGTCGTCAATAATTTTGCCACTAATTTTTAAGGATTACATTTCATGCCATCTGTATCTGAGCGCAAGACTCATCAATTAATTTAGACATTTTCACCTGACCTGAACCGAACTATTGGTAGGATTTAGAATACAATTAACAGTTTAAGGACAGATGATGTCTAAATCTTTCATTTGTAGCAGCACTACTTTAAAGTCACGAAAGCTAAACCTCTGATCGATAGAGGTTGAATTGCAGATATTGAGTTGTTGTAAGTTATTTTCCATCATCCCTAAAACTCTTAGAGCAAGCAGGACAAAAGCTTTTACGATAGGCACTCTCGAATTGGATAGAGGATACAAGGCGCTCCCCAGGAAAGCAAGGAACTATTACTCATTGTCAGTATCACTGTATTTCGCCAGAGAGAGTGGAATATGGCAAACAAGGCGTCGTTGATTTTTAGTGAGAAAGCGGAAGACACTTCGTAATCCATTCTAACCGTTTCAGTCATTACCATCCAGTCATTCATCTAATTTTATAAATACTTAATTCATGGAAGGAGACAAAGGGCAACTAAGATCTCTCGGGACAGTACAAGCAGAGCACATCTGAACGACACCAAAAGAGTCCCATCGGCAACTTACCCAAAATATTACCGTTTGTTACCTCATCTTTCCATCCACCACAGTAATACCTGCTCCTCGCCTCCACCTTTTCTCATTTCCCTCTATCCCTTCCCCCTCCCGATAATCCTTCCCCTACTACCAGTCCTCCGTTAAGATTCTTTATACATATTATCATTAGCTTATAATGTGCAAGAAGATATGGTATGATGGCATAACTGTGGAAATCCCCCTAGCATCATATCGAGAATTGTACATAGCATTATAATTTTAATCACATAACATTTAAGTTAAAAAAACATTACTGAAAATTAGAATTTGGATCCTACAGAGCTACTAAGAAAATGCAACATTGTATACTTTCTTAAATACAATCACACTTGTTGGGAAGGGATCAAAAATCCCTGCAAGTAGTTTGTTCCAATCTCTAATAGTTCTGTTAAAAAACATATTTATTAGCATTAGTTTTTGCTTTCTCTGATTTTGATGGTATGGTCGTTCTTTCCAATGAAAATTCGTACCATATAGCTTGATTTAACCTGAAAAGCTGGCTTGCCAAATATGCAAAGCATCAAACAAGTTCCATTAAACATGTATCAGAGGAAAATTACAAAGATTTATCTCGTCATGCATAATTATAACAAATCAGACCCGTAAAAAAAATATTAATGCGGAACTAATCGCTTAAAGTATCTTAGTAAATAGTGGAAAGGTCTCCCGGAATATGTTACATCCGGTTTAGAGCGTAACTGTTTTTTTTCCAGAAACAAATACCGAAGTAAGAAAACACACAAATGATGGAATGACTGGTTTATGAGGGAATTTTCCCAGGGAGTAGTGTGTGAAGCTTTCGTTTATGTTCTAGTAGGACGGCATGGACAGATGAACTGAACCAAACTTTTAATGGTGGTTCTTAATCGTCACAAGAGAGTGTAAAATATCAGTAACGGGAAACATTCCATTTCATTCATTGAAATATACTAGTTAATTTCAAAGATTTCGGTCTTTTGTTGAGCTATACCTTTTTACTTGTATGTATCACAGTCCGGACTGTTTAGTTTACATTTATGCCATTTATAATTTCAGGATATTTAGAAATCTATCTGTCTGCTGTAAGTAACTAAGCGCAAAAAGACAAGAATATACTGACAGGATAAGAATAAATATTTGAAAAATCACCTCACCAGAAAGATAGAAAATATAAGTTATGCTAGGAAACACCAACAATGCAAAAAATTTGTAATGACTTAAACGTTATCCCCACATAAATGTTTTTAGAAATTAATGTAACAAGAAATTATGGGGTAACATTGGGGAAATCCGAGAGTCTTGTACATCTAAATACGCAGAGAAATACTGCAAAAACTTTGACCTTGGTGTGCAAAGGAAACTAGTCTGAATAAGGAATGAAACTGCTCTTGGTACGCCTTCCATGACAACGCAAAACACAAAGGCAAGACCTAGTATTCGCTAAACGATTCAGACCTCAACCGCTGAACGAAATTTATGGCGAGCACTAGGCGCCTCCTGGTGCCGCGGAATGGAATCATGATGTCGCAGAGAGGCCCATGCTGGGAACATGGTACGCAGTGGCAAAGGGTACGTGGTAGATGCTGTATCCCTTTAACTCATAGTGTTACAAAGGATTCCGCTTGTATGATATGCGAGAAGGAGATAACATAAAGTTATTACTTTCGCATTGCCTAAAAAGATATACGAAACACTTAATTGCGACAATTGGATCTGATTGGCTGTAAATTCCTAGAAACTAACCTTGAATCAGTATAAACCTAAATAGCATCCGGTGACTAAAGGACGCCTATTAATAAACACTCATGAACGACAAGTTTGAATCTCATTTTGATGGTTTGCATACATATGTTGCTCTAGAGAGGCCAAGATTTAGTGTGAGCAGAGACGGATCACTCAGCTGACAAACTCAAACCCGAATATGGAGCCAAATTCCCCTAAAATGGAACACATTAATTTTCTCTATTTGGCGACGGAATATAGCTGGTCTCTTAAAGATTACGTTGCGGTAACGATATTTAGTATTAAGGTAAAATGTTTTAGCTAAGGAATTGACAGACATGTCTACTATTCAGTCCAATTCATTAACGAAGATAGCATTTTAAAGCAACTCAATATCAGTATTGTATAAATCAAAGATGGGTGATTTGATGATTTCCAGCGACAGTTCTCAAATAATTGTGAATGAATAATGGGAATAAAACTTTCGAATTCTCCCAAAATGGTCTCGTATATAATATCCGTCCATACGAGTAATGAGAATAAATTCGCGAGCTGATTCCTTTCCCCGAACCACGAGAAAAAGTTGTGGCAACTTTTAAATCAGCGTCGTAATTACTTCAGCACTGTTGAATGGGATTCATTCAATAATTGTGAAACTTTTACATATTCAGCTATTCCCTCCACGTAAGTCTGGGCCTAAAACTTGATACATACACCGCAGGTAAATAGTCAACCGTTTAAGAAGGCCCAACACGTGATACCGGTAAATCTCAGAAAAATCACTATATTATTGCAAGCTGCTTTAAAATAGGTATACCGATTCCCTACCTTTTTCCCGAATCGCTTTTCCCGATGACCTTTTTCCCGAATCACCTGTTTCCCGAACTAATTCTTCACTGAACGGCTTTTTTTCCGGATTGATTTTTGTTTGTTCCGAATGCATTGCTATGAGACTATACTTTGTTTATTATGATTAAAATGGCCGAGGCTTCGATAATTATTGGTGAAACAAAGATGATATTCGACGGATTTGTATATCAAAGATCGAAGGTAAAAGGAGGTACCACGTATTGGGATTGCAAGATACTTCGCTCGAAAGAGTGTAGATGTCGAAAGAGCCCGTCATACAATATTTTGAAGAAACCTATGTGATTGGAAAAAAAGCTGTTGGTAAAAGAGTTGGCTGTCCCTCCTCGATATCCCCCTAGTCTTTAAAACCAACACGAAGCTGTAATTCAAAAACAAGACACAACTAACAATGCCTCAGAAGGGTGGCATAATCGGTTCCGGTTAGTTGTGGGGAAGTATCACCCAGATTTGAATTCGGCTATAAAAAAGTGCATAGGGAACAAGCAGATACAGATGTCGCCCTGATAGAACTGTTTTTGGGAAAACTCGTCAAGGCAAAGCCCAAAAAGAACTATGATGTACACTAGAATAGGCCCAGAAATATTCTCACCGAATACGAAGAATATAAAAGCGAGAGAAACGTACTTGAGTTCCTCCATGCTCTCGCGTACAATATTGTTTTTTAAAAATAAATTTTCATTTTTTGAATGCAATTTATGTTGCATGGAAATATAAATAAAAATTGGTTCGGAAAATAGTGAATCGGGGAAAAGGTCTTCGGGAAACTGTAATTCGAGAAACAGTTATTCGGGAAAAAGACACTTCATAATTCGGGAAAGAAGAAATTTGGAAAAAAGGTCATCGGGAAAAACGATTCGGGAAAACGGTCGGGTACCTGTATACCAGATCTCCCCGCCAATGGAGATACTCCAATTCCCGTTTGTGACGAGTTCATAGGTGACCACTTGGTTGTACCGGCTTGGCTCCAAAATGTAAAACTCTGATTTTGTGAAACTCTTAGTCAGATAATTAGAGCTTGTTAAGAATTTTCATGGCGTAAGTTTAGAGTTGAAAATTTTTTAACATTTGACCCACAAATGGTAATGAAAATAAGACAAAAAATTGGGGATTTAAAATTATATTTTTCCATGCTATTTGAATGAGGCAATTTACATAAAACAGACGTTTCATTGTAATTTTCAATGAGCTCATATTTTTTGAAGAGGGACTATACATTAAAGAATCCATTTACCCTTGCTTCACTCTCGTGTATTGAATTTTTATAAGTTATCTTGCATCCACTTCCAAAATAATCCATCCCCATGATCCCAAGTCTGAGTCACTGCTCAGAAAGGCATTTTATAATATTTGATCTAGTATCAATTAAACCCATAGGACTTCGCAGAATGTCTAGAATTTTGTTGTCTCCTAATGTGTTTTGTTCGGATAATTTTATACTTAATGCTTATCAGAAAACCAGGGCACTCAAATCTGCAGGATGATCAACTAAAAGTCAGCATTACCCTAAGGAAACTTTACATATCTGCCCAGGGTTCGAACTTCCGATTGGCATTCTGCCGTTATTGCATACCCTGTTCTGAATGAGTCAGTATTCATTAGCTTTTGCTAAGCTATAAATCCATATAGCTCCGTAGCACCATATGCTGCAATCATGATGAAACACAGCCCTCTTAAGATTAATCAGTTTACAGGCAAAGCTGTTTCTTGATTGCAAGCTGACGTATGACATATCGACTTACGCTGTAACATAAATATGCTTTGACTGCAGTAGTCAACCAGAGGAAAAAATGAAAGAAATCACAAAGTTAATTCAAGGAACAAAACAAGTACTCAATGAACATTATGAATTTTTTTAAAAATCAAGAGAAAGTCGTTGATTTAAACTTCAAAATATTTCTGTAAAATTTTGATCCGCTTAACTTTGAATTTATCAAAATACTACCATAAAAGTTCTATTGTGTCATATATCATGGGAACAAAAACCATAAGGGTAATTTTTAAACAGATCATGTTGCTTGAAAATCTCAACTTCTATGGTAAATAGTAACGAGAATTTCTAATAACCAATTACGGAAACCAATTTCATCGATGAAAAGACATAGATAACTAAAAAGGTAAATCGTTTCAATATGCAAGTAAATATGAACACTTGAGCAGGTAAAGAATGTTCACTAAGCAGTGAGAGGGTCCGGCAACTGAAAATACGGTCTCTGGCTCCAATCTTTGAGTAATTACGGAAATCCTAATCATGTATCAGCTGAGTACCTGTGTGAATGTAACTCCTCCAATAGATATAGAACGAAAGACAATGTAAAGAGAAATGCTTCCTTTACCTAATAGTGCAAACGTAAGGGCAAAATATATAGGTGGCAAACCATAGCCATAATAACGCAAAATTGATTATAGGTATAAATTATATTATAAGGATCAAAATATCTTTGAGCGGAAATAAAATTACTTCCATGCAGCCACTGCTGAAATAACAAAAAAATATGTTTACCCATTATGACACAAAAATAATAGTGATGGAAGCATAAAGTTATTTTCAAGAAATTTGAAGAACACGGAAAGATACAAAAAATAGTCCAAATTAAGAAAATTTAACTAATCAATGGCAGTTTAAACCCATGGGAGTTAATCATTTGAGAATTCGGACTATGCAATATAATGTGCGACTTCAAGTAAGGGTACTTGAATTCGAGAAAAATCTATAGAATATTCCATAAAACTAACTTTTCAAATGAGAAAATCAATCTACTGAAAAGGAGTTAACGGACACGGTAAAATTATTAAGAACCAAGTCTTCTTTTGTTAGAATATTAAGTAAAAATAAATGTATAATAAAGAGACATAACTTTTATTTAAAGAAATAATAACAGAATTGCTTGCAGGATACAATAGCGCTTAAAACCTCCGGAATTGAGGGTAAGTAAGGTCCTGGAGCATAATATCAATGAAAGATAAATTGTCCTTTAAATGCAAAGTAAATAACGGCCGATGTCAAATTAATAATGGCAGTTGGTTTTACCAATGAAGATGGACAAGTTTGTAGAATTATGGGAAAAATACCCATAAAAAATTCTTGAAATTAGAAGGGAAGAAATTTTCGAGTAACATAAAAAATTAAAAGAGAGTTAATGAGGGTGAGAGAAGAATATGACACAGAATTAATGCACATCTCAGGCAGAAAATGCACTGAGCAAGAAAGTGATGCATGGGTAAGATAGAAGAGTTGATTTATACAGAATTGGGAAGATAGAGTACATACAATGATTGAATTATTTCCTCGCATAGCCCCTTGAAAATCACAGTTGAATATTTATGATGGGCACTTATCTCACATTGGCTATGGGAAAGGATTTTTTTTTAATCCTTACCTTAGCCAATATTTTTGAAATGTTTAATCCTAAGATATGTGAATAAACCTTTTGATTTCAGCTAAACCAGTGTACTGGAAAATAATCTCACAATTTTTATATATTGTTTTGTTATGGTAAAGTTAAGATGAACTAAAATCCGCCCAAGGCGTAATAACTATTTCCACATGGCCATTCTACCGTCGTAGTTGCGCTCAATCAATTTCACGTCATTCATTAAATAATCGAGAAGAAAAAACAACTAGTTAAAACGGATAAAAAACATTCATTTTTTAATAAATTTAATCCTGCAGAGGAGTGAAAACCACTTTCCAAATTTTGTATTGCATTCTTGTAGCCGTGAGGGCTAATATGGCTCAGTTCCCGGCTCATATAGCTCAGCGTTAATGATTTAATGCTTTTACTTACGCAGTGAATACATTTCATAAAACGGCAATTATATATGAGAATATGGTGTCGTCTTGCTCCATTTTCATATAACAGGTTCTCTTATTATAAAGATTAAGAATCGAACAGACACGAGCGATAACTCTCGAGCGCAATTAAAATTCAATTACAAGAGAGATCTAAGAGAAGAGACTGTTCGGACGGAATGAGAAACATTATCGACGCTAACAACAAGGAATATCACTTCGATGAGGAATCCAAGGTATTCAAATACTCCCTTTAAATTCCATGAAAAGCTAATGTTCCTCTTACGGCATTATTTTATAAACGAGCATGAGAAATAGTTACTGGGATTGATGTTAAGACGGAATAGAAAGGGTTGGGCCGAAAGGACACCCAAATTTATGTTCGAAGATATCCCAAATATTCCATGAAAAGTTCAATGTTATAGTCACTTTAATGAAATGGATGATTTATTTAGCTGCGGTGCAGGTTAGTTAGCAAGCAAGCAGCAAGAATTCAATTCAAAATTCAGCAAGAATTATTTCAAAATTTCTCGAGAAGTATGATTTTTTCAACCAGTAATCGAACCTTGGACCTTCGGCTTCTTTGCCCTGGGTATAGGCCAAAAAAGGCGGAGGTCCATGGTTCGATTCCCGATCCAGGAATAATTTATTTTCTAGAAATATCCAACTAAGCTGAAAGTAACTTCTACAGTTAAAGGATATGCGAAAAGTGACCGTATAATGGGTTAGGTATTCATCAGGCCATACTCATTGCACACCTATCAGATGTGAACACAGTCTATAAAGCTTGAATAGTGGTCAGAGTCTTGTAAGATATGAACTACAGGTTACACTCTGAATATGGTTAGATGTTATGCATGCGTTTCTTTATCCTTTGTTTGTTTTCGTTCATTTCGTTATACGTTGTTTGCTGGTGGCTATGTATCATTCATTCTTGGAATAAACGCCATTGAAAATGCATGCTGACTTTCGAGTGCTCATAACTTCAGAAGTGGGATCCATCGAGCTGCAATTTGAGAAGATTTCGCCCGAGCTGCAATTCACGAAGATCTCAAGACGAAGTAGAATCTAGATATTGTTCCGGTACTTTCTTCCTACTAAATAAAATGGTCGACGCGAATGAACTGACGGTCGCGGACCTGAAGGAAATACTCCGACTGAAAGGACAAGACTCGAAGGGGAATAAGGCGGAAATGGTGTTGCGCCTTAACTCTGCGAATCCACACGGAGATTGGATTCGAGAGTATTGTCTCCAGACTAACCCTCTTTTGCGAGAAGCTCAGAAGACAGCTGAGCAGTATCGGACGGAGCGAGACAACATAATTCGGGAACGGGATGCTATTGCGGGCGAACGAGACCAGTAACGCAACGAAAATACGAAATGGCCCAGCAGATCTAGGCGCTGCAGGAGTCTTTTCGTACTCTTCAGGACCAGATCGCTGCTACTGGAAGCGTTCGCCGACGGAGTCGCCGGGACTCGGAGGATCGCAGCCGCGTTCCTTCTGAAGGTAATGTGCGCAATCGCGTTCCGTCTACAAATAATCTTGATGAACATCGTGATGCTGCTGAGGTTGTCGTTTCCAGCAATTTTGTTCGACATGGCGACGGGCTTGGACAACAAGACGAGCAATCACGGATGGAGCAAACCACCGGAGACAAAGGGGATGGCGTTGACTCGAGGACCTCGACGAGGAACAACTTAACTGAAATCAGCAGGATCATGGGTCCTTCCCCACGGGTTCCAACCTCATCCCCAGGTCGACGGCTAGCTGACTTCTCCGAAAACGATGTATCTAACCTCTTCGATCATACTCGCCGGACTGGATTTTCACCGGAACGACATCTAACCTTCCAAGACCAACAGGATTTCTACAACTACAGCGTTCAACGAGAAAGATCTGCCAACTTCAACCAACGTGGCACCAGAGGGCGCTACTAAGAAGAACAATCATTGAAGATCGTCGAATCATTAAGTAATTTATCTAACGATTTTCATGGAAACTCGAATGATTTTGAAATATGGAAGCATCAGGTTAATTATTTGACTTCGACTTATAACCTTTCCGATTATAACCAAAAAATTTTAATATGCCGAAAATTGAAAGGAAAATCTTTGAAATGGTTCCATTCCAAACCAGAATACATCTTACAAGTTCATACGGTTTTGGTGCTGTTTTGCTGCAAAAGGGTAAAGATCTCAAATTTCATCCAGTGTATTATTTTTTAAAGCGTACAACTGATGTTGAAAGTCGATATCATGGTTTTGAATTGGAAATGTTAGCAGTAGTGTATGCCTTGAGGCGATTCCGTATTTATTTACACGGTATTAAATTTAAATTAATCACTGAATGTACTGGCATTGAAAAAGAAAGATGTAAATCCTTGAATTTCCAAATGGGTTATGGAAATTCAAAACATTGGTTTCGAAACAGAACACAGAGAGGGTAAGCGAGTGGCAGTGTTTGAGCAGGATTTATTGTGTATCAGTTATCGAAAGTAATTCATTTGAGAAAAATCTATTGGTTACTCAAAATAAAGATGAGGATATTGCTAATATTAGAAAAAAAGTTGGAAAAATCACAAGATAAACTTTTTAAAATGCACAATGGCATAATTTGCAGCAAAGACAATGATTCTCTTCTTTCATGTATCTACCTAAAAAATGCAAAATAGTATAATGTTTAAGTATAATGATTAATTTGGACATTTAGACACAGAAAAAACCTACAATATTATTGAGAGGAGCTACTGGTTTCCTAAAATGAAAAGTAAAATTACTGGCCATGTACAAAATTGTTGTAAATGCATTGCTTTCAACCCACCATCAGGGAAAGTGGAATGATTTGCTCATAAGATTCCGAAAGGTGATAAGCCATTTCAAACTATTCATGTTGATCACATTACTGTCTCTGACAAGAGAGTTAAATCTAAGAACCATATTCTAGTAGTTGTAGATGCTTTTTCAAAATTTACTAAATTATTTCCTTCTAAATCTACCACTTCAATGGAAGCAATCGCATACTTGAAAACTTATTTCAATAACTATAGTAAACCTAGTTGTATTGTATCGGATAGAGGAACTTACTTTCGTTCTGATGAATTTGTAAATGTTATTAAAGAATATGATGTAAGACACATTTTGAATGCAACAGCATCACCTCAAGCTAACGGACAGGTCGAAAGACTGAATGGAACTCTTGACCCTATGTTAGCTAAATTATCTGATCATGAAATTGACATAAAATGGCCAAGTATCATTCAAGAAGTAGAATTTGCGTTAAATAACAATGTACATAAGTCAACGGGTGAAAATCCCAGTATGGCTTTATTTGGATTATATTAAAGAGGAAAAGTTAATGATAATATTCGAGAATTTTTAGAAATGACTGTACACGATAAACCTCGGAATTTAGATGAAATTAGAAAAAAAGGCTAAGATAGAGAATTTGAAATTGCAAGAAGTTTATGTTTAACAAGCGGACAAGAAGAGAAAAAACCCATATTTATAAGAAAGGTGATTATGTTATGGTTACGAACTTTGATTCAACTCCGGGATATTCAAATAAGTTGTTACCCAGATTTAAAGGACCATAGTAGCACGTGTTATTAGAAATAATCGCTATGCAATTAAGAATATTTAAGGCCATCAAATCACTCAAAGACAGTATGAAGGAGTTTGGGAAGCAGCTAATATGAAATTGTGGAGTAAGAATACATAAATTTTATTTTCCTCCGTTGTCCGAGGTGGGACAAATGTCAGGACGGCCGAATCTGTAAGATATGAACTACAGGTTACACTCTGAATATGGTTAGATGTTATGTATACGTTTGTTTATTTTTTGTTTGTTTTCGTTCATTTCGTTATTCGTTGTTTTATGGTGGATATGTGCCATTAATTCTTGGAATAAACGCCATTGAAAACGCATCCTGACTTTCTAGTGCTTGTAGTCTAATCTAATTATTCTGACATACCTACCACTATCCATATCAAGCTTTCTAGCATCCTTGTACTCCTTACTACTTCTCCAATTCCATTGTCCAGTTCAACTGTTTATATAATATCTCAAGTTTAAACAAACTGTAACACTCCCGTCACTCGAATGCAAATCACTTCGAGTGCACCATCTCTTCATATCAAAGGTTTTGCTTTTTCATCTTCGTTGTGTTGACTGTAGAACTTCGATCTTATGAGGTAGTTTAACAAAAATACTCCATTCCTTTCTTCAATTATAACATTATTCCCAGAATACGTATGACAATGGACCTTTGCGAGTATTACAATATTACATTTTCACGCCATGTCAAAAAAGCATGAAGCCCTCGAGGTTATTGAACAACTCTCGCTTGTTTTTCTTCGTTGAGTAACCCTCATCACAATCAGCTTCTCCAATGCATTTCACGGTTATCATTCCCGGAGCCACTTTGAGGCATTAATGAAGTACTTTCATTGTTAGAGTTCCGGAGGCTTATGGTCAAGTGGCTCCGTGACGAGCTGATGCTGCAGTGCTCCATTCTCCCTTCATGCTGCCTGCGATCTGCAACTAATCGTTCAACGCGTTCCTGAAGTGAGTCATTATCTAGCACAACTGCATGGCTAGCACTGGAGCCCCCAGCATTTGCCTCTAATTAGTTCGTGCTCAAAACCACTCAAGAGACCGAGAAATTCCACAATCGAAGATAACGGCACCACTATCTGATCAACAAAGAAGGTAATTAATTTCCATTTCCATAGGTACCAGAATGTGGTAATATGTCAGTCTGGTGAACTTTTTTTGAATATTTTCGCAGCTCATGTTTATAGTATTCAGGTTTCTGGTTCTGCGATTTAATTTTTTAATATTATGTTTATAATTAGAACAACAATGGTCTTTTTCAAAAAGTAAATAAACAATTCCAGCAGTTGATGATTTTGAGAAGTAAGAAAATAAAAAACTTAATTTCGAAGTATCTTCCAGGTATAAGGGAGTTTATAACTATCCTCTAATTGTTTATTCATGTACTGCACTGTACATTATCCTTGCACATGTAGTCCCTGGGTTGTTGAACGAATTGCCTATGTCAATGAAGGATATTAATAGCATATCTGTTTTAAAAAAGTCACTGAAAGAGTGACTCATAGGCTAGCATTGTTGAGCTCCGAAATAGTCCACTGCACAGCAAAAAAAAATATTTTTTTAACAAAAGGCACCTGCTGACAAGCCGCTTTGGCTTAGCAGGACCTCAACTGCAATATTATTATTTTTATTTCTCCATATTTATTTTTTTTCCATGTGATTGCAATACAACATGATGATGTAATGATGATGTAATTTTGATTTATTTTTTTGTGTCATTAGTTGTAAAAAATGGGATAAGATCATGTATTTTACGATGTAAAGTGTGTAATAATTCAAAATAAATTTCTTAATTAAAAAAAAAATTTACTTTTTGAAAAATACCATTGTTGTTCTAAAAAGCCCGACGAAGCCTGCAGCACAGCACGGCGAAACTGTCGCATAATATTAAAAAATTAAATCGCAGAACCAGAAACCTGAATACTATGTCAGTCTGGTTTTAAGTTTTTGTATTGTGAATTTGACCGTTGTATAAAATTCATTTTAAATTACATTTTAAGTGTCACTTCAAAGTTAACGCATAACAAAATAGAGAAAAATGTATGTGCCTATCCGAGTGTCACAATGCTTGAGAGTAAAAGGAAAAATTTGTAACTCAACCGTGGAGAATTCTCCGGGCAAAAAGTACACGGTCATCACTCGAATCTAGGTCATTAGAACTTCAGAGAATGAAAACTATCATTTTTCTGAGAGGAATAAAACTAGCTTCTCGCGGCATGGTGATGTTTTAGTTAATCCAGGAATGATATCTTAATTTTTGTCATGAATGTCAAAAAAAATTACGCCGGGGGAGATCTATTTAGGGGACTTACAATTACCCTCGGATTTGCCTCCCATCGCAGAGCGCCATTCGAACTGGGAGAATTTTTGGGGTTCTCTGTCTAGGCGCCTTGAATACCCTTAGAGGACAGGTATAGCAGCGGTAATGGGACTCCTGGTGTTCGATTTCCGCCTTCGGGGGCGTTAGAAACGACTGAACGCGATTGAGCCCAACCCCCACCTCCTTGCCCCCACTCACCCCCCAAATGCATGCAATACCTCTACCTAACCTCTCTGCATGCCCTCCTGCCCCCCTCCCGCGTTTGCCCACAGGGGAATTCCAAGATTCCTGGAACAATTGGCATCGGTTCTTAGTGAGCTTTATGAGAAATGGGATCACGGTGGTGGTAGTGGTGTGGGTAGAGACGGAGCTCTCGGTGATGGTAGGATTCAGTCAATTCTTGAAATCGAAAAAAGATACGTCCGTGAGCGAGGGAGGTCGAACAGCATGAAGAGAGAGGGGGAGAGAGAGGGTAAAAGGAAAAGAAAGGGAGTATTCGGAGGTGGAATGGCGAGACTTCAATGCAAATGGGCCGAAAAGGCAGCGACGAGAAAAAAAGCGCTAATCCGACTGAAGGAGGAAACGCCACACTCGACCCAATGTTCGGGCGTCATCTCTGATTTCTAGATGGGGTCGCGAGCTCTCGCATTGCCGAATAAGGGGCGGAATAAAATCGATAAGACTTCTGATGTGGAACGGGTGACGCTTTTAACGATAAGACTTAAAGATTTTTTTTCTTCATATTTTTTTATAGACCCGCCCCTTCCGATGGCTTACGAAATGAGAGCATAGGAGGGGAGGTGGGCAAATATTAGGAGATTTAGATACAGGACCATTCCGATGAGAACGGGGTTGATTTTTTCAGACTCTCCACGAAGATGGCTAGAGTTCGATCCACGGTCGAGGCGAAGTTATCTTTCCTTTTAACTACTCATTTCCACTCACAAAGAGAAAAAAAATAAATTTGTGATGCCTTAAAATAAACCAACATTTACACTAAATCATGTGGTTAAATTTTTATGCTGCGTCAACTGGCACATGACCATTTCATTTTTTTCTTTTTTTTAGAACAATCATCCTCGTTTTGCAGCACGATTCGAAATGAGTATTAGCAAAAGGTTAATGAAAGGATTCCGCGGTGAAGCGCAATGCATCAACATTTGGGGAAAATGATTTTGGGAAATGTTTTCCCTTATTTGGATTAAAACATCAGTATTAAAACATTATTTAGTGAGCAATGTTGAAATTAGATACGGCAATAACGTCACGCATGATCACTGAATTCTTTAAACCTTCACATTTTAAATTTAGGTACTTAGTCGATAATATAAACGACATTTTCAGTTACACAAAATTTCAAACTGCATAGTCGAATTCGCCTCTCGACGTGATATATCATAAAGATTACACATCTGATGCTGTCATATTCATATGCGTCCGCAGAAACATGACTAGCATCATTCAGGGGGACAATTACGTAATCTAGTTCATTAAAAAAATAATAAATGGTAAAGGAACCATAAAAGTTTCATTATTTCATTTCATTCAAAATTATTTCATCCTGTTAATATATAATTTTTAAGAAAAAATAGGGATTTATGAATATCCGCGGCAGCGTACATTTTTATAAATAGCATAAACAATTTGCATGATAAAATGGAGGACCAACATAGCCCGCAAAAGATACTCAACTGGCAACTATCGGGGAAGAGAAAAAGAGGACGACCAGCCTGGATGAAGCAAATCAACGTAGGCATGGGAAAGAGACATGTGGGAATCGGAATTTGGAAATACTGAGAGACTTGGTGGCTACGCCGATGAATGAATATATACTTTACTCAACAAATTTTATCACATTTTAACTTACGTGAACGAAAAAGTAACAATTATCAAGGAGAAGCCAGCAAAGAGAGTGAAGATAAAAGAAATGGCGAGTCCCTCTGTGCAAATAAATATCACAAGGAGGGTTTTTACGGGATTTCCTAAAACACTGCTGACGCTATTAGAGATAAAAAAGTTATTGTTAAAGAGATGGGAGGCAGCGTGGTACGTGATTAAGAGAATTGTGGCAATTACCAGCTCAAGAACCATTCTAAACCTTCCCACTCGTTCCAGGGTCCATTTTGGGGTCTTTAAAACGAAGCTTCTGTATAATTCAGAATCTGTAATGGCGCCTCTTTCAGTTTCGCGGAACCGTTAAAAAAAGAGCATAGAAATCTGCAATTAGGTCACGAATTTTCAAGTTAAAGCCGTAAAATTTGCCATTAAACTAAAACGAAAGTTTCGGCCTGGCAAAAAGTAGGGAAATCTAAATAAATAACGGATAAAACAAAATCTGATCACGGATTGAGTGGTGGAGGCGTAGATGAAAACCATAAAAATAAGCTTTTAGCAAAATGAGTGCCAATTAAGAAGCTTTACGCTCCATAAATTATTTCCACTTTTTTCAATGCTGCTATAATTCCAACCAAAAGCAGCTAATGGTAACATAGCAAAGTAATGATCCAAAAAGAGGCCTTTATCCTAGATTTCTGTAAGAACTATTCATAATAGTCTGCTAATGAAAATTTATTATATTTAAATAAACTAGTAAATGAAACAGTCCTATTAAGGGTTTTAATCTATGAAGTATTTCATCAAACAAGGAAAAATACGGAAGAAATTAATTTTAAAATGTTCGTATATTTAGACTCACTCGACTCAAAATGATTACTACGAATGCAAATTAATGACAAGCCCTCATCTATTTGAAAAATTGGAAAATATGTAAAAAGATATACCTTCTGCGTAGGCTTATGTTATTCGCCCCAGTTTGGCCAGGACAGTCCCGGTTTTAAGGGTCTGTTCCGGTGTCCCAGCAAATATGTCCCGTTTGGCACTGAAAGTTCCCAAAATGTCTCCGATCGGCCCACTGTCCACTGCATGGAGAAATGCGTAGAGACAAATGAATTGCGAAAAATGTGTGATTCGTAAACAACTGTACCAAATTATGTCACGTATGCTCACAGGATCTTGATTTAATACCAAGTGTTTATCAATTTGTTAAAGGGAGGAATCCCATTTTGATATTAAAGTCAAAGAATAAAATAACTGGACACCTTAACCTTTAAACTTATAAGAAAACGTCACCCAAATATCTCGGTTTCAGAGTCTTTGAAATTACGCACTACTTTCATACAGATCCATCACGTCATTTCCTTTCGGGATAGGCAAAGTCAAAGACTTTAATAATTGCTGATTGGCCCAGAAAACTTACTTCCTATTAAAAATGTCCTCCATGCAGGCCTCTTTCATTTCTTGTGCACTCATGCATTGCCTCATACACGTTATCATTTTCTTAAGACTCCTTAAATACCTCCTATTTAGAGTCTTTTCCACCGCATTCACCCATGACCTTCTTCTCCCACCAATCACTATACTATGATATATCTTTTTCGTTATTCGACTCTCATATGTTCTCTTAACATGGCCAAACCAACGAAGCATCACCCATTCATCTATGTCGATTACTGCAGTATCCCACCGACATTTGTTCATTACCTACTCATTTCTAACCTATCCACCCTCCTATGGCCGCAAACACTTCTCAGGTATCCCATTAATAACCACATTCAATTCATTCACCTACTCTTAAGCTTATCCTGAAATACCCAGGCCTCGTTGTCATGCAATAACTTCGGGAGAAACGCTTTTGAGCAATGTGATTTTCACTCCCCCCAGACAAACGCTACTTAAGAAAATTCTTTCAATAATATATACAGGATCCCGGTTTCAGGAAAATAGGATATAGTAGCCCTGCATCTTAAGGGGACGCATCCATCAACGTTAGCCCGTCAAAACAGGATCTGACGCCCAAAACAGGCCACTTAGCTGGTGGGAAAATATTTTTTGAAGAAGGGAGGTAAAAAAGAACTTGGCTTCGGCATTAGTCCACTTTTATCGAAATGATCCAAGTTGTTCATTGTATAACTGTCCCATCTGACGCACGGCATTCTGCTCTTGAACACCCTCTACATAGCACCCAAGTAGCGATTGGAATTCCATCGAAATTTCCACGAAAATGCCAGTATTTGAATTTGAACCCTAATGACTGAAAGTCAGCACTCTCGTCTTCACATCATCCTAAATCCTTTCAAAGATCATTCTCCAATATAAATAAATTATTCTAGGGTTTCCATCCGAGTAATGACTTTGGCTGCAGCCAACATTTCGATGGAATACTCCTCCATCGTCTTCAGAGCAATGATTTGCATGACATTCTGTCTACGATCTGTCTAATCGGGGGGGCATTTTTGACTCATTTTCTACGTTATTTTTTGAATTAGTGGTTTCCATTCCCTGTTAAGGATGTACCCAGATTTAAGGTATTATTTTGTCAGTTGTTGGCAGCAAGCAAAATTATTATCGGATGTAAACCCGAGAACAATTTATAAATATAATTCGCCAAGAAAGAACAAAATCTTATATCATTCTCCAATATTCCCGAATAATGCGATTTTAATCTGCATTCTCAGTTTAGACTTAAGCAGAGGAGTCACAACAGGCCACTTAACGCATTAAGGAAGAGCATATGGAAGATATATCAATTTATAACTACGGCTCACCAATAAAATAGGAATTAATGATATTGAAATGAAAACAAACCTCAATAGAGATGACCCAGAGTTTAACAAAAATATATTTTATCCGTGAACCTAATCTTGATTTTATGACTTTAGATTAAATGAAAACTTCAAGACATATGCGAAGGCATTTAACTAGTACGTCCTCTTCATTGCTTTTACTTATAACCTCGAATATTCATTCTCTTCAATCGTCATGGCCAAACTTTCATCTGTATAAACAAATAGATTGGTGCATAAAATAATATATCACGGATAATGAGATAGGTAAGATATCATTATGATAGAATCAAAACAAACTTTGTAAATTTTACAATCAATTTTATTCACTACGACCGGTTTCGACGCATAGGCGACGTCGAAACCGGTCGTAGTGAATAAAATTGATTGTAAAATTTACAAAGTTTGTTTTGATTCTATCAAAATGGAATTTTACAAAGTAACGCCTGAGAGTATCGAGTTCAAGATATCATTAACTTGGGAAAGCCAGGCACTAAGACAGAAATCAACTGAAAACCAATACAACGATTTTAATAGTCCCGAAAATGAACTATAATGTTAAATTGAAAGAAAATAGCCCATAACATCGAGATATTTTATAAATGGTAAGTGATAACACATTGGTTAATTTATGGAGGTTTGATCAGGTCTTTTTAAAGAAACTCAACTTCCTATTTCCGCCAACGTTTCGCCTTTTTATTAAGGCTTCTTCAGGCCTCAAAGGATTAACTTTCTTACTGCGACAATACATTTAACACACAAAAAAATAAGTCAACCAATTTATTATTAAGAGGTCAATAACCATTCAAAGAAGGTAAGTGATAACACAAAAGTATAGAATTTAAAAATATTGATACCAAATAACGTGATTTAATTCCACAAAGAATAGGTTGAAACTTTAACTTTTAGCAGAGGACGACTATCAGCGAGCAAATAGCGTATTTATGGGCCAAAAACAATGCTTTTCTAAATAAATCGGTACGTCAAGAGCAAACACAATGTCTGAGTGCTCAAAATCGCTCCGGAGACACTCGCTACTTGGAACACACTCAAACCGGGGCCGGATCAGAAGAAAGTGAGAATCCACACAGTAGGTACACATCATCCAGGGATATCGTTCCCATCCTCTATTTTCGTTTCCCCATCTCCCTCTCACACGCTCATCAAATATAATTCCTAACGTCACCTCGGCTGACCTCCCAGAAGGGTCAAAACCAATCGGATATGTGACCCAGGCGGCAGAGCGCGACAAAGCCCATTCTCCGAGCCCCGTTCGGGGGCGGAGTTACTAACGGAGGGCCTGCAGGGGGGCGTAGCGGGTAGGGTAGGGGGGAAGGGGACTGGCAGGAAGGGTGAGGGGGCAGAAGAGTTGAGAGGGCAGAAGAGATGAGGGGAAAGGTTGAGGGATGATGGTCTTGATGTTCAGACAGAAAGCTCATTTCAAGCGCTTATTGATCGCCATCTCACGGAGGACGTTTTGGCTTTCACTCAAACGCCTTGACACCGCTGAAATAACACTTTCTGATTGATACTTCTTCATATTTTTTTCTGCTCAATGTGCCTCTGCCGTCTGAGAAAATACCTTTGGTTTATTTCTTCAGCTCGACCCGACCCACACATTGTAATTTTAACACCGTGAATACGTCCGAAATACCTTCTGCTCGAACATCAGAATGGGCTCTATGCAATGCGGCATTTCTCAGTGTTTCGCCTAGATATTTCATTAGATTGACACCCAATTTCATTCCGCGACCGTAAAGCCCGTTCCACACGATGCTTGATCCAGCACAAGACGTAGTATGCTAGCTGGTACTTGATATTGAGGACGGAACCCAGTATACTAGAAACCGTGATGGGAGGTTTCACACGATCATTGAACTTGTGCTTGCGATGAAGCGGTACTGTCGCTCACTGTTAAAAAAAATGGAAAATTTCTATGAAAGAAGGCAACTTTTGGCTGATAAAGTAAAATCAGGGATTGTCGCGACATTTTCACCGCCAAAGAGTGCGCAACACACGCGATAAAGTGAGGCGCTGATTGAAAAAAAGTGAAGATCGCAGAGCGACTGTAAAAGCTAACGTGATTGGTCTACGGCTACTAGGTCCTACTGGGAGCTAGTAGCAAACTAGTACCGCATCAATTATGACTCAAGTAGCCCAGCGAGCATTATACTTATCATGCTCGTTAGCCAGCATGCTGGCTGTATATCACACGGTACTGGAAAGCTATCATGCTAGCGAGTATCATGTCCCGAAGCTATCATGTCCCGAATAAGAGATCTAGCGAAAGGTACTAGATGCGTGGTGCAATTACAGAAATTGATTTCGGTACAAGCACCTCCATTACATTATTAGTTTTTTTATTCGATTCCTTTTTAACGATAAGTGGTGATGCACATTCGTTTTTATGGGTGCAGACATCATTGCTCTAGCGACTACTTGGAATCCACGCATTTATAAAGAAATGACCCTGGAAGTGTAAATGTATAACAATGTAACTTCCATCTCATCATCGATAAAATTTGTAAAATGCAAAAAAAAACTTATTTTTAATACCAGAAAAAATATAACAAAGCTAAGATATTATCCGTAAAAGATGGCCAACAGATGGCAAACAGACCACAAGATGGCCAACTTGATTAATAGATCAGACCCTAATTTTGCTTTTCTATGCAAAACATATCGCCATTAGCTTATAGTCATTAGTTAAGCTATTATACAAAGCTAAGATATTATCCGTAAAAGATAGCCAACAGATGGCAAACAGACCACAAGATGGCCAACTTGATTGATAGATCAGACCCTAATTTTGCTTTTCTATGCAAAACATATCTTCATTAGCTTGTAATCATTAGTTTGTCAAATGCGAATTGTTAGAGCATTTGTAGATTATTATTAGGCACTTTTAGCTTTGATAACCTCTTTAGCTAATTAAATTACCTAAGTAGAGATATAATTTTTTTCCTCAAATAAAATACTTGCTTAGTAATACTTGCTTACTTGTTATTCTTGCAGTTGCTACAATTAAGGTAAAAAATATTTATGAAGGTCAAACATCTTTAGACATAATATTGTATACATATGATTTCTTTAAATAAGATTTTTTTGACTCTTATGATTGCGTTTCACTGTGAGATAAAAAAATATGCAACGAGCACATCAACAAGTAAAATAATTGCAAGCACTATAATAATAACCCCATAAAGAATTTTTTATGAATTTCTGCCAAACAGCGCAATTTTTTCCACAGGTATCTCGTAGTACTAAAAAATACATCTAGATAATAGCAAAGATTAATCCCAATACAAGTAGCTTACCGAACAATTATTATTGGCGTATGTCCTGGTGTAGCGTTATATATGCCATAAATATTCAATTATCTTTTATTTTACTTTTCATCAAGCGCCAAATTTAATGTATTTTTCATTTGCCAGTAACGTCTGGATGACATTACAATTTATTCTCATATAAACTGTGGCGAATCCGATCAATGGGACCTGGAAAGTAGTTTCGGTTTAATAGGCAATGGAGTTACATTCCTGCTCATTACAAAAAAAAACATATTCTGCACAAATGACTTATGTAGTATGAAGGATCATATATGAAATAACTCTCCTGTCTCCAGCGTAGTGGCTGTCAGCCGGTGAGCGAAGCGTTAAATTTGTGAACACTTATCAAGAGAGCAATGAAACTCCCAGCCGCGAATTCGTCGCCCTGGTGACATCAAGAAAATACTTCATCCGTCTCTAGGCATCGATGGAATAAAATACCTCATCAATTTATTTGGAGTGACAGAACAAAACCTAGGAGGAAACTGAGGTTGAATAACCTTTCCTACAGATATAACAGTAATTTAGCAATTTACGAAGCATTCTTCACTGAATAGGATATATGACAGGTAACCTGAGTGAAAAGAATTGGTAAAAATCGATGTGCTAAATACAGCAATGCGTGGTACCTGAGTCTAGACTTATTGGATAGAGAACGAGAAGGCATTAACCCGAAGGGCTGTGAAAGATTAATATGTATGGACAGAAAAGAGAGCAAAGGAATAAGTAATGAACATGGTATGGACAAATTTTGAGGATACCGGGAATAGCCACGGTATTTACCTTTACGGAGTCACCCGCAAGTGCACATAAGTGCAATATTCCACAAAGGAAAATTTATTCACCTTGAGCAGGATCGCACTGGGTTCCTGGTCAAGGCGAATGATTTTTCCTTTGTTGAATATCGCACTTAACATGGTATGGAGTTTAAATTAAGAAAGAGGAAATGATATGGAACGCTAGATGAAGGTAAATGCATTGATCAATTAAATACTGAAAAAATATGTAAAAAGGAGAATGTTACTCAAAAGGAGAGATATAAAAAAGAATAAGCATTTAATGTTAAAAACAAAAGGATTAGAAGAAAGGAATAAATAGAAAATTTGTTTTAGATAACATTCTGCTGGTATCAGGATGGTATTGCGCCCAGTTAAACCTATATCAGTCAGTAGAGTACAATTAACAAGAAACTATTTAAAAAGGAATATTTGGTGTTTTACTTTTCCGATAATCTTTATTTCTGACTTCGATGCTAACGCTTCGACCATGAGTCACATACCAACATAGCAGCTGCTTCCTACTGTCATCAAAATGTACAGGTGAGCCCAATGTGGTTGTAAATGCAGCTTTATCTTAGGGTGATGATTTCTAAAAGAGCAACGCATTAGCAAAATTAATACTATCTTTTTATTTTAGGTTAAATTAAGAAGGAAATAAAGCTAAAATAAAGAACTCTCAGAAAAATAATAAGTATGCCCCAATGAGCCCCAAAAGTATATGTAGGATGTAAAACCTGGGCATTACTTATGGAGCTCCAAAAACCAGATGAGGTATCGAGCAAAAGGACATTTTTCAATAGATTGCTAATATTTTCTATGTGAAAAGCTGAAAAACATTTATCTCATCATGTAGAAAATTAAGTTCCTGCATCACAATGAGAGATATTGACATGGTCAGATGCAAGATAGCGCAACGGCAAAATGTAATTTCCGTGGCTAACTTGTCCTCTTGCCTATTAGCAGCATTTTGTAATAGATTTTGCTTCCACAAGTACATCATATGTTTGATAAATCAATATGGTTTCTATTTCCTCATTGATACAGGAACTACGAACAAATTCTTGCAACTAAATACGCTGACACTATATATGAAGGTCAAAGTCCACTCTAAACGCATTTGAATAAATTCCCTGGCCTTCTCCAAAATTACGAAGTCCTATTCTCCTGCTATGTTTCTGAAACAGAAGTTTTTATGCATAGTAATTTTTGTGCAAGAGCTTCGTTAGGAATCGCCACAGACGAAACAAACTTAAGAGCACTTAAAATAATGAGTCTCTACAAATTCAGTTGGAGCCTGGAAGTGAACAATAAATTCTTAGTACCAAGCAATGGAACTCATTCCGAGTATTGGAGCCACCCAGTAAGGCTTCTACTTGTGTGTGACACCCATTGTTTCCTAGAGAAGTAAGTACCCTAGAAAAGTCACACAGTTTAACTAGTGGCGCCGCAGCAGGATATTGTCCTTGAACTTGCAAAAACCTTGAAGGCAGTACTTAATTACTCCCAGCACGTCATGTCACGGCGATAATAGACGTTGCGTACTTCAAGGTAATTCAATCATTATCACGGAATGAACAAGTGGGAATAAATAAACTATTCAAAACTCTTAGGAGAATTAATTATTAAACATTAGCGGCTTAAACGGGGGTGGAGGAGGCCGGATACACATGCTCATGTTTGCAGCCTCCGTTTTGGCGGGATTCGAATGTTATATCATCGGCAATCCCAAATAATAATTTAAAATTCACTCAGTTAATTAAATGAATATGCCGCTGGTATATAAAAAATGAGAGCCTACGCAATTCCAAAAAAGCTTCTGCAGCCAGCCTCTTAATCAGCTGTTTCGTTTCGATAAGTGATTAATCAGAAAAAAATTGCATACGGCCGCTGACAAGCCAACCTTTGTTTATTGTAGTAGCCAGATAATTCTTTCGGTATTTCTCTCTAATATGAAATCCTCTGGCAGTATGAACTAATCTTTATATGTAATGCATCAATAGTTAAATGCGAGAAAGGAGTATTAGTTCTTAAACTCGCTCAAAGAAAGACAAAATTATTAGTATAATAATTTTCTTTTTCCAATCATCTACTCTCCCAACTACTTTACGCCACGCTCAATGATAATATTAACTGCCCTTTTCTTTATGTCTCAGCCTATAAGGCTCACCTTTAACTCCATTTCATAAATTTAAACTTTATGCCTTTTCTAAAAATCTCAATACCCTCTAAATCATCCAGATATGCGATCTGTTCCACCTGCTCTCTTTTATGCCCTCCCACCTATTTATTTAGTACCGTCTTTCTATTTCCCTAATACCTCATCATATTTATCTTCCTCATCTTCGTCTTTATGCATACCTACCATTAACACTCATTGTGAAGGCTAATCTTCATAAACTCCTGTCCATTGGCTGGCTGCTGGGCTAACGAATCCCTCGTCATCGGCTAATATAACTTCCAAATAATATAACTCTATGGATTCCCCTCCTGATTTTTATCTCACTTTCATCTTTTGCAATTTTTCTCCCTTTATTTTTTACCCTTAAAATCTCTTTGAAAAGCAAAGGCAAGAGTGGGCACCATTGACTCACTTCACTATGCTTGTCTTAACCATTTCACCATCCACCACCCTCACCTACGTAGTCTTGCTAAAGTAAAGATTTCGTCTTTCCCTAAAAATTAAAATCGGTAGGGATATTCATGGTTATTTTCAGGAACGATTATATCAACACACCTAGCACTGTACCAACTCGAAGAGTAACGCCGGACTTTGTGATGACATAAAATAGTAAAAAAAAAAAAATTTTACATTAGAAAGTTTAAGGTTATCATTATCTTGCGTTGCTCTGACAGTTGTAAAGTGGTTAGAAATTCAGAAATGCTTCCAATAAAATAAATATTTACGTTTTTGAGAAGAAGGTAAAATTTTATGAATTCCTATGAAATTCTATGAAGTACAAGCTTTTTTTACAATAATAACCATTCAGTTTTGCTCCACGGTGAGATAAGCTCCTGAGTAACAGGAGGTTACAGAGGATGGTAAAGGTTTTAGGGCTTCATGGAGAAAATCCATTTGACACGTCACCTGTTTCCCTTTTGGCAACCTTGTCAACGACTTCCTTGGATACCAAAGCCAACGACTTCCTTGGATATCCAGACCACCGACAACACAAATTCATTCAAGGTGAAGTTCCACGGAAACGCAAAACATTTTCCCGCCCTCTGCAGCCAAAATTATAGTAATGGCAACCTTCACACTCTCTTCCGTTGACATTTCGAGAAATTAAATGTCTAATACTAATATTCTACAAAGATCGATCAACTCGAAATAAAAATGCAAACAATGCTTTTACAAGTGTTTTCTTCTTTGTACAAGAGCACTCTAAAATAATTTTAGTTTACGCGCACGTAATTCCATGTAAACTGAATTTATAGAACTGAGCAATGACTACCAACACTTTTAAAGCTATGCATCGATACTCAGCCACAAAAAAACTTTGGCCTAATTTAAGAACTGTATTGGTAGTATTTTGGCGTGCTTCGATGGCCGAGGTCATTTAGCACATACTGTCTGCCACTTGTAGACGTGGGCGACAGAAATTGGACGAATAGCAAGAACCCTCCAAAATCGAGCCAAGCCCTTAATCTCGGGACTAAGTAACTGATCGGGGACCGGTGTTTTCATCGTGGAGGCCGTTTCTCATCCAAAGAACTTAAAATCGTATATTAATCATGGTAGAATCACCACATTGGAGGTGCACTCATTCCTTGGACTCCATACCATCTTCTTGGACTCCGTTCCTATCAAAGTCAAAACGCATAAATAATAGCTGATAACGGAAATACAAGTTGGTCTTGACGGAAAGCAATGATAATGTTTTGTTTTTAGGTTCCATTCACATTTTAAGCAATATTTTAAAACTCATAAGATACATTTTCCTGAAAAGTACTCTCAATTTACCCTCGTCAAAATCATTAAAGAGAGTAAATGTATATTTACCGAACCAAATTTAATATTTAAGATACTCCACTGAAAAAGAGACATTCATGAAAAATTTCAAGCCGTAGTAAGCTGTCATATCAGGCAAAGCAAGTTGCGATGATAACTTCTACAGTCACATGACTTCGTCAATGAATGTTCTGGTTTTTTTATTTCGGCTGAAAATATTCGGCATTGCTTCAGATTCGTGGAGCAAAAAGCTGATACATAGATATTGGATGGGTCTGCGATGTAAGCAGCAGAAGACTCTTTAAGAAGTTCCACGTCAGGCAAGGGTTGCAAAATAAATAAAACCATGGATACCATATTATCCCCATATCACAACTGCAGGTCAGGCGGAATAGGTCAAATAAAAGACAACTGAAGAGGCAGGTAAAAGAGACATGTTTTTCTCACACATAAAACACGATGACAACACAAATGGAATATGTCACTGTTAAAAACGCATCTTCCTTCTCTTTTCTTTTCATTCTTTTCAAAGTTTTCCTTTCTTTCCAATGCATGGCCAGTGACCTCATCAGTATCAAGGCGCTTGGCAGGGTAATGCAATGATTGAGAGGTAACTCACCGAGTTTTATTTATCCCTTGTGAAATACGAGCGTAAAGATTTTATCATACCGACGCCCACTACCCTCGCTGTCATCAATCTTGAAGCGCCATGTACCCTGTTGGAACTATTACGCTAACGCCTTCCGTCGAACTAATGTCTCCTTGGCACACAATCTTGCTCCCTTTGAACACCCTGCGCAGGAATCAGATCCCGCGAGAATTCCCCGCCCCCTTAGCCCTCTTCCCTCTTCCATTATCTTATTTTTAATCACCCTCTCTCTCTCATCCCCCCTCTTGAAACGTCTACCATACCACCTCCCTTCAATTTCCTTTTTCCTCCTCCCTCTCCCACCATCCCTTTATTCCCTCGTGCAAAGTCGATCTCTGATTCATTCGCCTCCCCTCCACGAAAGATCCCTCCCTCCTACCACACCACAACACCAAACTCTCCCCTACCCTCAATCCCCGATGCTCTTCACGCGTTCCCACGTAACTGGTGGTTGGTCTCCGCTCCCCTCCCATCCCCTGCACCCCCTCCCCAAACCCGTCCCACCATTTACCACACCACTTACCTTCACATCCATCAATTACAACATCCAACCTCGACCTCCTTTCCTCCCTCACTCCGATCCCCAGCCTCCAACCGCCCCTGAGGTCTCACAGAGCCCCTCGGATCCTCCCCCCTCCCATCACCCACCTATTCCTTATCTCCGGGTCTCCACTTTGCCCGTGGAATGGGGAAGACGGGGGGAAGGGGGGCTCTGGCGAAGCTAGCGAAATAGGGAATAGATAGGGCGTCCCAACTTACCCCTTCTGGTACGAACTACTACCCCTATATCCTCCCCTCTATCCCTTCCCAAAAGGTTCAGGCTCCATCCCTCACCGTCAGCAACAACCCCAAGAATTTACCCCATACCATCTTTCACCCTATCTGCAACCCTCCACCAACCCCTCCCACCTCCAACCAAAAACGAATCTCCAGTTTTCACCCTCCCCACCCCCAACCAACCCTTAACCAACCCCCGCACGCCCCATTCCAACTCCCTCCTTCAGACTTCAATATCAAAAAAACCTCCCACGCGCTAAACCCCTCTTCGGCTCCAAACCCCGAATAACGTCGCTAAACTAATTGTCCCGACCCAATAGCATCACGACTCATTCAATCTCCTTCACGGTCCGATTCCTCAGTGTCTCACATTGACTCGCACCATAATGGCTTTCAAAGCGTTCCCAGTTCCCCAATACCATTTACTAGAGCTCCTAAAGATCGGTACACATTGGAAACGAAAACATTATGTGATTTAACCTCAGGCAATTGCTTATGCCTTAGAAACAAACAATTTTATTATTTCAACTCTCCGTAATTACACGAATATATTTTTTTAAGTGTCCAAGAATGGTGCGAATTCCACGCTATGGATTTGTTTTCATTAAGAAATTTAAAATATTTTGATCCATTTTGTTGCAGAGATCTGGTCGTTCACTATTCACCTCTACGAGACTCCACATGTTTTTACTTCTTCTCTTTGTCGCCGCTGGTGGCGCATCCGTTATGATCGCTTTCGACGGCTCAACTTATCAATTAACTCTTCTTCGAGGTTGGTAAACATAGAAAGATAACCTATTAGCCAAACAAGAGCCATAACCTCTTTCATTTTCAAGGTGTTCTCCACCTGGCTTACATTCTTAAGGTCAAGAGTATTTAGTTAAGTTACTGAAATACGAGCTGATCTTGAAAACCGGTTATCACTGCAAAAAATGTAACAATTTAAAATATTTCAAGATTAAATCAGACTACGGAAGAGAAATTGGAACCATTCTTGAGCCATGGACATTATAGAAGATGTAATCTCAATGGTAAACTAAAGGACAAAGAAAAATATTCTCACTGGTTGGTTTCGAAACCGCGACGTTTGCAGTTTAGCCCAAGTCAGGTTTTGTTATAAAGCTATACTATTACGTCCAGCGTGTACCGGCAATAACTCTCATTCCTATTTTATAGCACAAACTCCTATCCCTCTTTACGCATTACCGAATAACGTAAGTACGCGCACTACACCCCGATGTTTAGAGATTCTGGAAGGGCGAAACTAGATGGCGCAACTAACCTAGTCCCCTCTAGCGGTGAGGAATGCCTGGTAGATGGCAGCACTGCATTGGCCATTCGTGCTCTCTCCCCTCCCAAATAATACCCTTACGCTCCGTGGTCCCTCTTACAGGCAGACATGGCGTATTGGGCGGAATACGTCTTCATTATAGGGCTCAGAGCTGTGAGAGGAAGAGAAAGGGAGATGGAGAGTTGCGGTGGGATGTGAAGGTCTAAGGAGTGGGGAGGTAAGAAAGGAGAGGTAGTAGGACGTAAGATTAAAAAAGGGGGGAAACGGAGAAAAGTTTTGAGGACCAGAGGGGGGAGGAGACGCAAAAGAAGGAAAAGATCATCTCATCAATCGTTTCCCCTTAACCCCATTGGCGTGGGCTTCATGCACGGCTTGCTCTAAGAGGAGGTTATAGGAGTTGGTGGAAAAAGACGGCGGGTGTGCTTTCGATTATAAGTTGTGGGAGTTAATAAAAAAAATAATATAAAAAAGTTCAACCCGCTGAATCTTCCATTTTCCCGATTTATCCCACTGAGGGTAGAAGTCCCACCTCTGCAAAATTGAGCCAATTAGATATTTCCTAGGAAAAATGCGTATTCTGCTGGGTCTGGACCGCACCAAAAAATGACAGGCTTCGCAAACAAAAAGGGGGAACTCTCTCCCTCACGTAACATTTCTTTTCGCAAAAGTGAGATAATAAGATCGCGAAAATATCGATCGAATCAAAGATCAATCCCAAGAAAAAAAAACCTGTTTGCCACGACGCTCGCTGAATGATTTATTGCCCTCCGAGGATGAGGAAAATTCTAAAAACTGTCTCCGTAAAAATTAAACGTACGACCTCTAACGGCATAAAATCCCTATCGAAATTATTATGCTCCAATTTTTAAATGGAATTATCTCATATGCACATCCAACCGTTTACACGCAAGTTTACGCGATGTGCTTCCGATACCGACATCTCATTTGCACTTCACGGATACTTACGCCAATATAATTGCCTCAAAACTCTCGTGTTTTTTTTAACTCCATGCTAATACCGAAATTTGAAGTAAACTTAAGGCATTCTGTCATTTGGACCTCATGTTTGGTTTATGCCACAAAAATCATGTTGGGATGCCGATTAAGGGTAAAATATAGGTGGAAACAGTCCATTATAATTATCTTCTCCTCTAGTTTAATTTAAAGTGAAAAGGTCCCTAGAAGTCAATCCCTTGACTTAGCAATTGGACCCCTTTGGATACCGAAAATCTTTCCCTTACCAACTAACAGAGTTGTATAAATTTCAGTTCTTGGCCGCCTCCGTTAAAATAAGTACAACTACTGCAGATATGACGACGGGCCACGTACCACAGTTGTAAACCTTTGAATATAACGAGGTTTTCACCGTAAGATACTATCGATGCTTCATCAAACCTGTTTCGGTTCGGGTTAAAACCTTGAGCGGGTATGAATCGACGCTCGCGCCGTGGGTTAGGTAGCCAACCACTGCGGTACGGGCGAGGCTCGGCTGCATTCTGGTGGTCAAATATTTCACGCTTCGTCGCCCACATATGAACCGCGGGCTACCTCATCTTGCCGACCCCATAATGTAGGGCTCGGTTATGAAAGTTTCCGTAAGTCAAATGGGCTCAAGAGTTTCCAAAAGCAATCGAGAAAGATTCCCTGCTCCGCTATCTGCTTACTACAATTATAAAAAACCACGCTGTATGGAGCTAAACAGCAGTACGGCTGCACCCTTATATTTAGTTTCCCAAGAATTTATATTTCATAAGGGCACCTTCTCGTGGAAACCACTTCATTCTTTTGCCTTCTTTGAATTTCCTTAGACACACTTTTCATTACATATTACTGATGTTACTGAAATTGCATCATACTTACAAATGTAAGCATATATATTTTATATACATGCCAGTTTCTGATACATTTATTTGCACGAGCTAGATTGTCCAAAAATCACATTGAATTAATCACATTAAGTATATATATATATATATATATATATATATATATATATATATATATGCAAGCAGCTAGGCTCCTGGTTCGCTCGGCACCTGTCGCTGCATGTCACGCTAGTACGTGCCGTGACCGTGCCAGTATTATTACTTTTAGGTCCAATTACTTTAAGGCCAAAATCGTTGGCAATCTCTATCCAAAGAAAATATTAAATGAGTGATTACTTAAAGAATGGTTGTTTGGCCCAAAAAAATTCGTACCTTTAACCAGTTGAACTATAACCCGTGACGCACGGCTACAGCCGCGGATGTTCACAATTCTATGACTCATGAATCTGTTTCTTCATTTAATAGATTATTATCAGTGTAATAATTGTAGTGCAGCGTCACTCGATTCTCATGTAACAGTATTTTTTACGACCATGATACTTTCAAGGTACTAACTAAAACGTTTTGAGATTTAAATCGGCAATTGGAGAGCTGAAGTTCATAAAACATAGGTTTTGAATGAATCGGAGCAATTGAATAGTTAAGTATTAGGAAATGTGGAAATGCAGCGAATGAGGGGAGGTGTAAGGAAGAGGAAGCATAAAACAAAATCCAAAAAAAGAACGTCATGTGAAGAAAACATAATTTAAATAGCAAGTAGGAAGTGAAAGAAAATATGTCCAGAATTGTGAAAGTAATCTGGATGGAACACTGACCTTTCAAAAATGACATTGCACCTCATATGGAGTCAATGTCATGAGTGAAGTCAAAAATAAAAGCCTTAGTGTACAAATGAAAACACTTGAAGAGCTCAATAATCGAAGAGGTTTTGCTCATCGCACACGAATTTTAGAAAGGAGTGCAGAACACGCATAGCATCCAAAGGTGTAGAAAAATTGAGATTTCAGTTTTATAGTAACGAAATTCAACTAAAAAATTAACTACGTAACATTATTTTTATTGCAATGATACAGAGCAGATACACTGTCAGAGAGCAGGAAGTGAAATAAAATATGTCTAGGATTGTGAATATAATCTGGATGGAATACTCTGCCTTTCAATAATGACAATATAGATACCTAATATGGAGTCAATGTCATGAGTGAAATCAAAAATTAAAATTAAAAGTTTTGGAGATACGTGAGAAATGCCCAGAGGAAATTGTATGAAAAATATGAAGTGCGAGGATAGTATGAGTGAGCGAATGAGCGCGAGGAAGGCATGTAAACAAAAGTAAGCATGAAATGAAAAGTATGGATAAAAAGGTAACAAACTGAACGATCAACTCTTAGAAAATCTGAATCTCAAATTAGATGCTCTACTCCTTCTGATAAATAAAGATCAAATCAACTACACTACTATAGTACTATACAACTGCTACTCGAGGGAAATATTTTCTGCTTCATTGATCGACGACCTAATGAATGATTATGTTATATAAAATCCAAATAGTCTTCCATAAAATATTTCCCTCAATATGGTATGTACCAATTTGGTATGTACATCAAGAGTATAATGTCACTACATGCTGACATAATATCTCATTTTTCAGATATTAAAACAGTTAACTGGTCGCATTTTTGCGCAGCCACTTTAAAATGGAATATACTTACAGCTTTCGGTGTATTCATTAGTTACGTAACGTTCTACAGGACAAGGAGTCATTTAGCTAAGTATTCAATGCAACTATGGAATCGAACAATGAGTGAAAACAAAGGCCACGGTATTTGCAGTTCAAGCAAGTGATACCATCATTACATTACCTTGCGGCGTGCTATTATTGTCATGAATGTGAGCATCAAATTTGAGGTGATACAAAATAAAACGCATATCTGGGAGGTAAAGATCGCTTCAAATGATGCTGAACCTCACACAACAATGTATCAATTGCTTTATTCGAGCCGTGAGTAATGCTTGAGAAGTCCCCATCCCCATTTCCGTTTTGATCTATTACATGGAGATCTTTGGCCTCATCCTTCAAGCATTCTTTCTCATAAGGATGCGAAGCGGTTTGCCCTTAAAACAAGAAAATAATTTTCATAGTTTTTCTCCCCCGTCGCATTTATCGTCTCCCGGCTCCTGCATGAAAAGAGATGGGAACGATGGGACCAAAAACGGGGAAACTATGTCGTTATATTCCTGCGACTTGAATTAATGACGGGAAGTCCTCGCTCGAGAATGACTATTAGGGAGGCATGTTTATTGAGTCAGTTGCTGCCCTCCCAAGAGTGCTTTGTCTTCTCTGTTTCTCTCTCTCACGGCATTTTTCCGGCTCGAGTGACGTATTTAAAAAGGCTAGAAATGCTTTGAGGGGACAACAGAGGGAAAAGGAGCAGCAGAAGGAAACGTCGATTCCGCGGTTTCTTTCAACGAGTCGTGAGGGGCTCGTTTTCATCATATTTGTTTGAGTTATGTAAGTAACAGGGATGGCACTGTGCATACTAGGCCGTAAGAAAAAGTGAATCTGCTTCCTCCCTGAGCGTCCGTGGTTTACCACTAGCGTAGTGGACCAAAGCGTATTTATCTACACGTTCTCTATACATGAATAGTTGAATTACCTAGATATAAACATTATCATTTCAGCATTACATATGCATACAAAAATCGCAGGCGAACATCAATATATCATAAAAATAATTTTTTCTTTCAATTTAATTTACGTTTACAATGCATCTTACAATTAATTTAAAGGGAAGAAATGTTTATAAGCAGCTCAAACATTTCAGTTTAAAGCAGCGACACAAAAACTCGTCTTTTAAAAATTTCCTGTCTGTTGAAAATATTCGTCTTGTCTAACAATCTCATAAGGCAATTATTGCAGTGAATCCTTAATGTGGTGGAGATGGCTTCATCTGAAGTTCATCACACCACCTGTGAAACCTTCGATGGCCCTGCGTGCAACAATCTTTTGCTATCACTAAATGGAGGCGTTAAAGGTGGTTGAAATGATTTTTGTCCATGCACCGATTTGGGTGAAACTTTGTATGCGTGTTCTTATAAGTGATATCTCTACATAAAAGTGAATCAAATCGCAATTTACTGGTTTGGTTATTTGGAAATTCAATGTTATTTTTACACGTAGCCTTATTGTACATGAGTTATATTTCGTAATAACTCCATTACATATGCATAGATTTCATTCTAAAAGCAAAAAAATACATTTTATACTATTATAGTAGTTGCTAACAAAGATGAAGGTGTCACGCCGAGTAACAGATTCGAAAAAACGTATTAAAATATAATTTTCGTCCAAATTTTGAATGCCGCGCCAAGACCCCAAGTCATAACATGCTTTAACTATAGAAAACATGTAAAACATCATGTAGTACCATTTCCATTACTGCTTGTATGGTGAGTTCTACCGCATAAACATATGTAGTCATATGAGCGGTGGACACAATATTTTTCGACTGGCTTGAATATGTGCAGTAAATAACCAACGATTACCGCTCCAGCCTTCTTAAGATGAACGCGTGCTTACTCTTCAGTCCTCGCTCATGCACATAATTAATGAAAATATAATCCATTGAGCCACGTATCATTCCATCCTCTGTACAAACAAACGGATGCATATACGCGAGTTAATTGGACTGCTCGGTCTTATACATTACACTGACGCTACCAAGTATATATTCTTTCTTAATACACCAGCAATATCACCCGGTTTCCGTCTCTGCTGCATCCAAAATCCTGTCATAGGATTCATCTTCTTAACAAGTCGCTATTTCCTTTCTATTTTGACATTGATAGGCACAGGAAAATTGGAAAAATGATTCACCAAAGTATGTTCTGAAATGGAAAAAGTTCTTATGTAGGCAATTAGAGTCTTATGAAAGGTAACAATATGCGTAACATAGCTAGAAATGATTGTTCTGACAAATGCGTGTATCGCAAGAGCCAAGAAATTAAATGGTGTTACAGGGTAATCCCCAAGTCCCCAGGTCAAGGACGTCTTTTCCCCCTCATAAATTTTGAGACATGATTTGATTTATATTATCGACTACCAATATTCTTATATATTGTTTCTAGACTCACTCAACTGACTCAATGGGTGGTCAATGGAGTACATTTAGACAGTATTTTATAAAATAAAGGTAGTTGACAAAATATTAAAACATTTCTCATATCTAACATTAAGAGAGGAAAAGATATATTTCACTATGTTCCAGATCTTTCTGTTTTTGCAAAGTAATAAATGAAACTAACAAGTGACGGAAATATATAATGGAAAAATAATGACTTCACCACATCCCGGGTGATGCTGAAATGTTCCTATGAAACTAGAGGTTGAGGTGATATTCGTCCTGCATTTCTAAAGCATACCACTATTGTGTATTGTCGTATTACCATAAAGCAACAACGTATAAATTTCTTCTCGACAATTAAATTTGGCAGCTGAATTGATAAAAATACTTGCACGATCAAATCTTAATTATCAGTTTAACATATAGTGAAGATATGGTGGAAGCAATCAGTTTTTTTACCGTAAAATTATCGACTGTTAAAATGCAGATTATTTCAAATCAAAGTTTAGTACGTATTTAGTGTTTTGATACTACTAATTAATAATTTAATTCTTACCTAACTAATTCAATCTGAACTTTAAATACATCAATCATCTCAATATCCTTGTTTCGCATATCTCCATAGTAGCTAATTATTTGATAGACACATATTTGCTTTCAAGTGTGAACCACCAGAGTAATCTTCATAGTGACTACCTAAATATTGTAGTTGAGTAGCCACTATGTCAACTTTATTGTAAAAAAACAAAATTTAAGGCCCCCTTCCTATTAACGACAGCCTTGGCGTAAAGGAAAGGCTTGCCCGCTACAATTAGCCCTAGAACGAGACTAACAGGAGAGATAATGATAAAGTAAAAATGTCAGCACTGAATTATACTGCGGATGTAAAAGATTAGTGGAAGTGTTCTTTTTTACTGCATCCAACCTATTTTTACCGAAATATACGTAGTAATAGTGAAAACCTGCTTTTGGTTGATGAAAATCCATAATTGGAGAGCCCCTTGCCACAAATTTCAAATGATTTCGGCTAACTTAAAGGAGCATTAACTTAGACGTATTGAGCAATAAAAGTTACAAAGTTGATACATTCAGCCATTTTCCCAATTCCCTAATCAATATAGACTTTTTATTCATCCTGAAACCACCATATTTTCTGTTTCGTTTGACCTGAAACAAATAACTGGTCCCTGCAAGGGAGGTCGTAATACCAGTCACTCGGCCTCATAAGTGGGACATCATCTTAGATAGTTCTTGATACTACCTTGGTGCTTTTTGTTTGATCAAACCGACTGTGAAATCGAGCATCTTCTTCACCCAAACCCTCCTCGCGGATTGAATCCCAGACGCGTCTCAATGCTGCATGTAAATGCAATGAGGCATGGTCTTAAGCATGGCGCTGACATCACCAGTTCTCTTAGCGGCCAAAGGCCTTCATCCTCCACCACAAGGCAGAGAGAGAGACCAGCATTTCACGAGGGGCGGGTCATTCTAAGGAGGAGACACAGCTCTCTCAATCACGAGACCAACGCCGCACTTCTCTTGAGGCGACGCACACAAAAGACGAACACGCTCTCAAAACGTTATATCTCCCTCTCATCTTCCCCGCGAACATATCTCAGAAGCCCAAGAGTCCCAAAGCCGTGCGTCCATTCTCCTCGACCAAGACGGTCCACGGTGGGGGCGAGGACCAACTTCTACACCGCGACAATAACTTCAAACAATGTCTCCAACGCAAATATACCGACCGGAGAGGGGTGTTGAGGAGTTGGGGAAAGGATAAGAAACAACTGTTTCCCTCAGCTACGAAGTCCATTGTCTACTCAAAAAGTGTGCGCAGTTGAGGGGCACTTGCAAGATGAGGGAGGATTGAGGTTTAAGAGAGTGTACCCCAGCGGTAATGGATATGAGGGTAAGGCCGCACTAAGGGTTCTACAATTCCACATCTAAAACTCACAGGACCCAGCGAGTATGACCGCTTTTCCAAGGGTTTACCCTCACCTTAGCCATCCTTTTCCCCTCAGAACAGACCGTTCCAATATTTCCCCATCCATCTAAAGGTGCCCCTAGAAACCGACCTGACCCCTCCCTCGCATATAACCCTCGACGTCTCAGAAACCCTTGACGTATATCACCCATCCCCCTCACAGTCCTAGCAAGTTACTCCCTTAGTTGCTCTGTGATGTGGTGGTGGCTGGAGGGAGGGGCATCGATGCATGAATGCCCAGGGTCGGGCTGATAAAAGACTAGTTCTCTCACATGAAGGAACACCTAAAGGGTTCAACTCACCCACGCACAAGCTCAAAAGCACTGAAGCACGTACACATATTGCAACGAACACATTCACACGGGACTCTTCCACCCTCCTCTCCCGCCATCACGACTTGATACTATGGCAATGGAGAAGATACCCCTTTGTGAATCGCGAGGGCTGGCTCTAAATGGAAATGCAGCGAGCAAATCTTTGATCGCTCGCCAAGGAGAATTTGCGACGGTAATGTCTCTGTCTTTCAAGGTCCAGAGAGAGATAAGAGACGGACGAGGGAGAATAGCGGATCTTTGGTGGCTACGGCAGCATCTTCGTACATCTTTGTCCTTAAAAACCCACGCGTCGCTATCGGTGAAGACGACCTTGTTTTCCCCTTTATTTAGCCTTTTACGCCACGGACACCTCGGGCAGAATTGTGGGCGTTTTGAGTTCATTTGTTCTCCGTGGTTTTAAGGCCTCTTTCTCATTGCTCCCATTTTTTCCTTTGATAAAGATAAAAGAGGCACGTTCTAATTTGGCCAACAAAATGCCCCCAATGAGATGTCATTTGTCCAGTGCATGTTTTTTTGTGGTCTTAATTAAGTCTTTTAAAGAAACTAATTTCTATAAGCAGTGAACACAATTGATTTAAGAAATTATTTAATTTGTGAGTTGAGTTTGTGAGAGAATTTTTATAATTTAGTCGAACTCGTATTAAATTAATTAAGTTGTATCAATTCAAAGGTTCACAACTCATTTTCTGCAAATTATTTAAGTATAATGCACCACGAAATAAATAAACTATAATATATGAAGAACTTTACGCTTAAGATGAAAGATAAGGTTAATAACACATCCATACAAATGCTTTAATTTTTTTTGTTAACTTGATCAGCATATGAATATCAAGAGGCTTCATTTTAAGGAACATCACTACTTATTGTCTAAGAAATGAACTTGATCCAAATACATTTTTAATGCCGGATAATAGGCTGATCACCCATACGTAAATGCCACATCTATATGTTATATTAATAATACAGAATGTCACACACTACACACAACGAGGCATTTTGAATAACCTAAAATAATGAAGAACAAAAACACATACGATGAAGTATAGCACAACTACTATGCCTTAGATAAAAACACAGGCAGTAAAAAAATAGATATTTCTATTCAATCAACTAATACTTTTTAAAATCAAAAAGACAGCGGGAGATTCGAATATATTTTTTCTCAAAGAATAACCTGAACATTATTGAGCTCTAAGCATAATAATGATACATGAGCTAAGAAGAAATGTTAAAATCAATGTAATGAGGGACAAAGCACTTCTAAAAAATTATAAAGACATTAGCTTAAAGAAAAAGTCTCAAAGTAGCTACTGTGAAGAAGGTTGCCGTATCAGGCATTGTGCCTCCACTTATCAAACGAGTTCCGACTATTTAACAAATAAAGTAGATTATAAGACTAAAAACACATGGGTGTCTGTAAGCGAAAAGGAATTATCAGTTTTACCAAAGTAGTCAGATAAGTATTGTATATGATATGCGCTTTTATAAGTGACAGTCATGGTAAAGTGCCTGCAATCACTTTACATGAAGAGGGGCAAACAATAAACTCCGTGGAGTAATACCTTCTATATTTATCGTCATGCGCTCGAAGATTAGATGAATATATGCAATGAGCTCTAAAGCATCCAATGCATCATAAGAAAAATGATATCCCAGGACGGAAAAAATATATAATTCCCAGGAAAGGTTATCTCGATGAGGTTGAATATGATACCAACTTCCGACACAAGAGGCAGCATGTGATGAGCTTCGGGAGGCCTCGAGCGACTTCCCCGGGTAAATGATTACACCCGACCTGCATGAAAGGAGATCTGCCTTCCGGGTCCCCCCCCAGATCCTCTTCAACGCCAAACGGAGCATTTACCTCCCATGAGTCCCGCATCCATAGAAATGCAGCGAAAAATAATTAGTTCTCAAAATAGAAAAAAAAGATCATCTTAGCGACCCATATCTTATCCGACCCTACCGGAGTAGAGAGATACTGTATCCGATGATACGCGAAAAGATGAAGCATCTCCGGTCACGCTTTGAGTAAGAGACAAAACCGAACGCATTGCCCACAGTAAAAGGTAACATTCCACCCACACAGCAATTAAATCCCTTCAAACAAGAAATTTCAAAGAGAAATATGAGCTCTTAATTTCATCATTCCTCTTATTGACTCCCCTCCTGATACATTATTGAAATATCCTAAAGACGTTGTAATCATCATTTCTCATAAAGGCAAGATCTACTTGCACACGACATTTTCCTACTACTTTAGGCATTAACCTGGAAAAAGATCGAGGAATTTCCATAAACACACTTTTTTCCAAAGTTAAAAGAAGATGGTTTTCTTTTTGAATCGACTCAATCACCGTTCCTCCATAACGTCTATTAAATGAGGAAATCTCAACTTAGACGATTCAATCTTGCCACAAAATACTCTTATCTCTGTAAAAAATAACCATTTTAAAAATAGCCATGTTAGAACTTACGTTAGTTCACAAATCATAAAAAAGACAACGGAATTGCCAAATGCCATCTTGATGGCAAATAGATGATGCATCTCGAATTAATCTCCTGAGAAGTGAGTAAATTTCGTAGATATTACCCTGCCCCACAGGAGACGATTATTGACAGTCCTTGTAAAACGTTAGTGACACATATAAAATGTTTATTACTCTGATAGTTCTCTCCTTCGATCTTACGCAATTACCTTTGTCCGCCCACCATGGTTTAAGACGAAACACTACCTTCCGTGCTCACTAAAAATTGCTCCCTTTACAATTCCCCGTTTTCTTCCTTTTCCCACAACCTAATCAACATTCACCCTTCTATCAAGGCCAATTCAACATCTTACTGTCTCTCAATAGCCTCTCCATACTCCATAAAACTTAACCAACGAACTTCCTCTCTGCTCAGTATAAAGTTAGTATGTCCTCAATTGTAGTTGAAAGTTACAATTAGTTCCTTTATGTTTACAGCGGCGTTATCACAGCCCTCCATAACGCGCGAGCTCGTGTAATCGTTATCCTATATTTGCGTTCAGGAGGGGAAAAAAAGTGATCGCCATTCTTCTAATTTGGTCAGGCGCTTTAAATTACTTGTTCATATTAACAAAGTGCCTCAGACTGTAACTAATAGCATTGTCCTTCAAGGGAGATTTGCGTTTTGGATATGGATAACTAGAACGAGAATGAAGGAACCATAGTACCTCAGCATAAAAGCTTTCACTATTATATTTTCTCTCACATAAACTCAGTCAATCTTAGAAAATACGCCCTTCTGAACGTAAACATTTTCCTATTACCATTACGAAAATATCGATGGGAAAATCCATTGGAAAGATGATCAACAATTAATAATCTGAATTTCGTGGAATTCAAGATGTATGGGCGAATGGGTCACAAAAAAACTAACGAAAGCTTCACGCTTCGTAAAAAACTGCTTCGAGCGAGCAGAGGATGCTATGGATGGACACAGAGAATGTTATGGACAGGTACAGCTGATGGAGGGACTAGATTGGGACCCTCAAGAAACTCGGAAGCTAATTACACTTAAGGCTAAGGTTACTTGAGCAGTTTACATCGAATTTAGGCAAGTTTCAGGATGAATCGGAGGATGTAATTTTAACCATGCACATTATCTCTAAAATTAAAGGGAGCAACAAAATAATAGAGATACAGAAGCAAACTGATCCGTAAAAAAATATCCTCTTCCCACGCAACATTTTAAGATCAATTTATTTTTCTCTTGTGCTGTCAACATTAAATTACAGGTTAGCATGTTGGAAATGAGCTGATAAAAATTTTAAGCACGTATAAACTCACCAAAAAAGAATTGTCATGGTAATTATGTTTAATAGGAGATATGGACATTCTATCTCCTTTTTAAAATAACCTAAGCTCCTGCCAGAAAGATACTTGTATATACTCGCATATAAAGAGCTGCGATTTTTTAATGCCCCCAGTGGCTATTTAAGGTTATTTATTTCTGAATGGCATGTTTATTCTATGAGTAACAAGTGGTAGATATACTCACCAAGAGCTAATTTGGATCAATTAAAACGATGTTTAGTATATGATACCAAACGTTCATACTATGTAACCCAACCTTATAAAAACGGACAGGGAATTTCTTAATTGTATATCATTGCTTTAAAAAATGCTGGCTTTCTTAGACAGACGTTGAATCTTTTTTGTAAAACTTATGTAAAAAATACACAAATATGTACTTAACGAAGAAGGCGGTAGTGCATTTTTGTTACATTTCATACTTTATGTAATTCTAGCAGTGCATTGATTAAAATTAAGAAGATAGCCTTAAAACATGTGAATCCTTCAAGGCTACCTACAGTTTCTAATTTTTGTATGCATATCTATTTTTAAGGAAGTAATAAACATAATGTTAAATTATTATATTATTTATGACTGCAACACAAATAGTGGGAGACACTAAGACACTCCGTTAGCATATAACTCAATTTCGCACTATAGCTCTTCTAAGTCCTTTTCCTTATTCCTAGCCTTTTAATGGCTAAGTTACCTAACACTCTGCCGCACACCGTCTACGGTGGCTTGCGAGTTAATATGTAGATGTAAACCTCAAACCATGGTCTGAATCAGCGGTACCCAAACAAATGCCCGCGAGAGTTTTCCGACCCGTCACTCATTAACAACGAATTTTACAATTACCCAAGACGCTGAACTTACCCTCCCTTATTACTAGCTTTTAAAATGACTCATATAATTTTAGAGAAAATTATGTCATGCGATACATTTGACACCAGCAGATGACAATTGCAATTTGTAATATTAATTTTCAAGTTCATTTTTAAATTAATTTCACCAGTTATTCACGAATTCCTGGTCAAAGGAAATAAAACATGAACACCTTATTTCTCTGGCGCCGTTTCCTATGCATTAATACTCATCTCCAGGTACTTTGGCTTGAAATTTGATAAATTAAAATATTTGAAGACTAGTGAACGCTGAAAGCAACCTTGTGCTGTTATAATGTAGTATAATTGTGCTTTACTGTTTTTTTACACATATTTATGATTTTTAGGAAAAATCTTTTATACGCGAGTTTGTATTAAATTAAAGAAATATGTCCCGCCTACTCTCGGGCATCGTGGAATTCGGCGCATCCAGAAAAAATTTGCACAACAATGGTCTGAATCGTACACACCGTACTCACAGTACAAGGCCTGTGTATGTCTCTCACACTCATAGCAAGTGAGAAGTGCTCATCCAAAGATGAAAGGGAAAAAAATTATTTGAAATAAATGTTGACGTTGCAACGCACTACCTACCTTTAGATGAACCGCCGTTCTGTCCAGTACATCCCTCCGCGGAGCGTAGCCTTATTGTTTCGACAGCCACATTGTCCGATCAAACAGCCATGCAGAACACCCCCACGGTAACGGGCTAGTCTAACCCTCTCCTCACGCGAATCCTTTCTCGCAATATTATTGGAGCTCCCACTCAAAAGCCGATAAGGGGAGCGGTGACGATTGTAGCAAGGCAACTGACAATTTCTAGATGGAACCGCCTTTCTCCTGTAAAGTGATATCAGAAAAAAATAAATTCGACACGCCAAAGCTTTGGATCTAACATGTCATTAAATTGATTTCAACCCAGAACTTTATGGCGAAATATTTATTCACAGTTTCAGAAAAAAAATCTCACGTAACCTATAGCTTATATATAAAGACCTAGCATTTTAGAAAATAATAGCATAGCTGTCTTATAAATTATTGATTGAATGCTTTCCTCAACATTTTCGGCCTAAATAATGTACTGTGACAGTGTATGGTGCTTATTTAAATTAATTCTGATGATAATTATGTAAACATGGCATGAAAGGTGCCTTAAAATCGCTTAGTTGACATATACTTCTCCAAGGAATGACGTGACCGTTTTGTTTACTCCGCCTTCTGATAAATCAGTTATACGTTGATTTGAACGAAATTATTTCAAGCCATAGGCAAAATATGAAAGTCACCTTCGCCGCGGGTTAACTAGTATTGGATTTGCGACTCTTGGATTCGCGATGGATTGGATTTACTTCTTGTTTCCTCACGGTATATAGGAATGTTTTTTATTGAAAAACACGCTAAGACTCAAGATAAAACTGCTTCAATGGATTTTAACATGCATCGAACTCAACGTGAACTGAATCATGAATCATCATCAGTCAGTATTATATTTCAAGGATCGATATTCCGTATTTGCAGTTTTACTTAGGCGTCAGACTCATTGTTCTCATTTATAATTATAATTACACCTTTAATGCAACCGCAGATATCTCGATTAAAGCTATCAATGGTTCATCTATTAATCGTAATGAGTTGGTCAATCACAAAACAGGGTGGAAATTTTAAAATTTCACTTCCAAAATATTCACCTTTTGTCATTATATGTCATGTTGACCGGGGCGAGTTGATAAAAATATTTTATGCCGTCGTATTTCTTGAATATTTTACTCAACATTTCCCGCAAAAGGACTAGATTACGAATTTGAATATCATTCTCTAATCTAAAATAACTTAAAGCAAACACCCTGACCATTTGTTTTTCTTACCTTTATCACGTTATGCTACCATAAAAGTACCTTCTTTCTTTTTTCCAATCTCTTATTTCCTGTGCTTTGAATTTGCGAGTGAAATTCAAATCCCGGTGGAGACACGCGTGTAGGAGGTACTCCTTTGTAACATATTCCATTTATCTTCTGTTTTAACAACGCTCCCGGAAGAATGTAACAAATAGTTGAGATATTTAAAACTTGTATCAACTGTTTGCGTATTGGTGGCATATTAACCTTTCCATGTGATTTTTCTGTTTTCCATGGACTTCCTTTGCTCGCAGTTGATCAGAAAGTGAAATCTATACGACTATATACACCACGTCAGCTTGCCCTGTAGAGAAGTAATTCGTGACATGCTGATTTTTCTCAGTATTTTAAGATGTCTCAATCACAATCACCATCCAAGCATGTGCATCCATAAGCTTTCTTCCGGCGTAGTCATTTGGTACTTTTATTTTCAGATTGTTTCATTGAATGCCATTCCTATTGGCAGAGCTGTCTGTGACCTTCCCTTGCAAGTGAAAAAATTCACCCTGAAGACGATGGTGAAGTTTGACACTGTGACTGAAGTGAATGGTCTACGGAATCTGTAGTGGTCGGCATACATTGATCCATTTTATGCGTACTCATCATTTGATACAATATGCACAGCATTTACTTTGAAGGGAATAATTTTTGACGTGAAATGGGAATTTCTTGGTTAAAACACGGGGAAATATAAACTTCAAATGATATTGAATAAAATTAGTTGGTGGTTTGATTTATGAAGCATCTCACACATGTATGCAAAGAATAAAATAATACGACCAACATTTGGAAAAGGCAGTTCAGATCTCTTCCAGTAAGATGTGTAACACGAATGTTTCATTGCATGCAAATTATTTTTATTCAAGCTGCTATTTCACGTTAAAAACGATTTCTCTCAAGGTGAATATTGCTTATTTTGAATCACAAGAGAAATATACACTAAAAATATCAACGTATTCAGAACTTGCGCTGAACAAAATCCAAATATTTGATAATGATTTATCTTTAAGCAAGCATATTTCTGCAAATGAATTTATCTTTCAGTAGGAATATCTCTGCGAATGAAGTTTACACGTGTTAAAGGTGATAAAATATAAATAAACCCAATTTAAGCATTCATATTCTGATCTTCTTGCACACTTCATTGACTTTACACTCGCTTCATTTTGCAAGTCCATTCAACTGAACTAAAGCAAGCTAGTAGCGAAGATAGTAACAGGCCAACTAATTGAACGTGCTCTTTTCCAAACTCGAATAAAGATATTTCAGATAGCAAATGCAAATTCCATATGGCTATGCCTTAAAATATTTTCCACGGAAATTTCAAACATTTACTCTCGGCTGAACATCATAATACGCCCCCTGTCGATATATTCACGGATTCTAACGTCAATAACCAATTTAACTTTCGCCTCTCTCTCTCTTCTCAATTCTAAACATCCAAATCTACATATTGCCCCAAAAGCCACCTCAAGGATGTGTCACGTCGGCAAGGAAGCCACTTCTACTACATGGTTACAAAATTTAACCAAACTACAGCTAGGACATTGTCATAATAATCATGCTGGGAAGGGATATTGAATTTGATAAGATAAATTGTGGCAGGTATAAAAATTAAAGATGTAAAGGTGAATCTATGTATGGAATAGAGTTTTACATGATTCCAAAAAATAGGTACGAACGCTGATGGAATTAAATGGAAAATGAAAAAGGTTGACATAAATTGGAAGTCTTTGAGGCGTGGGTTTAGAAAATGATGCAAAATGTGAGACAGAAAAGAATGGAAACAAATAAAATAGTGCTAGGAATGACAAAACAATAGAGGAAAGCGCAGAAGGAAATACAGCTTTATAGATTGGTGAAGAAGTACGAGGATAATAAGCATGAGATAAAAATAAATATGTGAGGCTATTAGGAAAGTTAGATGAGACGAAGTGACTCATTAGAATGCATCACAAAAAGATCAAAGACGTAATTGAAGCGATTTATTCGTTAGTACATTTCGTAAAATTAAGGGGCATAAGGGTCCCTGAAAATTCTACAACTCCTGAAACTTAAAGTATTCCTCCAGGCAAAACTGGACAGGTCGCATGATATTACTTGTACCTAATCATCACAAATTACAGGCAATATTTCAGGACAAGGAAAATGATAGTGTTTTGCAATATCAAGATAATAATAAAATATATTTATAGCTATTCATATAACAAATTGATGTTTTTCTCGACGACATTTTCCACTCCTAGCTCCTCGCGCTGTCATCTATCTTTCAGGTCATTTTTCTCTTTAGCCTCTCTTTGACTGGTGTCTTTATTTCTTCCGCAATTCACTTTCCTTCCTACCTGAGTCTGCTTGCAGGATAATAGTAAATGTATTAAATCAAAGATTTACCGATAAGTAATTGAAAAGTTTAATAGTCCTTAATGGAACAAATATGTAAGAGTTATGTGAAAACAATAATCTATTTTGCTCGTTTTTCTTTGCACTATTAGACCTTTTACATCTCATTTTACGAATTCCTCCCAAGGGATTCTATTGCTCAGTCTTCTTCAAGCACGGATCTCGAAATCTTCCTAAATACGTTTATTCACTACGAAATCTCGACACGTGAGGGCTGGTCTATTTGTCAATATTTTGATTAATCATCCCTGGTGACTGTTACGATAAACAGTGTTCAGGGAGAGTTTTTACCAGCACTCATTTATTGCCCTGTTTGTTTTGAGATACACTTGCTAAAACCAGCAATTCGTTATCTTCCAAAAAATGTGTTTGAGGGAGGAAGCACAATCTCTTACTCCCCATATGTAAACTGTGGAAGACGAAACACAATTTTCTCCCGTTGCAGCCAATTTAGCCGTCAATACACTGCTGGAAGTTTGTTAATGGAGCAAATAGACTCAACAGCCTTCTTACCGTGAATGTATCTGATCTAGGATGCCTCTATCAGCGTGTAAACGGGGCAATTGGGTAAAAACGTTTCCTGTTCAATTCACAATCCAATATTCAGCTACATCACGAGTCAATGAGGCAAAAAATGGAAATTGACGTACACTACGTCACTTCCGAGAATACACATTGGGACAGAATGGAATTCACGGCCGTTAAGTGAACCCGGGAGGCGATTACCTTCCATCTAACCAGGCAAAGTGAATTTTAATGTATAACTTACAAAAAAAACCACAGAGAAAGATATTGCGAACACAGAGTTATATGAAATGACGCAGGAAAATAGAAGTACATAGAAGCTCAAGGCCAAATTCAAATTCCTTTTTAATGTACTAAAATAGGACGTAGAGCCATCGTAATTTACATATCATGAATGCTCATAAATAAAATCTAGAAAATATGCATAATATATTGTAAGTTCATCAAAACAAATAATAATATAAAAAATATTAATGAATAAATGAAAATGCACAATACAGTACACGTGTTAGACTACTATGCAGTAAAGAGTCCTATTCATCATCAAATTAGGTTCGCAAAACTGCAACCGTAGGCAAAGGCACAAGAAGAGTTGAAAATCAAATATGTATTCATTTCTATGAGCAGTGGCGCTTGATTGTTGTATAATTCACACCTATTCTTTTACGATGTAAGTTAGCCATTCATTTTATTCCACGGTGTTTACAGGCGTATTTAGGAATCCCTTGTCTCTTTTTCAGCATGATCTCCCTGAACTGCAAAGATCTTTTAAGATAGGAGTTTTTCCAATTTTTCTATATTCGTAGGGATCGTGTTGCGTTAGGTATTCTAGCAATAATCTTTCTTTTCTTTAGTCTTGCTCCATCTTCCTTTTTGCAAGTGGTTCTTCATAAAATCAGTGTTTTATGAATGTTGCTGTTCGTTGCTGAGTGCTCGTATCGATTGGAGTTCGTATCGTTCACTTTTTGTGAGGCTTTTAATATTGGTAATTCCGGGGTTCTTATAGTTGATAACCGGGTGCAAGTGTATCAAGATATCTTGAAGGTTAAATCCAAATCTTTTTGGCTGCTGCAAGGGCTATGGTAGCTGTACGTGACGTAGTCTCGGAGAGAAGAGAGAAGTATCGGGGAATTAATCCCCGTTTCAAGAAACTGCTGTAAAAGAAGATGTTGAGGCTCGCGATGCGGAATTTGATGGAGAACTTCCGATATAATTTTTAACCTTAGTTGCTGTACTTTGACGAAATATATCAAATTCTCAGGCATCACTTAACTTGAGTCGAAACCTAGTTCGGAATAATGAAAAATTATTTTGGAACATTACAAAGTGAATTATTTACAAACCATCGCAATTTGGTTCCACCAATTAAAGCCTGAGAATTTGATACATATCTCAAAGGTTTTTGTTCATTTACTTGATTGATTAGAGAATGATAAGGAGAGGAAGATTGGTTAGGTTAGTCAGGTGTTATGGAATTGCATTCAGTTACTTGAGCTACAGCTTTTTGGCTACTGGATGCTCAAAAATTCTACGTCTTAGGTATAGCCTTTACTTTCAATGGCAAGAGGTTTCAAAGTTCAAGGTTGATTTAAGGCCTTTTAACCCGATTTTTTACCCTTATATTTGATAATGCCAAAGCAGTAATGAGATGAAATGGATATGAAACCCCTTATCAAGGACAAAATACTACAGTAAAGATGATTAGAACGTACAAAAACTCAATCTCGTTTACGTTAGCTTTAAACACAAGGTTAACCATAACTGTAACCATAGAATGTGATGTCGATAGTAAACTAATCGCCAAACTGGCATGCAATGTTTGAAGCAAGGAAGAAGGTACCTGTATTCACTTAAGATATTCTCACGAAACCTGCCACACATATTTTTCCGCGCGTTACCGCAGGTGATTTAAGGCAACGTGTACTCGTCCGTACCGAGGGAATAGTTCGCACATAGTGGCTCAACTCACCAATTCTAAAAGAATGCAACGGTTATTGAGGCAGCTCGGTGCACGCCACCACCGTTTTACGACATGATAAATGCAAGAGGTTTTAAAGGCTGTGAGGAAGCAGGGAGGCGAGTGAATTTGAGGCAGCAGTAAGTGGGTGGCTGGGTGAGGGTGGCTGAGGTATTAGGTGCCGCGGAAAGAGGTCGGGTACGCGTGGGTCTACGGCGTGAAGCCCTACGGAGGTAGAGGAGAGGCTCTCTTAAAGGTTTCCGACCGTTTGACGTTGGTGTGTGCTTAAGAGTGGAGAGGTCTTTTGGGGGATCTCTCCCAGTTAATCAAAACCCACTAGCTTTCAGTAGTGAATATATCAAATGAGTAATTAGAACACCTTTCCCAAGCGATCCTAGGCTAAAGGGTAATTAGATTCAGGTAATGGCGGGGCCCAAAACGGGAGTAGCTAGTCGCCCGCTCGCGAGGAGATGGCTTGCTGATAGCTCGCAAGGTTTGCTTCATTAATTGAAACCCATGTTGAGAGAAGATGTTATCTCTCTTGAAATTAGGTACACACGGCGTGATATAATGGGAAAAAACATTAAATTCGTAAAATGAACTATGATAACTTCTTTACTTATTATCGCTGCATAATAGTTAGCGCTGCTTTTGTTCCCAAAGCCAAGAAACTTCGTAAGGAAGGTCTGCATGTAAAAGCAGCCACGCATAATTTATTAAGCAAGTAAAAACTCGGTAAAATATGTAATTTTCTTTTGGGCTGATGCATACAAGTCCGGTACGCAAAAATGTCGCATACATCAACCCTGAAGAGGTGTTAGGCAAACGTGAGGAAATGTCGGGACGGGATATTTATCAAAACACGGGAAATCCCGAAGGAAAAAATCCGATGATACTAACGTGAGCTACGAGAGTTTGTAATTTGACGTAAAGCTATATGCCATAAAGTTTTATAGAGGAGACTGGGAGCCACTATATTACCTCTACGAAGCCATAGTTCGGTTGATAGCCAACTACTTTCGTTGCATGCTATCTTAGACGCTTGTGGGACGTATCAACAGCTAGTCGGCATTTCATCCAAATAAGAAGTATTCATATTTAGAATGCAATGAGGACGGGAAAACAACAATCTATTATTTCATAGAGAATGAAACCAACATTAAACTGTGATAAGATAAAACACGATAGCCATTTATAAGAGCAAAAGCCAGAGACTATTTCTAAAAGAGATAATACCACATGTATTTAATTCAAATTCAAGCAGATAATAAAAACATTACACACATTGAGGTTATGACTTTTGCAAGGAAAGATGGAGTAGAGCCCCATAGGTTTTAATTTGACAGCGGGCCTCCTATGCATTTATGATATACCAAAAAATCAGAAAACTGAATTAATTTTCCAGTTAATTACTTTTTCCGCCAGTAATTTTGCGCTTTTTAATATTTTCCAAAGCATAAAGCCAGAAAATCTAGTAAATCACGTTTTGATCCAATGCTGTCAGCTATACTGATAGAAAAACTATGATTATCGTGTTTACACCATTATTAAAATTTATTCTAGATGAGATCCTTCAGTATTTATGGAATAACTATTAATTATCTCCGATTATATCGTTTTTTTAAATGAGATACTGAGAAAAAAAATCCGAAGCAAAAAGGGCGTTTCCATAGTCGTGAAAATTAGACATCAATTCAGAGAAAATTTTATATAACCAACGACCACTAACTATGCTCAGCGCGATAATTTTTCGCCATGGAAGAAAGTCCTTTTTAGCCATACGGTGGACATAATTAACTTCTCTTATCGGAAGAATCTGTCCAGCTGTCAGTCCTCCTGAATTCGTTGGCTCAGCGGCCATTCAGGTTCTTTCTGCATGACCATCGATTGGTTTGTGGGGAGAGCACAATTTTGACGTTTTGCTGAGGTCAGGGACTTTCACCATCGTAAATGAGCCCAATCACTCCAACCGGCGTTCGTGGCCTTTGGAAATAACTGTTACACTTTTGAAGGGTCGGGAAAATACAATTACGCTGGCGTGATAAGCAAAGATTCATGTTGCTCTTCATGATTATACACCACCATAAATGAGCTTTGTATTACAGGAACTTTCCATTCACATGTAGACAGGTGTTCACGAGTTTTTATAGCATAATTCAAATAAACAGTTAATCCATTTATTCTTAAGCAGAATGGTTATTTGGATTAACTATTTACATTGAAACATAATGTTTGCTGATATATTTTATAATTGTATCTCAGTTAAAATGAAAATTCAACACGTATATCATTTTAGAGGAAGTGACATTGTTTACAAAGTCCTGTTATTGAGTGCTTATCAGTCGCTATATTTAAAAAAATGTGCTGTATTTCTTAAGGGTGGGATTTGCACAACATAAAGTTTATCTCACTAAATTTAAATGCACGAAAAGCAGACATTTGGTTCAAGTTGGATCATTTTGAATCAATACAGTACAATTATTTTCATGCAAGATAAAAAATTAGAAAAATATATGAGAGGAAATAAAATTATCATACTTTATTTAATCACGGTTTATAATTTTAGAATATAATAATAAAAACAAAAAGTTGATAATGATCGGCACAACGCATCTTCACGCTTCACGGTGAATGAGCCCCTACCGTGAAGTAAAATTTGGTTATAGTTGAACTTTCACAGATACCTACATCAGAGTTTTACAGAGTTTTGGACACCCTGAAAATTCCTTAAATTTCAAATACTCCTCACGCCATCTATTCCCTCTTCTTACTCTGCCCTCAAAATCCCATTAGCTCTATACGGACTAAAAGTCTCCTAAAATGCATTTTCACGGCATTCGAATTTTCCTTGACACCCTCTCTCAACCAGCTTAATGATACTTTATTCCACCTTTCTTTGCCCATTTTATTCCCTCTAACCAGGTAAAAATACACTAAATGGAAAAGAAGATGCCTATTCTCCATACTCAAACACCGACTTTTAAAATCATAAAAGGTTTTAATGCCTTAACTCGCCATTCAGCTTCAGCCGGATCATCCACGATTCTGACTTATCCCTCGCCTACTCTCGTGCATAATCAACGGTCACTCCAATGTTTCTTGTAATTTTCTTTGCACGTGTCGAGAAATTCGAACACTGGAATAATTGGAAGATCTTCAAATTGATATTGTAATCCCTCAGAGCCGGTTTCGAAGCTCTATCGATTTCTAACATCATTTCTCTCCCTTCAAAAAACAACTTAAAAGGAAGCTGCTCTTGAGATTACGTGGCTCAAAGACTATGCATGGGAATATCGGGAAAGAATTGTACTTAGCCTGATGATCTACCTGAATGTCTCATACATGCTGTTTTAAAATGTCTCATAATAGATTTAATTTCTAAAAATTAACTGTACCAAACATCATCAGGTCCTTCCATTCCTTTTATCCAAAATTTCTTTACCTTCAAAAGTTTTACCCTACAAAAGTTCTTTTTTCTTCTACATGCGATATTAATTCTTTGTTCCTCACTCTGATGCATTCCTCCGCAACGGTTTGGTAATCTTTTTCCACACACACATACACATAGGTTTATTTTTTTCACATTTTTCCTTATCCCACTGAGTCTTCACCCACGCCAACTCCATTCAGGCCTCTTTCCTTGCTAACTCTCCACCAACCTACTTCACTCTAAACCCAAATTTCCATAGAAATGAATTGGAATCCATCAAATCCCTCATTTTTTTTGTGAGGCAATTTAGAGACCCAAGCGGTGGTGTGGTAAGTACGACCCCTCCCATTCTGAGTCCTTACTCCTCCCTCAGTCCTGCTCTCCTTTTTTTTACTCTCACGATCCCTTCTCCATCGAATCGGGGAAAAAGCTAAAACGATGAGTTTCTTCAAGTCTATTTCACTTTTGCCCAGCCTTTTCTTCTCCCTCTTCACGTGCGGTGCACGAATCTCCTCTATGTTCTCACATTTTCCTCGGACTTAAAAGAGATGCATTAAGATGAATTCTTGTTACTTCAGGAGCAACTTTGTGAAAAAATACTCACAGTGACTGAATAAATAAGCCATGTGCATGGTGAGAAACAACACCTTGACGGACGAGAGGAGGAGAATTCAAAGGGGAATAATGAACTATGTGAAAACTGGGAAAGAAGTCGAAAATTAGAATCAGATATGAAGAGTTGGGTTATTTTACGTGGTTCTTAGACGGCCGAAATCAAGAAGAAAAGAAACTGTGCACATTATCACAAGATTACTTTTATATACGTACGTATTAAAATGCGCTTTTGACGCATAACTTGATGGTGTCACCTATGTATAGAAACCAGTCACACGATAGATAAATCTTTTCATAACATGCGTAGTTTATTAATTTAGATATATATTGTTATTCAACGACTCGAGTTAACTTTCTTGAATAGCTATTTCGTTCTTGGTGTAAGGGCCAAAAAATGAGGTTATTAACATAAGGCAGGCGGTTGCGGAAATATTAATTGGGGATTTGAGAAATATGCTGTAGTATCATCTCTTCCACTCTATTTCACGGGCTTAAAGAAGATGTATCATGTTAAACCACGATTCAGGTGAATTTCATTGATCAGCTGGTTCATTATTTGTTGAGGTGACTGACAACTGATGACATTTGCGCCAGGTAGGTGGACAACATAGGAGTCAATTGAGGATTTGGGGAGCAGTGGAGAGAAACACGGCACCATCGGCGTTAACCGTTAACGTAAAGACCCAAGTTTTGATATTCCAAACCTTGGGAGGATAACTATATTTAAAGCAAATAGCATCCATGTATGGATCGGAGTGATGCAGAAAAGCGAAAATATCGGTCATAACCGAGATTTGAACCGGATTTCATACCTTAGGACAGAAGGCTCGTAAAATAACCAACGAACTAACACGATCTCCGAGTGATACACCACTGGAATCATTAATTCACAGTGACAGTACACTCGGAATCAATGCTCTCTTTTGCATCACAGAATTCTGTTCATTTTCAGAATTTTGCACCAATTTTAACATAATGGTTGCAATTTAATGAGCAACGCCATCTCATTAGCTCTTCAGGAGGAATACCTAAATTGTTTAGATACTTTATTTAAAACTAGCATCAGTAAAGAAATCGCTCAGCCTCTGACACAAACCTCCTCACCTAATACCTACAATATTGCAAATCATTCTAAAACGAGCATAAAACTGTATTATTTCAAGGTTTTAAGATTGTGCAATGAATTCATTCTGAGAAGAGCATTCTTACCTCAATTGCAGTGAGCCTAACTAAAATTGCTGGACGTTTATAGTAAACATTTAATTAATAATATTAGTAAACGTATTACTCCACAGCAGTATTGTTTTTATTTTTTATAAACAGAATCTTAATAAGATAACTTTTTTATATATTTGCTCTAAAAATAATCTACAATAAATATTTTTTTGCGAAAATAAAGCAGTAATGTTATCCAATGTATGGCTGACGATGGTGTCTTTGTTTTGTGCGCCAAACATTTATGAACGTGATTTAAGCCACTCGCAACGACGCACCGAGGCAAAGGTAAATTTTTATGAAAAGATTTGAGGATAGATATTCCAGCCAATGTTTTTATACGGACTCCCAACTTATAATTTTGTAACACTTGTGACCGCGTCAATCCCAGTTCTTAATACTCGACTTTCCAATACCCGAATCGGTCGCCCCTTTTCCACCCTGCTCGCGATCCCTTCTTCCAACCAATTTCCCGGAACCCCTATTCTCCCTAAGCGCTCAGACGCTCTTTTAATCCACCACCCCCCATCCTCCCCGATCCTCACCTCTCCCCACCTCCCCCTGCCCCATGCTCCACTTAAAACGTCGTCAAGCAAACTTTTTATCTTAGGCCCCCTTCTCCCTCATCCTCTCTCGCTCTATGGAGTGACGGCGCGATGGACAGACTAGATAAAGGGAAGCGAATAAATTACGGGGCCCGCACCAACCGCATCAGACTTGGGTACCTCGCACCAAATCCACTTCCCTCCCGAATCGGAATTAATGGGCAAACGGGGCCATTATACTGGCCGATCGAATTTTTGCAGGCGCGTGTGTCTTCTTTTCATTTTATTTCCACCATCCTTAAGTTTATTCCTTGCGCGATGGAATGCTTCTCATCGTAAAAAAAACTTTTAAAGCCAGTCAGTGGGTCAAGATCATGGATGACTTCTAGCGGTTTGCTCACGGGGACGTGATGTGGTTTTCGATTAGTTTTCCTCAATTAGGTTAAGAAAAATGGAGGTGACATTCCGCTCGATTCTTGAGGTCAATTTCGCCATTACAGTTGGTACAGTTTAGGCCTCACTTTCTCTAACCTTAACGGTGGTTGCGTTTGATTTTCGTCAAATATAAGTTAACATTCCTTGGTAGAGTAGTTTTTTGTGATTTGCGTCTTTCCCATGCACCCCTGTACTTGTCTTCGCCCTTGAGCATTCACGATCATGTTTTATTTTCATTTAACCCCCTTATACGGCTTTACAAAGGGAATTTTTCTCAAGGAAAGCTATTGCGCAGTCTGTAGCATGGATAAAAAAGCAGTCAAAATCGCGTGGTGGTACGTAAGTAAAGGATTGCTTTCATGATTGCGTTAATAAAAGGATGATTGCATGTAAAATGTTCGCGCTATACTTTTTTTGTATTTGTCCTCGCAACTTAATTCCGTATACTATACCCCGCAAAAATCTCACCATGTCTGTAGTCCCCATGTGCATAATTCATCTGCTACATCAGTGAAAGTGAGCGTTCTGAGAAATTGCAATGCTCAGGACGTAGTGGCGTTAACAGAGAGGAAATGGGAAAGTAAATAAATTAATGTTCTGATTTTGTTATGCCGTTCCGTGCAGAAATCGTAAGAAGAACAACAGTTCAGCAAAGTAAAAGTGAGCTGACTTTACAAATAAAATCACAAAGCAGGATAAAATGGGTCAATTTGAGACTCACCCACACCGCAATGCTTCAAACATCGGTAGGATAGGTAGCTCGCTACACGGGAACCGTTCACCTTGACGTCCGCCAGTCAACTATTCCAACAAGAACAAGGATGTAATAAATAGAAAACGCACAAAAAAAGTCCCACCAGAGGTCGTTCTCGTAGAAAACACTGACATCTAGTGATCATTCAACCAAACAAATATGGGCTGTGGCGCGGTAAACAAATGTGTTTCATACATCAACTTCGACGTATAATTTCAGGAGTTTTCCTTGCTTGTACAATTAAAGGAAAGTGCTCAATTATATGATTCATATTTGATGTAATGTCACTGAGTGTTCCGCATTTCAATCCGCCAAAAGTTGACGTTTTCCACGGTGAAAATATTGCTTTATAAGGACAGATATGCATTTGTGAAGACATTTCATGGTTAACTGAAAACATTTTGCTTGAACAAAAAAATGAGCCTCATTGGTTTTTTTATGAAGGTTTACAAAAAATGATCTAGATCTAAACTGGCAGTATGATGCCTTTCAGAAACGTTGCTATTTATGAAGAATAACTGCTTCCCTATGTTTTAATTCTAAGCTTTTTCACCATGATATCATCAAGTAGAAATGCCTTATTAACTTAACTTCAAAATAATAAAAAGTCATGATATTTCGAGTCAAGTGCACGGGAATTAATTGCAACACACACTTCTATTAATAGGAGATAGGTATACATGCACGAAATGTTTCTCATTGCACCAATAGAATGGAAGAAATTTCAACATGATTCAAGCGAAAATAAGTTATGCGAAATGACCTTAGCCGTTAAAGCACGTTAAAAAAAAGTTATTACTTATCTGAGATAATTGTGCAAACATTCTGAGGAGAAATAAGAAGATTAAATGAGGTAAAAGGATTATTAACACGGAGATATTGGAATACTTCCACCCAAAATGTCAGAGTCTATTGATCATAGGAAGAAATAGTTAAGCAAATGTTATAGTTAGATATTATCAAGGATGGGTCTCGAAACATTATGGATCCCTTTTTTCGTAAATTTTCGCAGTTCATTATATCGCAGAAATCCAAAATAAACTTACCAAAATTATGGATCCCATTAATGTTGTGACAAAAGTGAAAAAATAGAGCTTTTGAGATGTTTTCAAATATAAAATCTCTTGCTATACACTACGATACAATTACCTATCATTTTTTCCATGAGGGTCAGGACAAAGTGCGATTACAACCGCATCCTAATGATATTTGGGAGATGCAGCATTCCATGAAGAATAAAATCGAGATTTCCCAAGTAACTTTGTGGCCCATGTACTCGTCACATAATGAATTGATACTTTCCATATTCCTTGCATCTTTTTTCTTCATCATAGTTTTGACAAATAATTGCGATTTTCAAGGTGCCAACTATAACTTTCAATCGCTTTCTTTACAATATTCAAAAAATCAAACAAATTAACAGTGCTGCTAAAAATGGTGTGTACATTAGGCCGGCCCTTATTTTTCAGAATTGAGAAACGTTATGTTTTCTTAGTCTCAAAATGATCCAAATGAGGTTCATATTCACGTGCTAAAATTTGGTTACTTTAAAATAACGGGAACCCGTGCCCCAAGGGCCCTTAGTACTTAGGACCTTCAATTGAGTTTTTTTGGGGCTGAAAAAGCACTATCCTTATGAAATACGTGAAATTAGAGCCCTTTAGGGCCGAATTTCTGTTTGTTTTTACCTATCTCTAAGCGTTTACGAGATATCGTCCGTCGTAATGCAATCCACCCCCCAGGGCGCTACCCCGCACCGCGGTGCCGCGCCGCTGAGATACGGCCCGCACCACTTGCTAGAGACTTCCCCTCCACCCCCTCCCCACCATCGGCAAAGTCTTTGCTCCTGCAGGCAAGATCTAGCCTCTGAAGAAATGTGCTTAAGTTAGAAAGGATTTAATGGACATGACAAAATTTCCAATCAAAAAAGCACCTATAAAGCAGCTATGGGATTAAGTACGGGGCCGCAAATAGAAATTTTTAAACAATTTCAGACAAATTGGCCGATGATTGTCCAAGATAAATTTTCTACACTAAAGAGATGTAGGCAAAGAGATATACTCTTGATTAATGACGAAATTTCTATAATTGATTATGCAAGAAATCAGCTCGAGGTAACCCGTCTCCTTATAACCTTTCTCAGTCTAATTTGGTGCTTTTTATTTAAAAAATAGGTTCTAACTACAATTTTCTTTAGGTAGGGCATCCTCGAGCCGACTATCGAGAATTACTGGAGCTGATGATAATATTTCTTGGAGGAGTCCCTCCAGGAGACATTCGCTTCAAGCAACCGGGCCCAATGCATAACGCCCGATGGATGTCCAAAACCATTTATTCTATTATTTTTCTAGCTTGCCTTATCTATTTTTCGCTCGCAGTTCCACTTGAGCCGGGCCCAAGAAGATGGTCTCATGCACGTCTCACTATTTGTAGTGAATTTATATATTCAGATGTGGTTCTCCGCTTCTTGTGCTGCATCTGTTCCCAACAGTGACCTGCAGTTCCTAAAAAGACTTGTTAATTGTGAAAGTGTTCACCTGAAAATAGCGAAAGCGGCACAAAAGAGGTTTTCAAACCACTTGTGGTACCTGAGCGAGGAGCTGGTAGGACTGTCATTATTTGACGGATCCCTTTCTAAGCGTGAAAAGAAAAACGTGATACGCCGTATGAGGACATGTGAGGGAAAATGTGATCCACCGAAGAAGGCATCCTATAAACATAAACACCTGGCTAAGCTATATATATCAAATTTTGCCACTACTAATTCGAGAAAACTATTTAATACATTTGAAATATGCTCTGCATTCTTTAATGTGCCCACGCGAGAATGGGATGAACATACTGACTACAAAAACGGTTTGCAAATTATTCGGGGTCTTCAAGTGGTGAATGATTGTGCAGAGAGAGGGGTGAAACTAATTCAAGATTTTATGTCAGTTACGAAGAAGGAAGAGAGCTTTCAAAATGTATTACTAAGTGTAAATTTTCATCGTAGCACAACGCCTAACGTGCGCAAAGACACTTTAACTGCCAAATACGGTCTGTCAGTGGAAGATTAGAAATATACCGAAAACGTATTTTATTTTGGTTAATATGTAGGTACTTAAATTCATGGACTGAGTGAAAATAAATTGATCGCTTTTGATTGGAAATTTTGTCATGTCAATTAAATCCTTTCTAACTTAAGCACATTTCTTCAGAGGCTAGATCTTGCCAGCAAGAGCAAAGACTTTGCCTATGGTGGGGAGGGGGTGGAGGGGAAGTCTCTATAAAGTGGTGCGGGCCGTACCTCAGCGGCGCCCGCGCCGTGGTGCGGGGTAGCGCCCTGGGGGGTGGATCGCATTATGACGGACGATATATCGTAAACTCTTAGAGATAGGTCAAAACAAACAGAAATTCGGCCCTAAAGGTCTCTACTTTCACGTATTTCATAAGGATAGCGCTTTTAAAAAAACTCAAATGAAGGTCCTAAGTACTAAGGGCCCTTGGGGCACGGGTTCCCGTTATTTTAAAGTAACCAAATTTTAGCACGTGAATATGAACCTCATTTGGATCATTTTGAGACTAGGAAAACATAACTTTTCTCAATTCTGAAAAATAAGGGCCGGCCTAGTGTACATACGGCTTAAAGTACAACTCGCGTAATGAATGGAATATCGGCCATATCGCTAGTAAATTTTCAATCAGGGTGAATAAGCATAAGAGGTGTTTTATAAATTGTGATTCATCTTAATATTTTGTCCAACATTTGTTAGAGAAAAGACATCCTATTGACTCGACTTGAGAATCCTGAGTTCAAAGGCAAGCAGTGCAAAGGATGATAACAGGAATTTCTCGAGCAATTGGAAACTGTTAACACAGGAAGTGTAAACCTGGCGAACGACCAATTACTTGATAACTACTTCCAGATGTATCAGTAGCATTACCAAAGAATGATCATGTGTCATAATTTTCTCTTGCTGTTTTTCCACCGCAGTTTAAATTTGCTAATATCATTCCTGTACATACATCTGGTTCTAAAAATGATGTCTCTAATTACAGCCCCATCTCTCGGCTCCCAATTCTCAATTCCGTCTGTGAAAGCATTATTCTTAACCGATTTTATTATTTCACGTCCCCTTATCCACCTACCAATGAACATGGTTTCCTTCCGGGGCGGTCATGCCTAACCAATTTATCAGTTTCCAGCACCAACTGTTAACTCAATATCCAAGTAAGCCCAGCTTGATGCCACATTTCTTGACTTCTTCGAAAGCCTTCGGTTCTTTCAACCATAGCCTCCTCCTTCATTAGCTCAGTCAAAGGTTTTAATATCCATGGTAAAATTCTCAGTACCTTATCTAGATTTCTTGGTGATAGAATCCAGCACGTAATTCTTTCTGGCACCTCATCTTGTTGGTCTCCTGTAACGTCAGGAGTTGCCCAAGGCAGCGTCCTAGGACCATATCTTTTTAATTTATACATTGATGACTTAGCTTATCTAGTTCACACCTCCCAAGCCCACATGCAGTTAAACGCAAAACCATTCGCGCCCCCACTGACTGTCACGAAATCCATAATGCTTTAAATATGATCGCTATTGGCGCACTACCTGGAAGTTAAACTTAAATGAAATAAATTACAATGCCATGTCTATTCATCTAAAACAAAATCCCACTTAACTTCAATTAGCCCTTAATTCAATGTCCCTAAACCGCCTGTGGTCAGTAAAGGATCTTGGTGTATTGACAGATAACAATTTTTATTTCTCCCGTCATATTCAGACAATTAAATCGGAACATATGTCTCTCCTAGGCCTTCTATACCGAAAAACAGAAGTTAAAGATTCCCAAGCTCTTCAGTCATAATTTTTAATGATTGTTCTTCTAGAGATCATGTATTTCTCTCCTATTTGGACGATGTCTGCTCCATCTAATCTCACAACCCTTAATACTGTAACCCATTTATTCACAAGAATAGTGAAGTACAGAGTCACCCATATGCGCGATATGTCCACCAATGCCTTTCTGTCTTCTCTCTCCATTTGCAATCTTCCATGTCTCCGCTTAAAACTGACCTAAAATGTATTTACAACATCCTTAACTCCATCACAGACTGCCCTGAACTCCTTTCTTTTATAAATTTCTAAGTACCCTCCCGGCGCACCCACTCCCTATTCCATTCCTACGCGCACCCACTCCCTATTCCATTTACCAGTTCCCAGATTATCGCTCTCTCAACGCTCACTTTTTTCCGCCTCCCCTCTTTTCTTAATTCCCCTATTGAGAGCGTTGATCCGTTTTTTCTATCCCCTAAAGCATTTATAAACCTGGCTCTCTCTCTTCTCTTTGAAAATAATGGCACTACCTCTTTACTCAGTTTCTTTCTGATTTTTTGTTCTATAATTTGTTATGTTTTGTGTATTCCTTTCTTATACATGTTCTGTTATTTGGGCCACTGTGGATTGCCAACAGTGCTGTATGTGGACATTTTAAAATATATAAATAATTAATTACCTTTGGGTATTTAACCTATTCCTTCATAACTCCACCTGCATCTTAAACACAAACCTCATCTCCCCTCCTAGACCCATGAGTTGGAATATATAAGAATGGTGGTTAAATGCCTTTATGATGATTGTATTTGTAGTAACCGCTGTAGGGGAGTAACAAAGTGTAGAATAAGTACTACTCAAAGTAATAATGGATAAAATTCCATGGAGACCTTTGTAATTTTAATGGAAAATGCAGGATGTCATTTCATTATTGTCAAGTCTCACGTCACACGCCCACGTCAAAAATTCAAAAAGGGAAGATCTGAAAGACTTGAAGTTGGCAACCTCAGATTCAAGAACGGCAAGGAAGTGCGAAGGCCATGACCGTAACATATAAGGCCAAAATTTCTATTCACTGAAAACTAAGAAATACGTCATTCACTTTGACTTGAATTTTTATTTTATATAAAAGAAATGAATTTTTTCATTTTTGTAATCATATCATAAAACGATTTTTGATGGGTCGTATTTTCTTCGGAAGTGGTTGAAGGACATATTGAGAAAAAAACGGGTAGTTAAAGACTTGATGGAAGTTTTTTGGGTTAGGGTGAGGAGAAAGTAAAAGAATTGGAGAATGAAAAGGCTTAAATGAAGCCAGGTAGAAGATAAAATATGCTTTCAAGAGGTTTTTTTGGACATACAGTGATCTGGATTGATAAATTCAAAAGAAAACAGAGCTATGGAGTAGGGAGGTCATTTGAGTGAAGTACGAAGACATTAAAATACCGGTAGGAACTCTTAGACGATAATTATGAATTTTATTTGACATGCAGCCTCGAGATTGTGACAGTAAATTGTTATGCTAGTAAAGCAATCGAGGCAATGTTTTATTTCATTTAATCGCAAAGAAAAGCATGTTTGCATGCCAAATGTTGATAGAGAAGTTGAAAAATAAAAGTAATTACTGCACATCTTAATTTCTTGCAAACCCAAAAATATACAAAATGGATTAATAACAAAAGATTAGCAAAATCTGGTGCTAATTTGAGGTTAAAAAATGTTTAACTCGAACAGCGTATTTGAAATAGCTGCGTCCTAGCTTGCTTAAAAGCACATGCACATAAACAGCAGCGGTTTTAAGTTAATAGCGTTCGAAGTGGTGCAACCAGCTGCAAAAACCGTGACTTTTTTCATTTGACGCCAAATAAAAAATAATAAGTTAAAATTTAATCATTGCCTATAATAAACCGTAAAAAAATAATCTTTCATAGGGAGTTCATTTCATCGCATTAGGATTATTTATATATGACGTCTCAAACTCGTAAGTCTTGACTTTTTGCACAGACAGTACACCCGTTTGTGGTGTTCTTGGATTTTCCGTGGAGAAATAACTCCTTTGCATATCTGCTTGGTATTCTGTTGCATTTTTCAATTTGTCCTGACCTATAGAGTCTTTGCTTCATCCTTACATTCGTTTAATTCAAGTGTTTGCACATGTCATAGCCTTTCGTGTAGCTACCGAGGCTCTGATACCTCCCATTCCTCTTCCTCCAATGCTTTTGAAGCACTATTGGTTCGGAATGGTGTTCTAAAGCCGTGTGTTTTACAAAATAAACCGGCTTTTATATGCTGTGTTTTTTAGTTACCGAATGACTCTTCAATATTTATTAAATAAAACAGAATACCGATAAACATTGTTCACAGGTACGTAGTGAACAAAAATTCAAAGCTTCAGGTTCTACTTTGTAGAAACTTTTAATAACCATTATAATAAACTTTGGTATTTTTCTACACATTATTTTTTTAAACACACTACGTGTTTCACTAATTTTAGCAGTAGTTAGCTTACAAATATTATATTGCTATCGTTGTTTGGTACAGAACTTTCAATTTGATTATAAGGAAAAGTTTACATTAAAAAATTACAAAAAGGCAATGTAACAAAAATCAAAAGGAGGGTAAAAAATATTAGCATGAAAATAATAACAACGAAAATTTTCCAGAAAGTAGTAGGACGTCAAGTAGTCAAACGTTGACCTTTCTCATACCACCACCCCTTGAATTCATTGTTATTGCCAAGCATTGTATGTGAATATTTGTTGTTATTATTTTCATGTTAATATTATTTTTACCCTTTTCATTTTTTTTTTTCATTTCCTTGTTGTAATTTGTAATGTAAACTTTCCTTTAAAATCAAATTTAATCTTCTGTATCTAACAACGACAACAATATAATATATGTAAACAAAATACTGCATCCATAAAATGGGTAAATCGCGTTGTGTTTAAAAAAAAAAAACTGTAGAATAGTACCAAACTTTATTATAATGAATAGTGAACTAAACTAATAATTAAACTTCTCGGAGATATATTTCTTGGGTTTCAAACCATGTGATGGTTTTAGTTGTACAAATATTTCAAATGTGTATTCTGTCATCGTACTCTGGGTTGGTTTTGTAGGTAGAATGTCATTCACTTATACTCTATCATTAAGATCAAGTTTACTGTGATTGGTCAACACTTTCCCACTCTTTTTTAAGCAGTCTCATGGCTGATTTCCACGCAGTACTACGGACCGGATTATAAAAGAGGCAATGGAAATCAGGGATGCGATCGAGGTTCTCAAAAATACGTGCGCTTGCATTTACTTTATTTTTCAATTAAGCACATGATAAAACGTTTTCGTTATTCATCAATTTTTTTTCGGGTGCTTTAAATGACTAGTTTAAATTGAGAGCTTTCTAAGCACAGTAACTATAAGGTACTGGTGAAAGTGCCCGTTGAATATCAACGGGAAGCGTATTATAATTTATTTTAATTGTAATAAACCATTCGCATCTTATTTAGTGCAAAGAATCACTGAGTTAATGTATATACACCGAATCTCGACTTAAACAATGAGTATGGTCGTCATGGGGACGATGACTCAAAAACGCTAAAAAATTGCGAAAAATCGTTACGTTTTAGCAAAAAATGCCGAATTTCGACCGAAATACAAAATTTGATTAAAGGAATAAGAATCTTTATTTTATTTTATTTCTATTGATACCTATACCAATTACAGAAAACCGCCATTTCTAATTTAATTTTGCCAATAAATAAAGGCATGCAGCCAAATGAATATTCAGCTTCACGTGTGTTTCTTATGTGAAAGTTACTGACATATACAGGTTGTTTCAGAAGGAAAGCGCAATACTTCTGGAGGAGGTTGGGGACGTAATTTTAAGCATTTTTTGTCCCGTGCACATGGGGTCGCAACTCCTTAGTTACCGAGTTATGGCAACGCAAACATTTTGTCACAAGCATTCTGCAGTTACCATGAAAACCCCCAAAAGCAGTGACATCCAGCAATACTTACAAGAAAAACTGGTCTAAATTGTACTTAAAGTTTGTATCTTTCTTTTTCCGCCAAAATTTACGCATATTGCTCACATATTCTGAAGTGGTAACTGAAATTGTTAATATTTTTCTTCTTCAAAACATTATTTTTTAGAATAACTTTTTTATTTTGAGAAATACGAAAATATTAATGGAGTCATAAAAATTGTAAAATTTAATTTAATTTCATAACTGGTAAAATTATTTTCATATCTTAATTTTTAGCGAAGATATGGCATTTTAAACGCTACCGTTACATGAGCACATTTTTCGAAGGCTCTCTTCCATGCATGGAACTGATATTGATTTACCGATAAAGACAATTACCTTCACCAATCTAAGCTTGAGTACTTATTTTTAAACGTTGTGAAAACAATAACCAACCAATGAAACCCAAATTTAGGTGTTTTTGTGAGCTAAGTTAAGTGAACAATCAAGCGGCAACAAAGATCTCAAGTGGATATTATCTCCATGGATTAATTGACGATCACTGGCGCTGAGATTCATTATTTTAGAAGCTTTTTCAACTTATAAGTTCTTCTAAAGATACTAAATCAATTGCATCATTAATTCTTGGATATGTTGTCAATGTAATGAGAGAGATAATGGGGGCAAGTTTGAACAGGTTCATATTATTTCGGTACGTTCAAGCGTGACCTTCACAATGACTTATGATTTTACTTGTACTGAATATGAAGAGACCCTTCCCTTCTTTGCGTTTGAAATGCTGTCGCCAAGAACCTACTATCGTTTTAGACGCGAAAAATCCCGAGTAGTCAAGTGTTTTTTTGGGTTTTCAACACCAAAGTGATATATATTTAATTTTCCAGAAAGTAGTGGGACGTCAAGTAGTCAAACGCTGACCTTTTTTTGAAAGAAATCTTTTTTAGAATAACTTTTTTATTTTGAGATAGGATACGAAAATTTTAATAGTCTTAAAAATTGGAAAATTTAATTTCATCTCCATAATTGGTAAAATTATTTTCATATCTTAATTTTTAGCGAAGATATGGCATCTTAAACGGTATTGTTACATGAGTGCATTTTTCGAAGGCTCACTTCCATGCATGGAACTGATATTGATTTACCGATAAAGACAATTACCTTCACCAATCTAAGCTTGAGGACTTATTTTTAAACGTTGTGAAAACAATAACCAACCAATGAATCCCAAATTTAGGTGTTTTTGTGAACCAAATGAAGTAAACAATCAAACGGCAACAAATAATTCAAGTAGAGATTATCTCCATGGATTAATTGTCGATCAATGGCGCTGAGATTCATTGTTTAAGGAGATATTTCAACTTATAAAATTTTCTAAGGGTATTTAATTAATTGCATGTCTTATTCATGGGTAAACTATCGATGTGATATGAGTTTAAGTCAAAAGGAATCACATCAGAATCAATTAGAATTTTTTAATAATTAATAAATGTAAATTTGTATCATATGCCTTTCATTTGGTTGGGGAATAAGGGTTTAGAAAAAAAGGAAAAATGTTAGAGAGTCACCTATTGTTCATTTGTAATAAATTTACAACATAGTTACTCCAATAACATCGATGTAATTTTTTATTTGTTAGTCTGCCCCATGCGTTGCTCATCTAGGTTTATTGCGGTTTTATTTAATCAGATTATTGCGTTCAGTATGCAAAGTAGATATGCATACCATGTTTAAAATTTACTGTTGTACCCAAGGCCTTTAATTCAACCGCAGGAATAAAACTCTTAAAATTTTTGTGGGCATAACTCGTAGACTAGTAATGAACAGAACTAAGACCAATCAAACGCCCAGGTAACTCTTCGTTTTGTTATTTGACTACGACGAGAGAACGATGACTTTCACTTTGTCAGTAGGTACATCTGCTGTCTCGTACCTAACGACACATTCCCTTTCAGTAAAGTCAAACTGTTTTAAAAAATGAAAGGTACAACTCTTTTGTTAGACATCATCAGAAAATAATTGTACAGAATACCTGTTACCTGAGTATTCCAAATAAAACGTTTATTTAGAACCACTGTTAAAAGCTGCTTTCGATAGTGCCACGGGGGTTTTTATATTGACCAAAATAAGGATACAATATGTATTCCCACCGTCACTTTGGACCCGAGCTCCGTCGGTAAATGAGATGTATCTGCAAAAATGGCGATTTCCATACGACCATTCACGAAGCGATTCAGATGTCTGGCAAGATGTCTCCATGGAGGATGTTGGAATCGCCGCATATGAAATGGATGTATGCCTTCATTAAGCATTATTCTTTATACTTTTGTCGGTGAATCCTTAGAAACATGCTAATTCTTCTTGAACTTGCTATAGGACTACGCTATGACTACGGCGATTTCCCATTTCTCACCCTGCTCTAGCGGACCAAATGCTCGTGAGACATGCGAGCGGAGGGAAATTAGCCCGTATCACTATGGTGTTGAAAACCCAAAAAAACACTTGACTACTCGGGATTTTTCGCGTCTAAAACGATAGTAGGTTCTTGGCGACAGCATTTCAAACGCAAAGAAGGGAAGGGTTTCTTCATATTCAGTACAAGTAAAATCATAAGTCATTGTGAAGGTCACGCTTGAACGTACCGAAATAATATGAACCTGTTCAAACTTGCCCCCATTATCTCTCTCATTACATTGACAACATATCCAAGAATTAATGATGCAATTGATTTAGTATCTTTAGAAGAACTTATAAGTTGAAAAAGCTTCTAAAATAATGAATCTCAGCGCCAGTGATCGTCAATTAATCCATGGAGATAATCTCCACTTGAGATCTTTGTTGCCGCTTGATTGTTCACTTAACTTAGCTCACAAAAACACCTAAATTTGGGTTTCATTGGTTGGTTATTGTTTTCACAACGTTTAAAAATAAGTACTCAAGCTTAGATTGGTGAAGGTAATTGTCTTTATCGGTAAATCAATATCAGTTCCATGCATGGAAGAGAGCCTTCGAAAAATGTGCTCATGTAACGGTAGCGTTTAAAATGCCAAAATCTTCGCTAAAAATTAAGATATGAAAATAATTTTACCAGTTATGAAATTAAATTAAATTTTAAAATTTTTATGACTCCATTAATATTTTCGTATTTCTCAAAATAAAAAAGTTATTCTAAAAAATAATGTTTTGAAGAAGAAAAATATTAACAATTTCAGTTACCACTTCAGAATATGTGAGCAATATGCGTAAATTTTGGCGGAAAAAGAAAGATACAAACTTTAAGCACAATTTAGACCAGTTTTTCTTGTAAGTATTGCTGGATGTCACTGCTTTTGGGGGTTTTCATGGTAACTGCAGAATGCTTGTGACAAAATGTTTGCGTTTCCATAACTCGGTAACTAAGGAGTTGCGACCCCATGTTCGTAAGACAAAAAATACTTAAAATCACGTCCACAACCTCCTCCAGAAGTATTGCTCTTTCCTCCTGAAACACCCTGTATAAACATATCGGTGATTATTGTAATAGATCATACGGAACAACCATAGGTATAAGTAATAACCTTTGTCCTTTTAAGGCGGTTTGCATTCTTGATAACGATTAAGATAACGCGAAAAAAGTAACCAATTGCAGCCAACTTATTTTAATTAGAGAAGATTAATAAATTACATATTTTTTAAAAATCCAAGAGCTCTACAACTTAAACATCAACTGAAATCATCAACCTACTTCTCACATTTTCCCACAAATATTTAAATTTCCTTGATCAGTCATATATAAGTATCGCCAGGAATGTAAAAATAGGAAGTCACGTGCTTAAATATTTTAGGATTAAATAGGAAGATATGTACACTCCGATAACGATAGAAGCCCACTCCTAATTCATCCCAGACGCACCACCGAGGGAAGCAGTGAACGCTCGACTCAATATTATTGCAAAGCACACCCTTGGTTTTCGCAAAGTGATACACCTGTAGTGTCTAGGACCTAAGGACGAATGGCTGCCAGTGAAACTAGATAAGGAGTCCAAGGCTCCATTGAATTAATCAATAGAAGTATCATCGTTGTTTGATGTGCCATGACCCCTCGTATTAGCCCGCATTGATGCATAAAATCACACATTCAGGATTAGGGGGGCCAGTACAATCGCTGAACCATTTTAAAGGGTTCAAAATGTATCCCGTGCTCCAATGAATATTAAGCATTAATAACACTACAGAGGTCTCCTAAACTACACCAGAAATGGAGAGGGTGCAATTCACGCCTATATGTTGGTTTTATTAGAAGTCTACTTTTAAGACTTAGGTGTAAAATTTATTACTTAGGTGTAAAATCATTACACAAAAGTAATCGTAGCTCTACACTCAACTAACAATCAGTACAACTGCTACGCTACGTAGACTATCACACAAACAAAACACAATGCTGCCAACCTCTCTTCTATTGGCCGGCACTACCAACCAAATTAATTTAACAGGTTTAACTCTCACCTCAGCTAACGTCTCACTTATTTAATTAAACAGATCACGTTTCTAATGTAATTTTCACATACCACTTAAAACAACACCCAGCGGCCTCATGGGTAAAGGTTTGAACAAATTAGGTTATTTTTAGTTTTAACAAATAGACCAACTCTCACAGAAAGTCAGATGAAAGATCCACCCACGAGAGGCTCCAGTCCGCAACCTTTGAGGGAACATTATAAAATACTTTTCACTATTCCACTGGAGAAATTTGATTTATTGAGTCGACATGTTTCACTGCACTGCAGAATCATCAGAACTGATGTCCTGATGTGAAGTCATGAAGTCCTGATGATGCTCCAGTGCAGCGAAACATATTGATTCAATAAATCAAATTTCTCCAGTGGAATAGTGCAAATTATTTTATCCTTTTCCTACAGTGAAATTCCACAAAGTATCGGCCGCCACCAATAACGTCCGCAACCTTTGAGTTAGGAGGACCCTAACCCGCCACCATTAACGTACCTAGGTTTGATTTTGCTTCATAACTGGTACATTACTTTAATAAATTAATAGATATTTAGAAGTTATAAGAAAAAAATATCTTGCAAAATATGAACACTAATGGACCACATTAATGGCAACACCAAAGAACTTTGAAAACAGAGACAGAGAATTTTCGTCGGAAGAATATTTATCGCAAAATGGACCCGGCCATTGTAAGAATGTAAATCCTGGCTTTGAACCAACTACAATGAACAGAGGAATGAAGTTTTGACAGGCTTCAAAGCTAAATAAATACTTAATTCTGTTGTACCGAAAAACATAGTTACCAGATGATAATGTATAACCATATATTCCAGGCGAAAGTAAATCTTAGAGGGATAATCGCAAAAATGTCAAGGATTTTCGAGTTAATGAGGTTGTTGGGTTCGAATTGTTGTAATAGAACAGATAACCTTTAGTAAGAATGAGTTTGGAGATTAAAGATCGCCATAATGAACGGTTTGGAATCAAAACAGGATTGAAGAAAAATTCAGGACGGGAGAATGAAGTTAAAGATGAGGAAATAGAGTTCAATTTGCCCACGGTAAGGTATGTAACAGCTTTGAAGAGTACTGAGGAAATCATAAAAGTTTGAATCCATCGAATATGTCAGTGTAACTTTCTTTAAATCTAGCCACAAAGAATATTTTGAATTAAAGGACGTTTTTATATTTTATTACGGGCCTAAGGTCTAAGAACTACAATAAACCGTACTCCTAAAAGGATCACTTGTCTTTCGAAGGTAATCCGTTACATTTTCAAGAATAGGTGCACTACATTGCAATTTTTTAAATAATTATATTTCTCGAAGGAATAACTCTAATATAGAGTATTCATGAAAACTATGCTTTCTCAATACTAAGGTAGTCTATGAGCCATAATTCTCAAATCTAAAAATTAACTCCGCATTTGCAACTATAATTAAGACCACCTCTTGGTTCATCTGCGATGGTCAGCACTTCGTGAAGTTTTTCCCCCATCGTAGGAGGTATTTTCCGGTTGAAGTATATTTTCTTCAACCAGAATACATCTCCTGTAACGTGGGAGAAACGTCGCGAAACGCTGGATTACGCAATTTCACCGGGAGATGGAACAAGACATAATTCAAGACTTATTCAAGAGGCATGATAGGCACCGTTAGTTAATCGTTGGACATCAGCCTCACAAGATTTATTTTCAGTATTAATTGAAAAAATCGAAAACAGTATGCTCTAATAAGATAGTTTAAATTAGAAATCCAATATACCGCGTTGGCTATTATACAATCTATTGATGAATGAAAATTCACGCATAAAAAGGTTCGGAAATAATGTTCATTATTACTCATAACGACTAAGTGCCTATCCTTGATTTCGAATACGAGCAAAATTCTTATTTCTCCTTCCTGCTAAAAAAACAAGTGAGCAGTGCTTGTGTAACCCTGAACATTATTCAAAATATATGTTCCTTTTCTTTGAGATATTTTCTTTGCTTTTCTTGAGTTACGGGGATATTAATTATCTTTTTTCCCATTTTCCTACGAAATTATAACTCGGGCAATTACGGATATTAGGTACCATGCTCCTACGAATCGTATCAGACGCTATATCTCAGAAAAGAGTTATGATTATCGTCCTCGCTCCCATTTTCTGCCCATGGCTTTTCAGTCCTTCTCATACTATCCCTCCACCTCTCAGTCCACACCTCTCTTTCTCGTTATAACTCTCATCTCACCAGATGACGTAACGACGCAGAAAATCCTGCTTATTCCAGCCCCGCATTTTTCCCCAAGATCCTTATTTTTTTCTCTTAATTCCCATCCGCGCGCATGCATAAAGACGTCCTCCGAAGACTTAATTTCTGGCGAGGTTAATTTTTCTGAAAGGATTTATTTTATTTTTTTGGAACAGGAATAGGAGGCATTTATTGCCTCTCTCGCATTTCATATCCGTAACCCCAGCTTAATTTCCACTTTTGAAGTGGCCGCTTGGAGCTGTTTGAGAATATGAAGAATTTAAAAAAAATATAAGAAGAAGAATCCGCTGAATTTTTTTCACCCTTTTTCTCTCTGCCCCCTACTCTTATTTCCCGGTTCGTGAGCTTCAAGGCGGCATCAAAAAGTGGATCTCGCATTTGAAGAGTCGGAGCTCTTGAAAGAGATTTAGAAATATTATTTACGAGCTCTCCCTCGATAATAGGCAAAAGAAAAGAAGCGCGCGGTTTCCAAAAAGAATACCTTTCTCAACACACAAGGATCAGCAGTTGTTGTGGTTTTGGATTCTAAGCTGCAGCCTTGTTGAATAACACTTGTCTTTGCCGACAGTGTGAGAGCTCTAATTTATAGAGAACTCAATTTTTATAGCGTTGAGCTGTATATAAACAGATATGCTCCATTCGATGATTGCGTGTGCTTTGGCCGAATGCTCGCGATATATGGGAGGATAGATGGAGATATTTTACTTACGTCGTGTGAATGCTAGAAGTAAAGTCGTAGATAGATAGCATGTAGAGTATATCAAGGAACAAATTTTTGTCTATGGAAGCAAAAATTGCCGGGTACAGAAGTTCACGTCCTTCGACGTCACTGTATGGTAACGAAACTTAGTTGTCTCTCAGTTAAAATGGATCTTCTCCAGTGGGATCTTGTATACCTACTTCGAGTATATGTCTCTTCTATGCCTCCTACGTGTCCTAAGTGCTTCCTTCGATAACCTATCCCAATTTCTGGAGGATTGGGTCGATGTTTACATCCTCCTTACATTTTGTCAACATTTAACAAAGGGGTAGGTATTTAATATGTTATCCGACGGTCACAGTACTTCACTAGACTTGCTCAACTCATAAAACCCGAGGAAAGTTATTTATTCGACTTAAAAATCCATACCACCTCCGGGATCTGACCATATTATCTTCGGGATGAGAAGACAGTACTATAAATTTCACACCAAACTGAACTCCTGCTTTCAAATTCTGACATAAAACAGGTAGATTTCCAACTTAACCATCGCACGGCGAACACTGATTTCTATTATTGTTATCCAGAAAAAGTTGAAATTTTATATTTACAATATTTTATAAATGTCATTATTACAAAGTTCGTTGTTGTACATGGAATTGATTAAATTGATTTTAAACATCTTTTGTGCTGCAGCATATTTACAATTATATTATGGCGATCAAATCAATCAACGAAGTGGATGGAAAAGTTCTGTTTGGAGCTTGTAAGAAAATATTAAACCCCGCAGGTAGTAGGTGGAAATATCAATTCGGAAACATCTGAATGTCGCAGCAAAGGGCTAAATAGAAAAAAAAAAACAAATAAGTTTTATTTTATTGAGTTAGGGATGGAGTCTTTAAATATTCGTTGACACAATTATGAGTATGTTCCATTCGCAGGGAAATAGTTGGATGTGGATTTTCATCGCCATTGTCACAGATATTATTAGCGTAGCACCATAACGTTAACTACCTTACGTCAAGTTCCTACCCTTCGACCTATCTGGCATTAGTGTCCTTACCAGGACCAATGATTATTTCTCCCATCAGTCCCGCTCTAGGGATCACTGGTACGCACAAGCCATTCCACCGCGACAAGTCTAAGTTTCAGGCGAAGGGCGGGCTGACGACCGAAAAATAGAAAAAATAATCATAATAGAATAGGCCTTTTGTCCCTAGATTGAGAATAACAGTTTCAGGAAAGAAAAGGGTAACGTAGATAAGACTTGACAGGAAGAGAGTTTTCGGTCAAGAAAATTCTCAAAAACTCTCGCCAGAGTTCGAATTGTATTGATCAGGTTAGGGGCCATTCAAGTACTACGTAAGATGTTTAAAGGGGGAGGCGATTTGAGTTTCTTTTTACATAGCCTTACATAGAGGGGCTCAAGATCAACCTACGTGACATATGTGTCTCACTCGTGAGACCGTATTTGTATTAATTTATGAACTATCAAGGAACTAAAAATGTTAGTTTTTCATCACTACAACCAGTGCGAGCCTTTCCTCTTTGGCTGTTGGCCGTCCCGTCGCCACTCTTCGAACTCGAGCAAACCCAGACACAGGAGCTCAAACAAAAATCTTTTATAGTATGTTCTAAATATTTTGATTGGTAACCGAACTTGCGCTAAACAGTGCCTGGAAATTTTTTTCTAGGCGAATGCTACCAAATATTTACGGAAGATTATTGTGGTGAGGAAGCGGGTTATGTGAAATTTTACGTTGTCTTAGATGGCGGGGGGATTGAAAAGCGAACAAAATCGCCTCACGTAATAATTTAATGACCACTTTTCTTCGAATGTATGTATCTGTTCTCCGCGTGGGGTTTGATTAAGGTGAATAATAAGAGAGGTTACTACTAAGGGGATCATATGATTAGTGTTGAGGATATATCAATCCATTGGTTTAAGCATCAAGATGTAACATTTTTAAGCCGCAAAACTCATTCTCTTAGGATGACGAGAGGGATTTTCAAACTTGAAATACTTCGGTAAAATCTAATATAGGTATATTTAGGATACTATATGATGAAATATTTAAATAGCATAATGAGGAAAGGTATTCTTTGCCCTTGGCTTCCAAATCATTAATGAGTTTTTTCCTTAATGCCTTGATATATTCTTGGAATATATTAGTGTTTGAAATATACGTAAAGAAATAAACTGCATACAAGCACTTAAATACAGTAATGTATCTAATTACATCACGCTGGATCCAGTGATCAAATGTCATTTCATTCATATTAAAGATACTTGTTCCTAATATCTTCCTGTCTACACATTTATCTAAAAACGATCATCCCTTTCCGAAACCATTCATCCAATAATAATACTTTTACTTACATAGGTTCAAGGGTATAAAAGGTGAAAATTCACCATATATCACTGCATATTTCATGAAGAAATTTTTTTCCAATATATTTTTATTAGAGCAAAATGCTAGTAAATGTGCATATTTTTTTGACTCATTAGATCAGTACTGGAATTATTTTAAACAAAAACAGCAAACAAAACAATTCCTACGCCAGCATGAAAAGCTATTATTATGGATCATCTTTGGCATGGCAATACCGAGTTTCAAGACAGCTTCGTTGAAACCCCCAAACACAGCAATCATTTAGTGAGCTGAGTACCTACATCCAGCTGTCGAGCAATGCATCTCGATTAACGCTTGACTTCAATGGGAGACACATAAACAGGCCGTGGAGTTATGCATGCTAAATATTTTTATTCATTGCTTTACCGAAGGAAATCATCCATTATCCGTGAACTTTTCATACGAGCGTGACATACAAGGCATCAACGCAACTTTAAGAAAAGCTGAAGTAGCTTTTCCAATGATCAAGTAGTCATGACCTTGTGCTACAGCTCATTACTCTAAGATTAACAGAGAAATCGCTCCGTAAATTGGACTAAATAAAAAATTACATCATGGTTGTCTTGTGACACTAGAGGAATTTAGATTTCTCTAATCGACCAGCAAGTACTTAGATATGGGATTTAAAACATGAGGAAAAAATATTATCAAATAATTATGACTTAATTGCTGCGTAAACTGACCTTCATGTTGCACGCTCTACCAATAACACGTGAAATATTGCAATACCTCTGGCAAAAAGCATAAAATACGTAAACAGCAGGATTGATAGTGAAACCGAATATTCGGCTCCGGGAAAAAATAAAATATTGGTCGTTTAATTCAAAAATAGGATTTACATATCTTTTTGTTTGTTTACTGTTTTGCTTACTCTACAAATAAGTGCCAAACAAATACCGAATTACGCTCCTATAAAACGTTCCTTTTACCGGTAAACTTCGTTTCGAGGAACAAGTGAAGGGATGTTTGCGGATATAATTCTGTTTGGATGGTTAAATAACCTGCTTCTATGAAACAAGACAAAAAGGAAGGAAGCCTCCAGGATGTACGGTACGAAATCCCATTGAGGGATGGGACGACTCTTATAAAGCAAATATAAGAGGGGAATATTCATTGAAAAGCAGAATCATTCAAGTCTCCGCAAGCAGGGATCCCGCTTCCACGGACATATTCCACTCTGGTTCCTGAAAACGTTCAGAGGAAACAATAACGGATCATACATAAACGTTTGATTTTATCAGTCCAGCCCACCTCATGAATATATTAATGAAATACTGAGTGGGTGAAAAGGGCAATAGGGGATAGACAAGCATAAAATAAATCAAATGACGAGAGCTCATAGATGAAAAACGTGATGAATACATGAGAAGTCGAAACAAAATAGACACAAATATATCAGCTACAAACCGATTTTCTGCTTGAAAAATAGCCGTTGAATTTCATCCAATGACCACCCTTTGTTTTGTAAGACAACAGTGAGTTTTGGTGTAAAAAGTCATTTCAGTGATTAGAGGATCTCGCTTCATAGTCAGATATAATTCACTGACTACTTGTTCAATTAATTGGTCACTATTACCTAATAAAAAAAGTTCAGCAAATCAATTTATTCATCAGGCTAATCCATTTTGCCAATACGCACGGGAAAGATATTATCGGCATTTTTTTTGCTCTCGGACGACTGAAAGAAAATAGCATTTTCCGGGCACAAAAGAATGTAAAAAAGCAAGCAGCTGCACTTTTATCTCAGGCAATTGAATTTTATCACTTTGTGAATATGTCTTCCTTCACTCCGATGGCTCCAACTCTGACAGAAAGGTTTATGAAGCATACTGTTTTGAGAAAATAATTGCAATTTTGGCCGAAGAATATGGATGTAAAATGTGGGTTAACGACTACTTAATTATCGTGTTGTTTTTGCCTGCAAACGTGGTAAAGTTCAGTTTGAAGGACAACCGAAATATCTGCTCCCCGTATTCGTATAGTATTGTACAAAAAATTGAGAAAATTTGACGTTTTGAGAGACTTTTTGAGTTACATTGGTTGTTGAATAGGCATCCACCGTCATTCGATAGCCTCTGAATACGAAAAGTCAAGTGAATGTCATGGCTCAGGTCTATGGTAAAATATGCATGTTTCTCAAGCCTTTTTGCAGGATAGTGATTATTCCAAACAACTCATTACAGTTATAAACTGAATATCAAAACTGGGGTCACAAATGTGTATATTGGGTAGAGCTTGATCCAGATACTTTGATAGATTGGGGCGAAGTAATTTACAAGTTGCGGTGTACTCAGGAAGCTTGTTGAAAATGTTCTGTTTGGAAATTTGCCGTAAATGAAAACTGGCCAGCATACCTCACTGAATATTGGGAAATATGAGTTTATATCCCGGTTAAGTACTTTGAAATGCAGCACAATCAGCACTCATCAAGTTGAAGACTGGTTAGCTGAAGCACTCCAATGAACTCTTTCCTCCAACAACCTCTTCATTCCTGCATTAATCTTAACTTTGACGTCCATCATAATTTGCCTTATGTATTCCATTCTTGCTCTTCCTCTGTAATATGTTACTATTTATTTTTCCTTCCATTATTGTTTGCAATACATTACTGTGTCGCAAAATGTGTCTAATATGTGTATGTGTTTTCAATGAACATACTGTGGAATATTTCCACACTTTCTTATGAAAGTAAATGTGGTTGTCCTCAGTATTACAATTTTATTATTATTATTACACATAACATTTTTTATATTTTCATAATAGTCCCCACTTATATCATCGACTTCAGGTTAATTATCAAATTTACTTTAAAACCCTCACACAGTACAACGTGGTCTCGGACTTCTTGCGTGATCGTTGAAAGTTTTAAGATGGGCTGCGAGTGGACATCGCTCAATTTTCATTATTCGGAGAGGAAATGTTTGTCCATGTGAAAATTTTGAAATTCCGAACAAGTGAGGTTGAGAAAGAATTGCATCCAAGTGAGGATATGGCGGACATAACCTTTTTTTCTGGCTCAAAATCTCCGATTGGACGACGTGCCCTATGGGTGAACACAAACGGCCGTGCTTTTTCCACGTGTGTTCCATTAGGTAGCCAGCCGGGGGTATTTTATTGGCGGTGGAAGAGAGGGAGGAGTAGGGGGTGACTGAGGTTGCTGGAGTGAGCTAAGGGAGGCGAAGGGATGTGAATGAGGCCCTTTTCATCCACCACCGCCTCTCTACCTTACCACCACCCCATCTCGACCTTTGCCTCCCCGCCCTTAAGGACTCTACATAACATACCCACCTCATCCTTGCACACTGAAAAGGGGTGAAGTCTGCGAACTTGGGCGGATTGAAGTCATAGGGCACATACTCCAGGCCCTTGTCAAGGGAATGGGAAGGACCTAGGGTCCGAACACTAAGAGAAGAGGAAGGAGTAATGGACAAGAAGAGGAGTGGGAAGGGTTTTGAAGTGAGTCTCGGACGTAGGCGTGAGCCAAAGGAGGGGAGAGATTGCCTGTCATTGGGTGGTGAAATTTCAGAAGTAGTTCGTGTGAAGGGGGGCAGTTCCCTCGCTGCCCTTTCCTTGTCCTCATCCAGAGCGGTGGGAGCAGATGGGAATTCTGGGAAGGGTAAGGCTAAAGTGGGAGGGGGTGGTGAGTTCCTGAGCTGGTAGAGGTAGTGGAAGGGTCAGCGAGGGAGGACGTGGTCCAGAGGTGCGGGTTGATTCCCCAAGCGGAGAATGTGTCGGTCTCCGTGGTTTACGCGAAGGTAGGACCCGATGAGGAGTGAAGGGGAAGGTTATATAGTCACTCTGGAAGGGATCGTTGAGGGGGGGATATCTCGAACCCGTCTTTTCCGTGAAGGTGGACTTCATTTTTTCCTCTCCCAAGTGAACCAATGAACGAGGTATTCTGGAGGAAAGATTGCCGGCTTGGGTGGAGGGAGAGGATAATGGCAGGGTGTATAAGAGTTCTACCAGTGGTGGTGGTGGGCTCCAGTGGTCACGTGAGGAGGCCTCTAGCAGGGGCGGTGGGGCCGGAATAAAGAGGACTGCGGTGGCCTTTTCATATTCCCAACCCTTCTTCTAACCGTGTCCCTCTCTCGGTAAATTCTTTCCCCACCTCTCCCTTTTACGCCCATATCCTCAGACCTCATGCCATCCCACACAGTGGCCCTAGGACCGACCCACTCTCCATCCCTCCACCACTTACGGTTTTCACTCCAATTGCTCTCTCGTCCAGGTTCACTTCTCCCATTCCCGGAGAACAACCCTGACTCTTGTGAAGGCCGCTGGTCCTTTCACCGGCCTTTCATAACGAGAGGAGAGGTTTCTCCTCCTACCTTTCCACCACGCGTAAAGGTTCCCTCTAATTCTGCTCTCGCTTTTGAGAGACCAACCCTCCTCTCATCCTCCCCGAGTCCGTCCTATTGGCTCCTTGGCCCTACCGACTCTCTAGCCTCTAACTCTCCCCGAATCACCGCAAACCCCCTATCGCTCCCTATTCCTCACTATTCCCTCCCCCTCCCTTATCTTACTAACCACCCGCCCACTTTCCCAAAAGACCCCACGCGTTCACTCCATTTCACATTTGCCAGGAATGTCATGTCTGTTGCCGAATATGCGACGTCGATCAATGGGGTTGGCTCACGGGGGTGGATATCGCTTACATCACCACTCAGGCAGGACCTCTCCGAACCCCACCACCACCTTATTCTCCCTCCGACACACCGTACTACACCCGTTTCTACCAATTGGTGAGGCAGTCAGTCGGTGGAAGGGAAAAACGATGGGGAAAAATTTAATTTCGAAAAGCTCAGCGAATTTCCTGGCGTTCGGCGATTTTGTTTCCTTTTTTACTCAAACCTCTGCGTCCAGTGTCCACGCTTGGAATCTGAATTTCTACCCCCTTCCCCCCCCCCCCCCTCACAGTTCGTCCTACTCCAATACCCCTTTCCGCTCTTGATATTCGTGTAAAATGATAGTACGAGTGGACCGTGGGACTAGAATGTCAAAAAAATCACGAATGTGCACCCATGTATTTTTACGTGATTTATAAATGCTACGCATTCCCGAATTTTTCAGGTATTCACCTCTTTGGTCGTTCCTGCTGACGAGTTTTTCCCCCGTGCTCCCTGAGAAGTGACCTGAAGACTCCCCTTGAAATACGCGTGAAACTATTGTCAGTTGTGGCAACCAGCGCGGTGAATACCCGAAAAATACAGTATCATTTGCATCAACTCTAGCTACGAATGAACAAATGGCACGCATGTTCGTCCTTCACAATCTGGAAGAATATGTCGGAAGAATAAATGGAAATCACAATAGACGACTTCAACAGAGTATCAGGGGATATAAATGACAAAAAATGGAGAAATAAATATATAACAAATGAAAAAAGCTTGGTACATATAAAAATATAACTATATCAGTGAAAATAATGAATTTGAAGTTAGAGCGAAAAAAAACATGCAGATTACCAGAAGAAATGGAAACTAAGAGACTCATAAAAGTATGATAGAGGAATGCAAAATATAATCAATGTACATACGGGCTAAAGAGCGAATAAAGATATGGAATAATGTAGTTGGAATGGAAAAACACATAATATGAAGGTTTCGAGAGATCAATACCCAGAAGGAAAAAAAAACGCTGTAAGACCCATGAAGAGACACACCAGAAGGAGGCACAAGAAGGCACACCAGAATAAAAAGAAGACCATGTGCCACCCAATAATCGTATTGATAAAGTAAAAACTCAATTAACTCTTACAATTTTATTTTGTCATTACGATGGATTTCAGGAAACATGTTTCAGCTCTTTACGAAGTTGGTGTTGGTTGGCTCCGGAGTTGCAGCACGTAACTTCATGGCGGGATCTATTCAATTGAATAGGGAAGGGACGAAGTGGTCGGTGAGGAGTGGAACTAATGAAGTATTTACCTCGGAAAGAATGATCAGTCCTCGTGTTAAATGTGCGGACAAATTGCATGCAGATTAATTCAAAGAAAAAGCATTCAGCTAGAAGTATACTACCCATTCACCAGCAGTGAGGGATTTTATTTTTTGAAATAGGCACTTCCAGCTGCGTTGATAGATATGAAGTGAAGCCTGGATCAAGAAGGTTTTACTTAGTCCTGTTCCTAATAAGGATTAATATGGGGATAGAATTTTTACACTGTTTTGCATAAAGCTTTCAACGTTGTACAGAGCGCCATATTTCTCCAGTATCATTCTACCACGGATTCCGACATTTACGGATTAAATTTCGTTTGTGTAAAAAAAATGTATAATGTTTTGATGGAAACTCCGGGCGAATTTCCTTTCGCCTGATTTGAAAATGTTTTGAACTCAACCGTTTCAATCCAAAATTCGTCCCATATGCATCTGCCACGATCTTTTGCGATGGCCGAATATTTTCATCCTCTCTTTTCTGTCTCTTTAGTCCCATCGTTCCATTTCGTTCATGTTTGGCGGCGTGGACGAGATTACCCGGAAACGGTAATGACGCGCATGAGTTGTCTGGCACGGATGTTTTTTTTCTCCACACGCTTCAAGTGAGATTTCAACTCCGGCCTCGATCGGAGCGCCTCTTGTGTTCGACGGAGCTAACGCCGATTTTTTTTCCAACTGACAAGCATCACGCTGTTTCCCCAAGTTATTGTTTCGTTTGCGCCCCTGAGATTTTCCTTTCGTTTGCGCTTTTCCGAGAATAAAATGATAGAAAAAATGGTAAAGGAGAGATTTTGAACGCAAGGTGAGTCGTAAATTCAACAAAATTGCAGGTTGAGTTACCCTATCTAGATAACTGCGGAATACCATGCAAGCCACATCCAGGGTGTGTAGTACTTGCATTGTCCATTCTGACTGATGTATCCCTCCCAGTACTCCTCACCTGGAAATTCGATTGAGGGACATATTTACCTCCAGAATATTTTAGCGTAAGGAATTTCATCACGTCATACATTGCTGAATTTACTTCTGCACTTTCTAGGTAGGCTAAAGTGGTGAGTTCCT